>VXBP01008002.1:443204-458449 GCA_013400115.1 Rhinopomastus cyanomelas | reverse complement strand
CCTTCCAATCCCTAATACTCTGTGATTCTGTGATCTGCCACAGACACCAGACCTAAATAGTCCCTGCTTAGCAGAAGAGTTACAGATCCAAGTGGAGAACCCAGAAGCTGCTGAACTGGAGCTCTGAAGTTGTTGAAGTCCAAGGCAAGGCAAACGAGAATCTCCGCAGCTTTCTTAGAGCTGATAAATGATGGTTGCTAGTAAGTTGATGGGTGACAATGTGATGCTCTGAGGGGCTAGTTCTACTTCTCCCCAAGTTGGGAAGTGAGGATGAGAGCACAGAGGCAGAGTGTTGAACATAGAACATCACTGATTCCTACCCACCTCTACACAGAGGACCTACCAGTTTCTGTTTCTTCTGCACCTTAGTGCTCTTCAAACTGGGAGTCCTTTTTATGAGCGCTATCTTTAGACAGGAGTGGGATGACTGAGGGCTCTCAATCAATGTTATTCTGTCCAAATGAATCCAATTAGAAAGAAAAGCTTGTACTGAGTGAGTAGCCTTCGATACGTGGATGAGCTCTGCGTTGCTTGGTAGCAGTGGTTGCAAAAACCACTGGTAGATGGTGCTGTGCCCTTCAGAGGTGTGGGTTCACTTGAAAAGGGAATGGCTGACTCGGTCACAGCTTTCCTTAGGCACGGCTTTCCATACGCATGGCTTTCCTCCATGGATTTCACCAACCCAGACTGCTGTTTTGTCCTACAATGGGAAGTTGATTTCTGGTTGGTTATTGGATTTATTGCTCCCAGCTGATACAATGGTTGAAATGGCCATTTGTACTGTGATTCCTTTAAGCTGATATCAATAGGGACCTCTTGAGCCATTGTGAAAGCAGCACAATGCTCTCCCGGTGGCCGGGAGAGCTCTCCAGTTACCCGCTGTGCGAACAGGGACATCAGGCTCCAAAAGCCATGATCTTTCCGGAAGCCAGATGCTTTCCATCTCGTTCTTTGGAGACACCACTTCATTGTGTCAAAAGCTTTTTACATCAAGAGCTGCACCCAGTGTTAAAAAAGGAAGCGATTGCTGCTTCCTTGCTGACGTCCTACCCTGCTGCTCTTGGGTCTGCCCGGCATATGCTCCCCTCCCCGAGCCCCCTCTGCGGAGCACGAGGAGCAGATGCCAATACCCCTCAGCATGTGTTGGGATTTAATGTAGCCCAGAGCGACGAGATTGGCTCTGACTTGTTCATACCACACTGATTTAACACCCAGATTCGTCAGGCTGCAGGAAACACTAATGACTTCTCAGCGTTTGAGACGGGAAGGATCATTAGGTGGCCACTGAGAGCTTCAGTTTGGTTTGGGGTTGGGCGGGTTGGTTTTTTTTCCTTTACTCTTCAGGAAGCAGAGCAGAAAATTGGATTTTCAATTCCTTTTTCCCTGGCTTTGCCTAAATAGAAGCGATAAACATAACATTGAATTTGTCCGCCTCTGAAGCGCAAAGGCCCTTGATGTGTTCTTGTAGAGGGTGGCTTCGCTGGAGATTTCATTTCAAATACGAGCGTGCCCTTGTTCTTTCCATCGAGTTGCACACTTGCCTGTACGTGCTTGTTTGACCTTTGCAACACGTTGGGGTTTGAGTGGTGACATGACTAGATTAACACAGAAACACTCGGGCTGGAAAAGACCCCTGGGATCATCGACTCCAACCATCTACCCTACTCTGCAAGTTCACCCCTAAACCACATCCCTCAACACCTCATCCAAACAATCTTTAAACTCATCCAGGGATGGGGACTCAACTGATCTTCCTGCAGCAAAGGTATTCCCTAACAGCCCATTTCAGTCTGCCCTTCTGCAATGTGAAACCATTGCCCCCCTGTCCCATCCCATCCTATTACTCCAGTGTAAAATCGCTTCTGCCAGCGTTAGGAAGCCATTCCACAGAGCTTTAGAACATCTCCCATTCCTTTTTCCAGGTCAAAACCTTGACAAGTGTAGAAAAAAGGTGTTAAAGAAATGGGAATATTTCTTTCCTTACAGGAAACCCTGTTGGCTGGGTCTGTTAAGCAGCAGCTAGCTAACACAGGTGTGTGTGTTCTATTCCAGAAACTCTTGGCAGGTGTTCATGTGTCTGTTTTAACTTTTCAGTGTTCTCATGCAGAAACCGCTGCGCAGAGGTGAAGGTACAGCTTCCCTTCCAAACCCTTTTGAGCAGCGAAGAAGGAGAGGTTTGCTGCTGTTTCCGCAGGGCCTTGGTCCCCAAGGTGCTTCACTCCCTCATTTATTCCTTGGTAGCTCTTCATTCGCAATGACTGGAAATTTCTGTCAGTGTAGGTTAAACACTGACATCTAGTGCTTAAAAGTCTAAACCAAAGCAACTAAACAGCCACCCAGACTGCAGTCCCGGGCCTCCTGGGCTGTCCAGAACCATTATGGACTGGGGTGTGATGTGGAAGTTACTATTGTTATGGTTCAGCTCGGGGTCTGGGATAGGAAGCTGTTGGTTTATGGGCTGATACTTCAGTGGGAGGGTGGCTGGTGAGATCAGGTAGCAGATGATGGTCTCTCCCATGAGTGAGCTGGTTGCACTGGGATGCTGGAGTGACCAAACCATAGGAAAGCCACTCAGTTGTCCCAGCTCTGTCCCAGCCCGGTGTTTGCTGGCCCCACAAGAGGATGCCTCACAACTGCAATGTGTGATCCACCTGGAGAGCAGTGTGTGGGAGGGCTGTGAACCTGGCAGGCAGTGGGAGTGTAGGGACAAGCAGTCAAGGGCCTCCATAAGGAAATCTAGATCGATGCATTGTGTCAGCTCACAACCTGCCACCAGTTGGATCCGATACAATGCCTTGGATCAACTCTAACTGGAAGCAGTTGATGTCCAACAGAAAGAGAAACTTGCTCCCGTGTGCAGCCTTGTTCCTATGTGCCCTGGTTGCAGCCTTGTTCCTATACACCAGTTGGTCAACATGGAATTTAAAACTGGTCTGGTCTCACACCAGCCGAGAGGAAACGCTGACCTCTTTTGCCATGTGAATACAAAAAAGACAACAAACATGCCTGGTTGTGCCCCTGGTCTGTCACTAACTTGGCTCAGGCATCGAGGAAAATCAGAGTCGTTCAGGAAACCAGATGTCCAACAGGGCTAGCAGATGCCTCTCCCACTGCAGTGCCCAGCTGGGTAACAGCATGTCTCAGGCATGTGCACTGGAGCAGCTGCTGCTTCAGTACTGTCACCCCAGCTGTAGGAATGTCACAGCACTGCTCCTGGGGCAGTTTGCTGTAGATGTTGTTCTCCTGGAGCATTTAGTGTGTGGAAAAAGGTTTGGAAGGTTTGTAAAACGTGGGGATGTGTTAGCGGGTCGCTTATCCGAGTGGCAGGTGAGGATGAGCAGAGCCTGGTGACACACACTTACCCCTTATCTTAACTGTGCAGTCTGTTAACTGATGTGTGGTGTTCGTTGGTGTAAAGATTAGCACCTCCTCAGGCTTTTGGAGGGTCAAAATAAGCAGGCAACTGAGAGGGGACAACTGCTCCTGCGAGCCGAGGACCTTGTATCTGCCTCCATCCTTGTGTAGCTATGTCAGCCGCAGGTTAGAAGTGGCTGTCTCGTCTGACCTCTTAGAGGGCTGCTCCATAAATAGATGTTTCTGAAGGTTCTCCAAAAATGGGTCTCCTGAACCCTTTTGGAGCTGCTTTTGCCTTTTCCAGAGTGGATGGTCCAGAGGCAGCCTGCAGATCTCTGAGAAGCCTGGTGCTCCCAATCTTGGTTATTGCCAGCTGATGGCTCCTCTGCTAACAGAATGCTTTATTCACTGCAAAAAGATCTCACCTGACACTTCAGGACTATGTGGCTCCTTAGAAGAAGAAAAGGGAAGGAAGGGAGGGAGAGAGGAAGGAAAGAAGGAGGGGAGAGAAAGAGAAAGGAGGGGAGAGAGGGAAGGAGGGAAGACCCCAAACCAATCCCCCCACTTTGGATTTGCTTTGGTACCACCTGCCTCCTGATGCCTTCACTCCCTACATCTAATTTAATCTAAGAGGCAACGGGTGTGAGCTAGGACAGACGAGGTTCCATACATCAATCTGAGAAGGAGTTTCTTCCCAGTGAGGGTGACAGAGCACTGGAAGGGGGTGCCCATCCAGAGGTGGAGTCTCCTTCTCTGGAGATGTTTAAAACCCACCTTGATATGTTCCTGTGCAACTCGATCTTGGTGATCCTGCTGTGTCAGGGGGATTGGGCTGGGTGGTCTTTCAAGATCCCTTCCAATGCCTAATGTTCTATGATTCTGTGATCTGTGAGTGATTAAAGCTTAATAGCTGGGTTGGGGGTGGGGAGGTGAAGTAATGACTTCACATAACATCTTTCACTATCAAGAACTTTGTTGTAACCCTTGATGTGGAATTATTCCACTGGCATTATAAACTGAGGAGTTATGGCTTATAACGTCACCTCTTGCCACCACGGAGACGTGTCTGTGCTGTATGACTGGGGTTATAGATTCACAGCCTCCACAGAAGATGGAGATGAACATAGTGGAAGTAGATAGTGCCAAGGTGGCACCTGAGCTGTGAAAAATCTTAATTTTGTGTTAAATATAGATGTGAGAAGATGAAATAATTGTGACATCACTTCATCTTGCTGACAAAAGAGCCAAATCCCTTTGCCTTGAGCAGTTTTACCCATTTCCCTGCGATAGCGATGGCATCAGTAAATCTCAGCCCTGCTGTCGTCGCGCTGTTGGAACAAGAGTTTGTTCAGATAAAAACCCAGTGCAGGGTGTCAGATCTAATCAGCGCTGGGCAGAGGAAAGTCAAACATGAAATCCTGATTTGTTACCTGCTCATTCTGATGCTGAAATGCTCCGCACAAGCTTCTTTTAATTCAGTTCTGACTCTGTGCTTCGTTTTGTTGTGACCTGAAGGGCAGGATGTGCTGCCGAAGAATTCAGGAGGCAGACAAACACGAGTACCTGTGTAGGTTTCAGCTTTGTTGGAAGGAAACATCTTTGATTTATCCTTGAATATTACATTTGTGGGATGGAGAGTTAATTTCTGATTATTTCTACCCCTGTAGGGCACCAAGACATGTCATAGAGTCATAGAACAGCCCAGGTTGGAAGGGACCTCCAAAGGTCGTCTAGGCCAACTCCCCTGCAGTGAGCAGGGATATCCTCAGCTGGATCAAGTGCTTCAGACTCAAAGCAGCTCAGGGGACACAGGTACCAGCAGGAGAAGCATTTCTGGCTCAGGTAAAGCCAACCCCCACCAGTTATTTGGTCACAGTCAGTGTGTCTGGGTCAAAGGGAAGTGCATGAGTGGGCAGGAGTGAGCCTGGGCAGAAAGCAGCTCCCAGCCCGCAGGCACAGCCACAGTGCTGGGTTTGACCCCCGTGATCAGCAGCGGGGAGAAACTGTACGGGCTGGGGAAAAGGCTGGTCAGTGCCGCGAGGCTCTTTTAGCCGCATTGTTGCCAGGGTGAAGGGGCAAGGAGACTCTTCTGCAAGTTTCCCCTCCATCCCAGTTGTGCCTGGGCAGCTCCCAGCTCGGCTGTCCCAGGCATCCGCAGCGGTAAATCCTGGCCTCATCCCAGGGGTGAGGGGGGCTGGCTCCCTGCATGCAGTGCCCCATATAAAGGGGGCGACCCGCAGCGATGGCAGCACTGCCGGGGCTCTCAGGGCAGGCAGAGACAGGGTGAGGGCAGCGGAGGAGCCGTGAGAGGGCACTCGTGTATCGCAGGATGAGGAGGCTGCGCTGGCAGCAGCCCCGGCGCCTCCAGGAGCCTCTCGGCTCTCTTTTGTGCCGTCGAGCTGCAGCACTTTGCAACAAGGAGGAGCGGTTGCAACCCAACTCCTGATGCAAAATCCAATTTCGGATGTAAAGGTGTTTTACATGGTCGTTTGGAGCAAAGCTGCCCCTTTCCCTTTGCTGTGTTCTGTCGTCTCAGTCAGTTCTCCATGAGAAGGCCACAAAGGCTGATGGTATCCTGGGGTGCATCAAGAAAACTGTGGCCAGCAGGACTAGGGAGGTTCTCCTCTCCCTCTGCTCTGCCTTAGTGAGACCACACCTGGAGTAACGTGTCCAGTTCTGGGCTCCTCACATCAAGAGAGACAAGGATCTACTGGAGAGAGTGCGACAGAGGATGATGAAGGGACTTGTCATCTCTCCTGTGAAGAAAGGCTGAGAGAACTAGGGCTATTTAGTTTTGAGAAGACTGAGAGGGGACCTTATTAATGTCTGAGAGGTGAGTGTCAAGAGGAAGGGACCAGTCTGTTTTCTCTGGTGCCCAGTAATAGGACAAGGAGTAACGGGGATAAACTTGAACACAGAAGGTTCGACCTCAACATGAGGAGAAACTTCTTTACTGTGAGGGTGACAGAGCCCTGGCACAGGCTGCCCAGAGAGGTTGTGGAGTCTCCTGCTCTGGAGATTTGACCCTGGGCAATTTCTTCAGGTAGTAAAAAGAACCAGTTAAGAGGGAAACCCCTTCTTGGAATTGGGAGGTTTTTCCTTACAGTTAAAATAAGAAACATAAAAGCTAGTTGGTGAGTTAAAAAGTTTAATGCTGATTTCAGGTCTCATTATTCTCGCTGTGTTTCTCCAAATATTGCTGTCCATGGGAAGAGAAGGAGATTTCATTTTTCATCAAATCTCTCCAGTGATCCTGTTATTAAAAACAGAGAGCAAAGAAGACGTATCGGCAAGTCAGAGCCGTTGCAGCCACGTAGTTGTTTTCAATAAGCCGGTGAGTCACTAAACCCAAACAGCCTTTCATTTCTCCCTGTGCTCCGGAGTAAGTGATCAGGATTTTTTTTGTGCATTATTTAAAATACGTATTAAAGAATAAGAGGGAAATTGTAGCTCTTTATTTTAAAGACTTGGGCGATAAAAATTCAGATTATTCAGATTATCCGACTGGACAGGTTCCTGTGTGACTTGGTTTAGGTGATCCTGCTGTTGCAGGCGGATTGGACTAGATGATCTTTCGAGGTCCCTTCCGATCCGTAATGATTCTATGATTCTATGATTCTATGATTTATCAAGCGCATTGCATCAGGCAGTCAGCATGGCTATTCCTCCTCCTTTAACACTGCTATAGATAGTCCCTGGGCTTCCCATTCCGTTCATAAATAAGCAAGTTGTTTACAAGCCATTGCTACAGGGAAGGAGAACATTATACAAATGAAAGCTTGAGCCAGCCAGTGGCTGCAACGGCCACCAAAGCCCGAAGTGGAAGGCAAACACCAGCTTAACATCACTCTGTAAATGCAGTTCTTGGAAAGTGAGGCATAAATAGCTGCAAAGGGGATCACGTAGGGAGCACCCGCGAGCAGCCAGTGCAAATATTTGAGGTATTTCACTACTTTTCAATCTCAAAGATAGTAAACTTGGGCTTTTTGAGGTCTTTTTTCAGGGAATTGGATTATTTTAATGTAAAAAGAGGCTGGCTGGAAGCAGACTGGAGCTCTACAGGGTTCCTGTGTGACTTGGTCTAGGTGATCCTGCTGTGGCAGGGGGATTGGACTAGATGATCTTTCAAGGTCCCTTCCAATCCCTGATGTTCTGTGATTCTGTGATTTCTTGGGTCGTTTCAAGGGAAGATTTGTTGTGTTGTCCAACGTGGAAATAGTATTTGGCGTTGGGTTTGGTTTTGTTCAGTTTAACTCTGAGCAAATGGAACCTTCCCAATGTAATTAGCCAGGGGCTGAGCACTTAGGCACAGAATCACAGAACATGAGGGATTGAAAGGGACCTGGGAAAAGTCATCCAGGCCAATCTCCTTGACAGAGCAGGATCCCCTAGATCAAGTTGCACAGGAACATATCCAGGTGGGTTTGAAATGTCTCCAGAGAAGGAGACTCCACAATCTCCCTTGGCAGCCCCTTCCAGTGCTCTGTCACCCTCACTTGTGAAGACATTCCTTCTCACATTCATATGGAACCTCCTGTGTTCCAGGTGACACCCACTGCCCCTTGTCCTTTCATTAGATGACACTGAGCAGAGCCTGGCTGGATCCTCCTGACTCCCACCCTTTCTATATTTATAAACAGTTTCCTTTTCTCCAAGCTCAAGAGACCCAGCTCCCTCAGCCTGTCTTCATAAGGGAGATGTTCCAGTCTTTAATTCTGAGTCTTCATTAAGTCTTCATTTAAACCTTAGGAGGGGAGCACCAGGCGATTCTTGCTGGGACTGATCCTACTCGGGGCAGGTGTTTGTGGCAGATGGAAACTACTCAAATGAGGAAGGCTCCAGAAAACCACATGGAAGCTGGTAAGTGGTCAGGTGGTTGTGTCGTGGACAGTGGGATGAGATCCAGACTCAACTCACCCTAAAGTAACTCTTGACCCTTTTTGTGGTGGAAGCTGCCTGACTGGGAAATTAGGAGGGTGGTTTGGGACAGATGGAGGGTTTGTGGGGTTTTCCCTTCCTACAAGGGTTACTGTGGTGGTTTAGAGATGTCCAGATCTTTCCGTGGGTGACCTTCCAGCAACAGCTTTGTTTGTTTTGCCTGAGAAACACTACAAAGTGCAAATTCATGAAAATTGGATGACTTTTGCGAACAAATAAGTTATGATCAAACTTGTGATAAGTTTCTCATAACTGGAGGGAGAAAAATTAACCCAAATGGGACCCTTCTTGCAGCTTTTTGTCTTCCAAACAGTAGAGAAGCTGTAACAGAAGTTAAAAATAAATATGAAAACAAACTTTCACGGTTCTGTGTAGCGCCCAGCGCTTATTGGAAGTTTATTTGGTTTCCAGTGCACGCTCTGGAAGAGGGGAGAAAAGAAACTGCAGTGCAAGAAGAGAGCATTCGCCTCGCAAATGGCCGGATTCCAGGAAAAAAGGGGGAATTCGGGCGGAGATCTGCACGGCTGCCTGCAGACAAGGCGACCCACTGGCCTGCTGCCTGCTCCTGCCCTGCCAGCGGAAGTTCTGCCCTCGCCTTGGCAGCAGCGCCCTGCGCTCCTGCTCGGCTTTGTGCTGCGGCTCCCAGGGGGCTCCGGCATGTGGAAGCCCCCACACGTGAGCCGCCTGCCAAGCAGCCCCAGGTACCACCTCGGCACCGGGTGGCTCAGCCCTGGCACCTCTGCTCTTGCTGTGTTGGCGAGGACAAGCGATTTCAGTAGCCAAATCAATAAGGATCCGGGTTTTCAATCCTTTTTGGTGCAGTTTGCTTCCGCTCGCATCAGCAGCTCTGTGACTCCTGCTGCTCCGTGGAAAATTAAGAACTAATAGAACTATTTAGCAGAGGGACAACGTGGAAGGATCCAACTGGTGCAGTCGTTCCTACAAATAAACACAGTATGAGCCTGCACTCAGCTGCTTAGAAGCAAACGGACTAGCCCCCTGGAAGTGACCGAACATCTCGTCCTGGGCACACTGAGGACCACACTTGAAATAACAGTGCTTTTTGAAGCCTATTTTGATAACAAGGCTCAATCTGTGAGGCATTTGGAGCTTATAAAGTTATCGCGGTCCTGGGAGTGCCCTTGTCCTCAGGCACAATGGGAAACACTCCTCTCGGCAGGATTGCTATAGAAACAATGAATTATCGGGCACACTGGACCATCCGGCAGATCGAGCCAGCCCGGGGATGAGCAGTGAGAAAGCAGCACCATTCATCTGCTCAGCTTTGCTGTCAATAGGGTCTGCACCACCACCTGCAGAAATGCAAAGAGGAAGGTGAGCTGCACTCTCCAGTATTTATAGGCAGGTTCCACACCCTATAAACGAAGCTTTCATAGGGAAACTTTGTACAATGAACAAAAGGCATCAGAAACTGCTTTATAAATAATGACTGAGAGCTGCAGGGGATGGATGGAGACCCTTCAGGCCACCCCGACATTTTCTAGAGGCAGCTCTGCGCGAGTTGAAAACAGTGTTGTGGGGGACTGTGTGCTGTGACCTCGAGAGGAGAAATCCCAGCCCTGTTCTTGTCAGTCTACAGCAAAATGCTGAACCCTCAGCTTGTATCTTCTTCAGGCATCTCCAGAAATCAAACCTCCGTGACCAAGTGCAAATATTACTGTACTGATGAGATGAGGTGTCTGTTTGACTTGAGAAACTTGGAACTGGGCTGAGGTATCATCCACCTTGCAAGAAACAGCTCTTGTGACTTCTGTATTGTCTTTCATCTACTCAGCACAAGCTGGAAAGCTCTTTGGGTTCCGAAAAGATGGAAGACATGAAGTGTGGCAGAGCATCACTGAGCTGTGAGGAGTTGGCTGCAGGAGCGAGGTTTTGGACTTGGTGATCTTAAAGGTCTTTTCCAACCTGGACAATTCCATGATTCTATCACCCACCACAGAGATCACAGAGAAGGTAAGGGAGAGGTGGAAAAGAAGTGTGAGTGAGTGAGAGGCAAGAAGGTGCTGTGTTTGGGTGTTGAGTGTGACTCTGCTGGGTGAAGAACACAAATACACCTTATTCACAAAGGCCCTAATTCAGAGAGGACCTCATGGATTTGGTTTAATGAATGAGACATGAACACTGTCAGAACCTAAGTGGGAACAGTCCTTAGCTCCAGAAAATATCCAGTCTGGCTACTGGTGATTTCTAAAACATTACGTGTACAGCACAGGTTGGTTGTGATCACAGAGTCACAGAGTGAGTGAAAATGGAGAAGCCCTCGAAGATATCCAGCCCAGTTTAGGACCTAACACCACCACATCGGCCAGACCAAGGCACTAAGGGCAACAGCCAGTCTGTCCTTCAACACCTCAAGGGATGGAGACTCCAGCACTGCCTTGGGCAGTCCAGTCCAGGCTCTGATCACCCTTTCCATGAGGAAGTGCTTCCTAACATCCAACCTAGCCCTCCCTTGGTGCAGCTTCAGGCCCTGCCCTCTCGTCCTGTCGCTAGTTGCCGTAGTTGCCTGGCTTCTCTGGGGTTCCTGGGAGACACATCACTGTGCTCCCCAAACAATAATTCTGAAAAACAACAAGAAAAAAAAACCAAACTAGTGCATTGCACTACCCTACAATGGCCCCACTGTCGATGGTGGATTGACAGGGCTGGTGAATGGCTGAGCTCACAGCTCGCAGCCTGCCTGGAGCTCCCTGCTGTGCTCCTGCTGGGGTTATGATATCATCTCAAAGTCCTGCAAACACAGCTGAGCTCCACACTGCTCCCATTGTAGGTGCCACTGCTCCAAACAAGGAGCTGCGGGTCTCGGCCTGGTGGCAGAGCATCTTCTCCGCAGGAGATGGAGGCGGTGAGGATGCCCCTATGCCACTCTGTTTCTCCTTGTACAGGGGTTCTTCTTACACCAGGTTTCTCCTTGCACAAAGGGTTTCTTTTTGCACAGGTGTCTTCCTGCACAGGTTTCTCCTTGCATGCAGTTTCTCCTTGACCAAGGGTCGTCTTGCACAGGGTTTCTCCTTGCATGCAGTTTCTCCTTGACCAAGGGTCGTCTTGCACAGGGTTTCTCCTTGCATGAGGTTTCTTCTTGATGGGGTTTTATCTTCCCTGGGATTCTTCTCCTTCCATGGGGTTTCTCCTTGCAGGGACTTTCTCCTTTCATTTCTCTTTGCATGGGAATTGTTCTTGCACGGGGTTTTGGCTGGCCATCACCCAAAAGTGAGGCCGTGCTGGTAGCCAAGGGGTCACCTGAGCGAGGATTTCTCTCCTGCAATGTTGTTGTGTCTGGTTCAGGGCTGCTCACAGCTCTTTGCTGCCTCGTTGGCTCCGAGCCTCATGCACTGCAGCACGTGTTGCCTGACGAGCAGGGCTGACGAGGAGTGTCTCTCTCACCACGGCTGACACACGCTCGCTTTGTTGAAGGACACAGGACACTGATGTGCAAGGCACGAGTTCTCCCATGCTTCCAGCTGAACAATTCACTTGTGCCATGGGGAGATCCTCTGCAGCTCAGCGGGTGGGAGGCAGCCGCAGTTTGCTCTCCGTGTCCCACTAGACACAGCAAAAAGTGCTGAAAAAGAAGCAAAGTGATTCCAGCTTACCCTGTGTGACATCTCTGGAGGTGCTTTGTGCTCCCAAAGTGTCTGCTGAGCTTTACCCTGCTCAGGGTCCCTCGCAAAGGATGCTCTGGCACCCTGGGATATGCAGCGCTGACTCTGGCCAGCAGTCCCCCCCAACCCCGCCCCGCTCCCTGGCGCTGCTCTCCCAGATATTTCACAACCAGATGTAAAAATCCCTGAGTTAGACGTTTGCTGCTGCGCTCTCTGCAAGGGGAAGCAGTAAAAAGCTGATTTATGCTCTGAACCACCAAAAGACTTTTATTGCTTCTATTTTTATTTTTTTTTTACACGACTGCGTTGCCCTTCAATCTCTAATCCCTTCCTAACAGCCCTGTGGGGTTAAACGTGCTGGTCTTCAAGAGAATCAAGATGTTCCCCAGCTCCCCAAATCACCCTTCCCTGGCGTGAGTGATCCTCCTCCTCTGGGAGAGGGAAGGAGGCAGCAGCAGGCTGGATACTTCAGGACATTGTCTGTTCCCTCAACTTGCAGGGCTTTTTGGAGGGTTGAATGATTCCTTGTCCTTCTGTTTGTGTCCCACCCTGCTGACAGTCCTCATGCAAACTGCTGCTCCTTTACGGGAGGATAAAACCCCTCCGGGCTGCTCTAAATGAGGCGGGGATTTAGGAGTTTGACTGGAGGCATACGCGGTTAAAGATTGCCCAATTATATCTTTGTTGTTATTAATTACCATCAGTGTCACTTATGGCCCTTTTTAATTTAACCTCACACAAGAAAAATGTTCCAAACCCCAATAAATCATTCAAGGAACGATTAGCAAAAGCTATGGCTGTGCCATAAAAGAGAACTATTTGTGGGGGGAAGCAATGCTGCTGCCTTTATTAATGATGTGGAAGCGCTGGGGAACCTTGGGTTGATTGTGCTGTGAAAATGACACCGCGTCGGGAAGAGCCCGAGACCAGCGTGAGAGCAG
Organism: Rhinopomastus cyanomelas; assembly: GCA_013400115.1. Lineage (NCBI taxonomy): Eukaryota > Metazoa > Chordata > Aves > Bucerotiformes > Rhinopomastidae > Rhinopomastus > Rhinopomastus cyanomelas. The sequence goes on along the minus strand of VXBP01008002.1, from coordinate 445,593 downwards.
AAGAGCAGCAAAAGCTATAGGGAGGCAGTGGATGGGAGCAGAGAGCTGGGGGATAAAACAGTGGGGGTTTGTTGATTCAGGCTCTGGCACTTCTCTACAGCTTTCCCTGATGATAAAGCACCCATAGCTTTTGTAGGTGTGGCCCGACAAAAGGCAGATACCCACGAGAACCTTCCCACCGCCCTCCGGATCGAGCTGTCCAGGAGGAAACCCTCTGCCCACCGGATGCCACTGTTGCTCAACATTAAATCACAGGGAGAACAGTCCTGTGGCAAGAGAACATTTGGTGCTGAAAGACACCCGGAGCTCACTGCCCCTTCTACCAGCGCTCGGGCGACTGCTTTGCTCACAAAGTTAAATCATTTTACGAGCCATTGTCCCGGAGGTAGGCAAAGGTGGCAAAGCCAAGGACGAAGGACTGTGTAAAATTTTTACTTCTACGAGGCGGGGCCCTACAAAAGTGCCACTGGAGTTTTATTGCCGGGCTGCCGGCGCTGACAGTCTCCATTAACCATCGCTGATACTGCAGAGTTGGAGCGAACGCGGTGTCACGGCCCTGTCCCAGCAGAGACCTCAGGGGTGAGGATATTTTGCACGAAGAGCTCCCGGCGTGAGCGCCAAGGCACCGGGCTCTGCATTGCGGAGCGTCCCCTCCGCGTCGCAAATAAATCTCCAGTTTCTCAGCTGGGTGCCTTCGGAAGCCCCACGCTAATAACGCAGGACGAGCGAGCAGCCGAGGTCCAAATAAAGAGCTTACGTGATAAATAAACATGAGGTCAGCGCAGGAACAGCAATAATTGCTTGGTATGACAGGATTTGCATAGCAAACACTGGTGATTAATGTACGGCCAACATCGCGTAAGGAGCTGGCGCTATCGCTGCTCCATCTGCACCGTCCAAGCTTGAAGGTATGGTGGCTCCAGCCAGAGCAATTAGTCACTGTTTACCAAAAGGCAGATAGAGCAAATTCTTTCTAGTTCAATATTTGAGTGTGTTCCGTCCCACAGCCTCCTGTCGGATCCATTTCTGCAACAGAAAGGAATCACCCTTCTTTTCCTGGGGGTGACAAGGACAGATGAGCCCTTAGTTCTTGCTGGCTCCTGGCCTCTGCTGGTTGGGCTCTTGTGAGCGACTTTCCAACAGAAAACCCAAACGAAGATGCTAAAGATCCTGTGTGCTGGGGCTCTGCTTCTCCTTGGTCTTGTCTTTCTCTGGCTAGTGGGATTGTTCCTTTTGCCACCGGGCTGCCATGGAACAGTGATAATGAGTGAGGTGCAATGAAACCTTTACAGCCTCCTTTACAGCAGAGCCCAACTTGTTCTTTGCAACTAAAATTTCCAGTTCTTTGGAGAAAGAGCCTTGAAATACTATCTGGGGATTTGGGGTGATTTTAGAGGCTAGTGAGCCTCTGTTTTTGCTGGAAGAGAAGGCAGTGGGCAGGAGGCGCTGAGATGAACCCTCTGGAGTTAATTCACAGAATCACAGAACATTAGGGATAGGAAGGGACCTTGAAAGATCATCTAGTGCAATCCACCTGCCAGAGCAGGATCACCTAGACCAAGTCCGAGGGAAAAACTTCTGTTGGAGCTGCCCGGAGGGAAGACACTTGTTGCCAGGCTCTTCCACTAAAGCAGGGAAAGCTGTTGGGGCCACTGGGAAGAGTTCTTCAAAAATTGTGGGGTAGCCCAGGTGGCAAGGAGCTCCAATAGAGCTGGGTCAAGGTGAGGGGACATCAAAACCTTGTCTTGGAACACATATTGCAGGGAAATAATGAACTGAGGACGCTTCTCCCTTCTTCTCTTGCAGTCTTGAGGAGCTGCGTTCAGCTGAGGCTCTACTGGTCCCAATCAGCTCATTAAGGCTCTTCAGAGGCAGCTGCTTTCACAACCCCCTGAGGAGCTGTTGGGGTTTTGGGTGCCTCTCCGGCCAAGACCAGCCTTGCCGAGATGGTGGTCCCTAAGACGTGCAATGAGTGTCAGCATCAGCACGTCGCCCCTCTGTGAGGTGGGTGTCTGCGCCGGCGTGTCACCCCTCTGTGTGCACTGGGGGTGCTGGGGCGGCCTGGCAGGTGCCGCCAGGGGCCATCAAGATGGCGGATCCTCACCACACGGGTGGGCCCCCGAGCGGCAAACCCTCGGCCTCCCGAGCACCACGGCCATCCTCCAAGGTGCCATCACCGTGTCCCACCACCCTCTCCACCCCAGAGCGGCCCCGGGGCTGGGGGGTCCCTGTAGATCCCAACGCGGGGAAGGTTAATCCCAGCGCAAAGTTCCCGCGCAGGTGGCGGCCCGTGAGGCGGACGGGCCGTGCGCGCGTGTTTGTGTTTGTGTGCGCGGGGCGGGCCCGCCTGGCCCCTGCCCGCCTCCCGCCTCTCTCTCCGTCCCTCCTC
>VXBP01008002.1:370163-442796 GCA_013400115.1 Rhinopomastus cyanomelas | reverse complement strand
CCCAAGCTTTTCCCCGCAGCAGGTGCCGCCGCGCCCCGACGGGGCTCCGCGCCCGAGGAAGCGTCTCCCCGCGTCCGGGCTCGGGAGTTAAAGCCGCGAAACCCGCGTTTCCCCCCGCGGCTTTTTAACTTTCTCTGAAAAAAAAGTCGCAGCGCTGGGGTCGGGATGTCCCCGTGGCCGTGGCCGCGGCTGCGGTGGCCCCGGAGGGCAGCGGATCGCCGCCCGCACCATCGCGCTTCCCCGGGGCTTCTGGCGTGAAGAAAACAGCGAAGGGAAATCGCGTCGATCCCTGTAACTTTTTTTCTGGTGGTGTTTGGGCGGTACTGGAGCACCAGCTCCGCGATCTTCCAGTTCGGTTGATATTTTGGGGCTTTATGTAACGGAGATGCTGGTGATCCGTGTGATGAGAAGCAGAAGCAGCGCGTCCCGGCTTCGCTTGTCTCTTCGGGCTTTGCGTGCAGTTTCCAGCTTGGTGCACAGTTTACTTTTTCCTTTCTTTCTTCCCTTGAGATCATTAGGGGTGAGATGCTGGGGAGCTACTGCTTTCCCTTAGGTTTCCTTTTCCCGCACTTTGAATCGGTAGATCCCAGCCGAAGCAGCTTGGCATCCCTTGTTCCTCAGGCTGCCCCTGGGTTCGGGCAGCAGCCGTCCTCGCTGGGCTGCTCCCACGCTCTCCATCCATCCCTCCCCGCTGCTGGAGTGGACGATAGCAAAGACGTTCCCTTCGCTGTATTTATACACCAGCAAAAAAGAAAAGGCATCGGTCCAGAGGCGCTCATCTGCCTCCCTGCCACCTCCCGGATCTGTGCTGTGGCAAAGTCTCCGTGCCTTGCGCTGGGCAGGGAAAATACGTGGGTTTATTACAATAACGGGGTTGGTCACGGTGGCATCCTCTGTTTGGAGGGGTTTGGGTGCTACTGTGTGCGATGGCAGCTCTTAGGGACTGCCTGTGACCGAGCGGGGCCGGCTGGCCAGGTGAGCCTCTAGTTGCAGGTGTTTAGAACCCCCCCAGAACCTGAGCTCTGCTGGTTCTGTCGGCACTGGGACGGGGCTTGGGCTGCTACCTGCATTTGGCAGTGCACCTGGGAGGCGACGGTGCCCTTGCTGGTACAGACGAGCTGTTGGCCAAACTTTTGGTTTTATTATCCAGTTTCTGATGGTTTAGATGCAAATACGTGAGCACATTGGGGGGTTATTTGATGTCTTCTATCTCCGTGCTCAGGCATATAATGTTTGCAGTGCACAGCTCAGCCAGGGTCATGTGAGCCAAACGGCTTTGGCTGTTACCTGGAAGCTGGTGAGTCTTTGTTCTGCTTGGAAATAGCTGATAAATTAACTCCCTTCCCTGATATATGGGGCTGTTGAGTTGTTAAATAATTATAGCCAAATTAACTTAGTACAGTTTGAAGTATTCAGCTGCTCGGAGAAATTAATTGTACTTAAAATGTTTTTGCAGTGTGTAGGGCTTTTTGATAGAGAGATATATATATATATATGTATAATTCTTTTCCTCTTGACTGAAAAGCACGTTCAGGCTGGTGTAGGGACAAGCTTTAATTTCATGCCACTGCTCCTCTCCAGGCTGTGCCACATGCATGCCTTGGGAGAGATGCAGCTCCCCTCTTTTGCAGCAGCCCTCCTTGGCACCTCTCCCGTTTATTCCGCCACAACGTCTGTTTGATGGTTAAAATTAGGCTGAGCTCCGAGTGCCTTCACAAAGGCACGATAAATATTGACTGGGAGTTTCAGCCTCCAGGCTGCCATTGCATGACTCAGTCCCTGCACAGGGGATGCCCTGTCTCAGCCTGTTTACCCAAGGGGAGCAGGTGCCACTAGAAACTCTGTGGCTCTCCTGAGAGTCCTGTTCCCCACTGTGTGCATCCCTGGCTTCAGAGCTGTACTCTGGGGATCCCTGTGAGGTCTCTGTGTGGTAGCCAGGGCAGGCTGCCACTTTACCCTAGTGCTGGTGGCTCTCAGGAGGCTGAATCTGGCCCTGCTGCTGCTCTTCAGGGCATCCCCAGGTTGACTGAGGCAGCCTTGTGCACCAGCAAAGTGCCCCAGTGACTTACTGGGGAGTTTCTCTACTGTGGTAGTTGGTGAATGTGGTGGTAGTTGGCACTGAAAGCTGGTGATTAATGTGAAAATAGTAACAGTAAGGACCAAAACACACTCCTGCGACCAAATCAAGTGAGACTGGGCATTAGCAGCTTACCAGAACCCTTTGGAACCCAAAGGGTAGTGAGGTAGGATGGGTGGCAGGGAGAGCCTTACCACCTCCCTGCAATGGAGGGCCCGAGTGGAGGGCACTGGGCTGAGCTGCCAGCACTGTTCTGCTCTCCTGACCTTAACTGGCAGTGCTGAGTTGTTCTGCAGGGAGGTAGCCACAGCCCTGAATCTCACTCAGTATTTTCTTCAGTATTTGGGGAACGGCAGAGCTATTTTTTTGTTTGCAGTGAGTGAATTTAAGCAAAGCACAGCTGATGCTGTATGTGGAAAGCATAGCCTCCTGTCAAGAGCACAGTCAGCTTCCAAGATTTGATGGGAAAACATCTCCATGTGAGCCACTGCCAGAGCTGGTGAGAAACCCGGGTGTGCTGGGGTGCCCTGGGGTGTGCAGGTGATGTGCCCACAGCCTTGCTGCTGTGAGAGCATCTCTAGGTGGCAGCAGCCCCCAGGAGCTCCCAGGCATCCCGGAGCTGGAGATGTGATTTCCCAGGCTCTGGTCCTGCTGCTCAGCACCCCTTACCTGGGCAGAGCAGCTTTTTAGGTGCCTTAGGGGGAAAGGGGGTGCAGGAATCTGTAATCCCAGCAGTCTAGTTCCTACCTCCCATTGTGAGTGCCATCGCGTAGTAACTCAGAGACTCTGAAGTGCTTCAGATGAGTAACCGAAGGAGCTCAGGTAACTCCAAGGAGGTGTTAAGGGTGACTCTGTCGTACTCAGAGGTGCTTAAAACTGGAGGCAGGTTTCCAGCTTTGTGTTCTAGAAGGACTTGTTCAGCTACCCAGTAATTCAGGCCCAGGCTGATGACTGGGTGCTCAAGGTGAACAGGTTCAAATTGGGAATGAAGTGCATGGTCTTAACAGTGTAGTAAGTGCTGTGGCAAGCTGAGAAAGAAAAAAGATACTTCATCACTCAGCACCATTAACTCGGAGCAGATGGTCCGTCTCAAGGACATGCACTCGCTCAAAAGGATGGTAGAGCTCACAGGTTTCTATTTACTATTTTTTTAGCCATGCTGCTGCTTCGTCCCTCGAAAGGCAGGTGCTCTGGCATCACGACAGACCCTCTCCTGCTATCTTGGCACAGCTGGTGTGTGGGGGTTGGCACGGGGCAATATGGTGGTTCCCTGGAAGCTTCTGAACTCGCTTTGTGCCCTGCCTGTGCTGATGGGGGTTTAACATTTATGCTCTTAAGTCTTGTCCCATGAAGAGTCCTCGGGGTGCGTGACAGGCTCTTGTTTTCCTTTCGCAAACAAGTACAGGCTGCTGGTGGATTTCATACATGCCCGCGTAGCCGAAGCTGCGTGATCCCATGGGAGGAGTACTGGTGCCTGCCAGAGATCCATCATTTTAGCAACTTCAGTTAATGCTCGTTCAGTGACTCCTCACAGTGGACAAAGGGTTTAAGCTTAGTCGCAGTTCCCCTGCGATGAGTTCTGCATCCACGTGATGATCGGTCTCATTTCGGCGCTGTCCGCTGCCACTGCCGGGCACGCGGGCACACGCCAAGTCTCCTGAAGCCTTTGAACAGCTGCTGCTGTATAAATAGAGAAATGTATTTTAGTGGGTTTTTTTACTTAGCCTGCCAGGGAACTCCTCCTTCTCCCCACTTTGCATAAAAGGGTTGCAGTGCCCAGGACAGAAGGTGTCTGCTTGGGCATCACTGGTACCCGAGAGTCTCACCCTGGCAGCAGTCTGTAACTCGGAGCACAGGAGCACGAACGGGTCTTGCTGGAAACTGGTTCTGCGAGAATTCCAGGAGGATAAATACGGACGAGGAATAGAAATTCCTTCACGCTGTAGGAGTAGGGAGAAGTATTTTTGTTTTCTGGTTGGTAGCTGCTTTTTGTTTCCATGCCTGAAGCCCATAAAGTCTTTCTCCTGACGAAGGAGGGAGAGGTGGGGATAATAAAGTCGACAAAAGGGAAAGATAGCCCCAAACTTTTAGTGGATGCAGATCTTTTCAGAGCTATGAAAAAATGATCCCTCTCTGTATGTTGCTCCTATAAAGTCCTTTTCAGAGATTTCTAGCAGACTTTTTGTATGGTTCCTCTTTCTCCTGGTGCTGGTGCAGCTACATGGAACTGAATAGCTGTTTCTGACGTGATCTGTCCTCATCTTTTCCTCATCAACCAGCATTGCATCACGGGCTCTTGTCATGGGGTGACCTGGCTCCTGTATCTTATCACCAGCTGCTGTGGAGCTAGCAGAAATCATCCCAAAACCAGGCTGGGTGTGTGCTGCTCTTGGGGACTAGTAGGTGATGCTGAGATGGGGATGAACGCTTTCTCTCCAGCAGGTCATGGTTGGTTTCCAGTCATCTCAAATCAGGGAATGGGGCCTGACAGGACTCGGGGAAGGCAGTGGGCACAGAGATACAGCTCAGCCCTGTGCTGGCAGCGTGGCCAGGGGCACTGAGCTGCTCCAGCATCCCAGTGTGTCTGAGGAGGATCCTGAGCTGTGCGACATGCTGCTGGCAGGTTTGAAATTCATGGCAGGATGCTATGGTGGCACTGCGGGATGTTCTCTGACCCTTTGCCCGCAGCTGCTCGATTAAACTGCCCAATAAATGTCTATTAAGAGTTGTGATACCTGACCTCTCCCTTTTCTTTCATCAACCCTCTCTTGGGGTTTGCGGCGTTGTGATTCACAGAGGGAAGCACTGCTCCTCTGGGGCAGGCACCTCTGCCTCCGCTGCAGCTTGCTGAGGGGCTTCAGGAAGGAGCGCTCACCCATAACTGGCCACACATCCCAATGTTCAATTGCTGTTAATTGAAATTAGCTTGAAATATCGACCGCTTCCTGCATAGAAGTTGATGTTCTGTCCTCAGTATGCGCATGGCATCTTTTAGTCGCTTTTTAAGGTTAGTGCCGCAGCCAGATGCAACGATAAGTGTTTGCTCATGAGAGTTATTTGGCTTTATCCCCTTTGCCAAGAGTGGCCCATTGACTGTTCACTGTGGCTGCTGCCAGCTGTGAATTAGTTGGGGTGGTTGTTGGTTTGCTTTTTTTAAAAAAAAGGTTTCTAATTTTTTTGACCTGAAGTTGAATCGTGGCTATTTTCCCTCACTATCTTTGGCAGGGAAAAATGCAGATACCCAAATATAAATTGCTGAGGGTATGTGGCAGCATTCAGAATTCAGGATTATTTTATTGTCCCTTTCTGAAAGGATTCAAAAAAAGCTCATTTATTTCGAGAGATATTTCTGTAGCGCGTAAAAATACCAGCGAAGCAGCTAACGTTTTCCAGTTGTTGTTGACTGCAAATTTAGCAACCATTGTCCCTGTTGATATATTTGATGCTCTAAAAATGTACTCGCCATCAAGTAGGAAGCCGAAGTGATTGGTAGGCAGATAATACTCTTTAGGAGCTATTAATAATGTTCAGAGAACGTTGTGCATTGGAAGGTATGGAAAAAGCCACGGGATTGTGTAGGAAAGACGCAAAACTAATGTATGTGGCTGCTTTATTCCAAAGCTGCCTGGATTACTCGAAATATCTGCGTGTACCACAGTGGTTGCTGCCCGAGTTGGCACACCATGGGTGGGAGAAATGGATACGTGAGGGGAATGGTGCGCGGCTAATTTTGTTTAGCAAACTGAGAGCCCATCCCTGCTATTTCACACCCGCCATGAGCTGACTTGGGCGCTTGTCACTGTGTCCTGGTGAAATGCACCTCCAGTACTGGGAGCAGTGTTGGGCCCCTCGCTGCAGGAAAGACTGGGGGCCTGGAGCGGGTCCAGAGGAGTGAAGGGACTGGAGGGAAGCCTGGTGAGGAGAGGCTGGGGGAGCTGGGGGTGTTTAGCCTGGAGGAGACTCAGGGGAGACCTTCGCCCTCTCTACAAATTCCTGAAGGGAGGTTGTAGCCAGGTGGGGGTCCGGTTCTTCTCCCAGGCAGCTAGCACCAGGAGGAAAGAGCAGGGCCTGAAGCAGCCAGAGGAGGGTTAGGTTGTGTGTTAGGAAGCCCGTCCTCATGGAAAGGGTGATCAGCCCCTGGAAGGGACTGCCTGGGGCAGTGGTGGAGTCCCCATCCCTGGAGGTGTTTAAGAACAGCCCTGCTGTGGCTGTTAGTGCCCTGATCTGGCCGCTGTGGTGGTGTTAGGTTATGTGCTGGGCTGGATGAGCTCAGAAGTCTTTTTCTATCCTCAAAAATTCTGTCGTTCTGTGACCCAGTTCTGTTGGAGTTGTTCCCCTCAGAGCCAGTAGAGCTTATGGGGATGGAGGATTTAATGTCCCGTTAGGAGAAAAGTGGGAGTTTTCCAAACAGATGCTCACATAGCCCTGGTGTCACCCTGGGGCTGGACTTGATGTCGGGAAGATAATGGTAGAAAAATGTGGAATGATGACTGAGTCTATAAATGTGGGCATTAAACTTTTACAGCATCTGCATTGTACTGCGTACGACGCTGAAGGCGTGGGCTGGGTTTGAGTCTCGGTTTATATCACGATGTAACAGCCAGCTGCTGGTTTTTCTGGAGGTGCCAATGGTTGTGGTGATGCCGTAGGTTTTCTCTGAAAGGAAACAACACCAGGTCTGTCCTGCGTGCTTCTGGCTTCCCGAGGGTTTCGGTGAATCTCAAACCTTTAATAAAGGAACTTCCTAAATAGCCTTTTATTAGCGTTTGCTTTCATGTGGTAGATAAAGATTGGGGACAGAAGGGAAATGCTTTTATGCTGGTTTTTTTCTCCCCCATTTGGAAGATTTACAGATTGATTCACACAGAGTTGTTGGCGCAAATTCCCTTGTGTTAATTTTATCCCAAGATCTCGGGAGTCGTGAGAATCTCAAGCCTTCCCATAAAGAAGAGAAAGCGTCTTTAGATCCTCTGTGTGCAGAGAGAAGTACGGGAGGACTCCTGTAGCTTAAGAAACAGAGAAAAAGCCCAAGAATTGTTTTCCTAAGCCCTGGGTTGTAACCTGTCTGTGGGATTTCTGCAGGGGCTGCTTGACTTAACGGTTTTGTGGTGCCTGGTAAATGTTGGCAATGGAAACTGGATTTATTAAGACTCTTAATAGCTTAGATCAAGTTGCTGCCATGACGTGGTTAAAGCATTAAAATATACGGGTTGTGCCTTGTGCTGTGATCAGCAGTTACTGGGTGTAGATGCCCTTTGTTAATGGGAAAGGATCCGACCAAACTTTTGCTGTCGGCTTGAACAATGTCGGTGTTGCTGAAGAGAAGAAATGAGAAGAAGATGTGGTGAGCAAGAGCTTTGACTAAGTCAAGGTCACAGGAGGATGGTTGTGTGGCTCTGTAGGTTCTGCTTTACGGAATCACAAAACATTAGGGACTGGAATGGACTTCAAAAGATCATCCAGTCCAATCCCCCTGCCAGAGCAGGATAACCTAGACCAAGCCGCACAGGAACATATCCAGGCAGGTTTTAAACTCCAAGCTGCTCCTCCACATGCTGTGTGTCGTGGGTTTTTCCTGTCTTTGAAGCGTCTGATTTGCCCTGGGTGATGTGAGAATGGCTGTGACACTTGTTTCCACGTGGGCTTTTGCATCTAGCCTGGCTGGTTTTTGCAGTGATGTGATAAAATGTTCATGATGTGCGTGTTTAAGAGCCCTTTTGGCTCACTGATGCCTGGGAGCCTCCTCCAATGGAGTGGCTTTAGCATTGGGTAGCTGCCATCAGATTTAGGTTTGTTTGTGTTGCCTTCTGGGGCCAATATAAGGGCTTTTTGTGTTTGTTTGTCCTGAACTTTAATGGTGCCAGTGTCTCTCTAGGGCACCGGTGGTGTTTATGTACTTCATAGGGCAGTGCTGCTGCTGTGGGCTCCTGGAGGATGAGCCAGGCAAAGAGTGGGGAGGGTGCCTGGCTACCTGGCTTCTTTCTCTTGTGTTAGGCTAGTGCTGACATGAGCAAAGGGTTTCTGGGGATCCCTGATAACTCTTGCATATCACACCCAAGGTCACTTAAAGCTCTGGTTACACCTCATCTGTAGTCCTGCATCCAGCTTTGGAGCCCTCAGTACAGGAAGGACAGGAACCTAATAGAGTGAGTCTGGAGGAGGCCGTGAAAATGATCAGAAGGCTGGAGCCCCTCTGTTAAGAGGACAGGCTGAGAGAGCTGGGGTTGTTCAGTCTGGAGAAGAGAAGGCTCTAAAGGGACCTGATAGCGACCTTCCAGTTCCTCAAAGGAGGCTACAGGAAGGCTGCAGAGGGACTGTTTGTGAAGGCCTGGAGTGATATGACGAGGGGCAGTGGTTTCACATTAGAGAAGGCCAGACTGGAATGGGCTGTTGGGAACAAGTTCTTTAGCAGGAGAGGGGTTGAACACAGGAACAGATTGCCCAGGGAGAGAGTTAAAGCCTAATCCCTGGAGATATTCCAGGGGAGGCTGGACAAGGCTGTGAGCAACCTGATCTAGTGGAGGATGTCCCTGCTCACTGCAGGAAGGTTGAACTAGATGTCCTTTGGAGGTGCCTTCCAACCTGGGCTGTTCTGTGATCTTAGGTGTGTTTCTTAATCCAGTCGTTGAATAAACTCTCTGAGAACTCCTGTAGACTGGGCTATTTCTGGAAAATAGTCTATGTTTACTTGGTGGCACAGGCTTGAGCTTTATGATGAGCAAAATAAGACTTTCCCTGGGAATCAGCAGTGTGAGGGGCTGGGACAGCATAATTTCTCAGATCACGCAAGCCTGTCTCCTAATACTGAAAAGGATTTATGTGGGTTAAGTCGCACAGAGCTTTGGTGGCACTTGGAATTGCAGTAGAGATAAAAGCAACCGGGAACGGTGGAGAGAGGAGCAAGCGCCACCTCAGGTCCTCTCTGTGGTCTAACTATAGTTGTGGAGGATGAAAAACAGGCCTGATGGTGCTGGATTTGCTTTCCCCCATCTCTGGAAATGCATGTGTAGCTCAGGGACTGTGATACAGGCTGTTTCCATCATCATCCATCCCAAGGGAGCTGGCAGCTACCATCTTGGCGATCGTCTTTGTTTTTAACACTCTGCTTCATTTCTTTGCCACTAAGTTTGAGGTTCCAACAACATGATTACTTATGGATTTGTAAGTCAGAAATAGCTCAGTAATTGCTATATTGCTTTGCCTGCAGTAGCAACGAGCGTCTTAAATTTAATGCATCATTCACACAGAAAATTGATATTTGGCCAAAGCTCGAGGACTCTGACAGTTAATCTTAAAGAGTTTTTGGGTGACATGTAAAATAGAGACTTGTGGATGACACTCGCAGGAAAATTGACGGTCTTTAGGATTATTCCATAAAGGAAAAACTACTCTTTACAATTGGCTGAAAATAACTCGAGGATTAAGTGCACGAGGAAACGTCTCCGGAGAAGCCAGCGAGACACAAAGCTGTGGGACGTTAACTGCTCGCATCGCATACGGGAAACCTGCACCAACCACCTCGCAACTCAAAGCCTGGATTGTTCTTGATGGAATAGTGGGCTTCTTGTGTTGTGCTGTTTGTTTTGATTTGTCCTCTCCAGAAAACAACCTCAGAACAAGTTTAAGTCTGAAAAAATTACAGTAAGAAAACACTTGCCAGTGTGTTCGATGAAGATATCTGACGCGCCTGTATGGACGTGTGTGCTGTCTTTATTCTGTATTTTGCTCTCTAGACGGCTCTTCTCAGTGTCATCTAGTGATTGGACAAGGGGCACTGGGTGTAAACTGGAACACAGGAGGTTCCACATGAACATGAGAAGGAACTTCTTCATGGTGAGGGTGACAGAGTGCTGGAACAGGCTGCCCAGGGGAGCTGTGGAGTCTCCTCTGGAGATGTTTAAAACGCACCTGGAGATGTTCCTGCTTGTACGACTTGGTCTAGGTGATCCTGCTGTGGCAGGGGGATTGGACTGGATGACCTTTCAAGGTCGCTTACAATCCCTGATGTTCTGTGATTCTGTCTATTGTGATGTAAAAGATTTAATAGAATCATCAAGGCTGGAAAAGACCTCATGATCATCAAGTCCAACCATCCTTCCTACAACCCCCAACCACTAAACCCCTGAAACATCCTGTCTGCCTGCTCGTTGAACCTCTGCAGGGATGGTGCCTCCACCCCCTCCCTGGGCAGCCAATTCCAAGGCCTCCCCTGCTCTTTCTGGGAAGAAGTTTTTCCTAAGAACCAATCTGACTCTCCCCTGGCACAACCTGACCTCATTTCCTCTTGTCCTGTTGCTAGTCACTAGAGAGAAGAGGCAAATCCCCGCCTCTCTGCAGCCTCCCTTCAGGTAGCTGTAGGCACCAGTGAGTTCTCCCCTCAGCCTCTTCTTGTCCAGGCTGAAGAGCCCCAGCTCCTTATCACATTTCTCCAGACCCCCAGCCAGCCCAGTTGCCCTTCTCTGCACCCTCGTGGCTGAGTGTGGTGGCCGCATGCTGCTTCATGACAGGGTAGCCCCTGCTCATTCTTGGCGTAGGTTCACGTTTTAGTGTGTTTGTTCAGTATTTGGATTTGAGTCAGTAGTTGTGGTCGACTTTGCTTCAGAACTACTCAATATCTATTTATTAAACGCGGTGCTCGTGTTCAGCGGAGAAACCCACGAGGTGATTTCAGGATGGGGCTCACGCAGTTATGCAATGGTGTAATCGCGCGCGTAATTGCCTGCCCAAATGGTCAGTTAGATGTGTAACTGTCCATTTGCATGCAAAATTAACCAGTTCTGCCAATCAGGCTTTGAAATATCCGCGGGAGAGAACACAGCCTTCCAAACGTGTCTCCTGGGGGCTCCTTCCTCTTTGCTTGTTGTCCTCCCTTTACAAGCCTCATGCATCTTGTCTTCACTTAAACAAAAGGTGGATGGAATCACAGAGTCATTCAGGTTGGAAAAGACCCCTGGGATCATTGAGTCCAACCATCTACCCTACCTTACAAGTTCACCCCTAAACTACGTCCCTCAACACCTCATCCAAACAATCTTTAAACTCACCCAGAGCTGTTGACTCAACCACCTCCCTGGGAAGTACATTCCAGTGCCTGATCACCTTTTCTGTGCAAACATTTTTCCTAATGTCAAGTCTAACCCTCCCCTGTTGTAACTTGAACCTATTCCTTCTTGTTCTGTCAGTAACTGCTTGTGAGAAGAGACCAGCACCAACCTCTCCAGAATGTCCTTTCAGGTAGTTGCAGAGAGTGATGAGGTCTCCTCTCAGCCTCCTCTTCTTCAAACTAAAGACCTCCAGCTCTTTCAGTCTGTCCTCATAAGATTTGTTCTCCAGACCCTATTGAGTCCTTGATGTCATCTCCAAGGGAGGCAGAAGGATTTTGTGACTGGCTCACATGTGCAGGCTCTAACTTCTAGGGATGGGTGGTGCTGATACCAACATGTGCTGCTTCCAAAGAGTGGGTGCCCGTTCCTGCCTTGTCCAGAGGCTCCACTCTGGGATAGAGGAAACGCTGCTGTCCTGGTTGGACACCTTGAATTCACTCTGGGTTCTCCTCCTAAGGCCATGGCATGCTGAGCCCAGGCTGGACATTCTGCAAGGACTTTTGAGGCCCTTGGTGACCACTTTTCCCCTTTTGGCAGCCCAAGGGCTGGGAAACACAGTCCTGAAGACTTGAAAGCTCTCCAGAGGCACAAATAACTGGTCCGTGGTCTCAGTTTGTGTGGTGGGACAGTCTTTTGAGTTAAAGCATAAATCCTTAAACCGTTTGGGGACAGGGAAGGATGATAGAGATGAGCTTGTAAATGATAATGCTAATTATGTTATCAGCAGAAGAGCTAATAGCTATCCTTGCTCCATAGCAACTGCTACGCTCTGTTACGGACGCTGCTGCCGGAAAACACAGCAGAAGGGGTTAAACTCTCTTCTCTGGTGTTCAGGAGGACATGGGACCACTCTTCCCAGTCAGGTATTGGCCCTGAGGGTGACAGCTGGCTGTGGGGTCTGTGATATGAGGGCCAGCCCCTTCAATACCAAAAGACTTCTCCATGTTGGGGTCACTCTGCCTCCCCCTGAGTCACCAGTGAAGCTTCCCCAGGTCTTGCAATGGACTCGTATATCGCTTAATCTGGCGATGAAATAAAATCTTAGAGGTGAATTAAAGGATTATTTTTTTCTTAAGGCTTTACTGTTAGCAACCTAAAAATAAGCTGTGGATAGTCTTGATTTTTGGAGGCATTAGCCTACCTTCAAAAAAAGAAAACAAGTGAGGGTTTTATACACAGCTCCCAGCGCTGGATGGGGTAAAAAAAAAAATACCAGACTACAAAGCACAGTGCAGGAAAATTGATTTATCATCAATTTATTGCTTGGAGCTCAAGGCAAACTCATCTCAAGACAGAACAGAGATCCATAAAATCTTTTCATCTGAAACTATGAATTAAATTGGGAGGAACTGCTGATGAGAGACCAGAACCAGCCCTTAAACCAGAGAGGCTTTGGGGAACGGGTCTCCTGTTGCAGCAGGGGGAGTTGGGGGGGGATGATGCTGATTTACAGCAGTTGAGGATGTGGAGTTCAGTTCCTTATTACACCAGTATCTTTCCTTACTGGGAATCTGGCTCATACAGGAGCAAACCTACGATACTGCCCTGCTCCCTGCCTTGATTTTAGTATAAATTTCAATATCTTGGAGCACCTTGTTAATCCTGCAGCTCATACTCTTCTGGGGGGTGTGTTTATGTGTAAGGGGGTTCTGAACCCCCCTAATGATGGGGTAACTGGGCCTGTTTTTGTCAGCAGGAAGCCTCTGAAACCAGACCGATGCCTCTCTGTTGTCAGTTCGCTATAGAAAGAAATAAAACCTGTTCGCACACAGCCTTCAAAGAAGCTCAAGAACTCTCTCCCCCGCTTTTTCTTTTGGCATTGGAGAGGAGAGGTGGGGGGTGGAAAAAGCAGCTGTATTATGTCAGCGACCTGTTATAAATAGCACTGCAATGAGAAGCGACAGCCTCATTCACCTTGCATCCATGCAGAAACAACTAAGCTCTCTTCCCATGGCTCAGGGCAGAAAAGAGAGAGAGGGAGAGGAGAAAGAAGGGAGGAATTAAAGAAAGGAATTGACCTTGGCTTGTAGTCGCTCCTGAACTACCAGAGAACAGGCTACCAGCGAGCGGCTGGAGCAGTCCCTGGCTCCTGTTGCAGGAGTTAGGGCAGTGCTGCTCTTACTGGAGGTGTTCCATGCAGCAGGGTCCATGCCTTCCTGCGGCTGCCCCAGAGTGCTAGGAGCTGGGCTCTGCCTTGGCCATAGGCTTCTCTATTTTAATCCCAGAATTATTGAGGCTGGAAAAGTCCTCTGATCTCATCCAGCCCACCTGTCACCACATCAGCCGGACCAGGGCACTAAGGGCCACATCCAGTCTTTAATGGGGGCAAAGCTGCTCTTGCAGGGGGATTGGACTAGATGATCTTTCGAGGTGTCTTCCAATCCCTAATGTCCTGTGATTCTGTGAAGAGGAAAGAAAGGGAAATTTATACGGAGATGAGGCTCAGAGTAGCCAAACTGCCTCTCAGCAGCCTGTTGGGGTTTTTTTTATTCCCTTGATCTGTTACAGTTTATTGGGGAATCAAGGTAGTTTGGAGGCAAATTAGATACTGAATTAAAGGGGAAAACTGCTCTAAGACAGCTGAACTACCCTGCTGTGGATCTTTCTCTTGGGTCTGCACTTGGTTTTCTGTGTTGCCTTCTCACTGGGGTGTTTGATTTTTGAAGTTTGCAAGGGGCATTGAGGAAAAACATAAAGACTGAGCTTACTAGGGTTAGTGCATGTGGATTTTGTGTCAGCAGGTGCTCCTCCTCTCTGTTGATGCTCTGACTGTTCTCTCTGCTGGGACAGCAAGAAACTTTGTAGGTGTCAGAAATGAGAAGCCAGAAGGAGAAGAACCACTGGCACTGTTGCTTTCCCCTGCCTCGTTTGCTTTGTGGAGTGGACCCCATAGCTGCACAAGCTCAGCTGCCTTTGGGATCCGGCACATCAGGATCCAGCACTGTGCTGGCCCAGGGCAACCTGTGCTCCTCGTTTTGGTAACCTTTGGTGGGAGCTGCTAATCCTGCAGTCCTGTAGGTTGAGCTGCTGAACCTCCTCCTTTGGTTGGCCTGGGAAAGGCGAGTGGCAGCTGTCAAGTTGGGTTAGCATCAGGTTTCTCCTGAGCAGATCCCGGCACTGCTCTTATTTTTAGTGTGTGTGTATCTCCTGTCTGCGTAGGGCTGCGCGGGCAGGTGGTGGAGACAAGGGAGAGCAGCTCTTGCCTGCAAAACCTGGGTTTCCCCTGGCAAGGTGATGCAGGTGGAAGGATGCAGAGCACCAGGGGAGAGGAAAGAACACTTGTTTTTATATTGTTTTATTTTTGTGTGCCCTTTTCGCTCACAGAACATCATCATCTTCATCGGCTGGGGTCATCCCTGAGTAAATACAGTCATCGGCCCTGCTCCTCGCTGAGCAGAGGAGGCGTGACCACAAAACTGCTCTTGGTTATCAAGCTGCACAGCCTGCTCTGGACTCCCTGGGCTAAGGAAATGCAAGTTTTAGCAGCAGGAAAAGCCTTCCCACCTCTGCAGAGGGTTCTGGTGTCCCCACCAGTGTGTCAGAAGCAGCGGCTATGTGCATCCCTCTGTGAAGGGCATCCTCTTCCCTTGGCACCTCCCCAGAACCCACACAGAACCCTCCACTGGGGTTTTGCCAGTGCTTCCCAGGAAAGAAAAGGACGTTTCTTCTAGGTAAAGTCTCAATACGGGAAGAGAATGATATTTAACCCTTTCCTGGAAGACCTACAGTTCTCACTCTGCTTCTAGTTCTCAGTGGGTGTCTATTTTCTTGCAGTTTTGAAGGGTAGGTGTCAGGAGGATAGAGCCAGGCTCTTCTTAATGTCCTCTGGTGATTGAGCAAGGGGAAATGGATGTGAGCTGGAACATAGGAGGTTCCATATAAATATGAGAAGGAACTTCTTCACAATGAGGGTGGCAGAGCACTGGAAGGGGCTGCCCAGGGGGGTTGTGGAGTCTCCTTCTCTGGAGATGTTTAAAACCTGCCTGGGTATGTTCCTGTGCGACTTGATCTAGGTGATCCTGCTTTGTTGGGGGGGTTGGACTGGCTGATCTTTTGAGGTCCCTTCCAATCCCTAATGTTCTGTGATTCTTTGACTTTGCCTGAGTCTATGAGCAGTAGAAGTAATGAAGCCAGTTAGCATTCATGGGGATGCCACGTGGACTTCTGCGAGTGTTTTATTACAGCTCAGTGTTATGTAATGGCTGCTTACGCTAAACCCTCAGCACTTGGGCTGCAACTCATATCTTCCTAAACTATTTTTCTTCTTGAACACAGAATTCCATCCACAAGTTACTCTCTAAGGGAAACCTGCAAAAATACCCAATAGAATCACAGAATGATTGAGGCTGGAAAAGCCCTCTGAGTTCATCCAGCCCAGACCAGGACCTGACACCACCCCATCGGCCAGACCAGGGCACTAAGGGCCACAGCCCTGGGCAGTCCTGGTGATCTNAGGGATGGCGACTCCACCACTGCCCTGGGCAGTCCTGGTGATCCAGTGTCTGATCATCTTTTCCGTGCAGAAGGACTTCCTAACATCCAACCCAGCCAAAGAGGGCCTTTGCCTACTTTTTTTCTTCTTTACAATGTTTTCACTTTTGTTATGTTCGCTACTATTTCATTGTCAAGTGTTTGTTAATTAGCACTTAACGACTGGGTTATGATGGAGCCTTATCTGAAGGCAAAGCAGTTGGCCGACGGATTAATTATGATCAGAGCAACTCTAATGCGAGTTAAATTAATTCATAATGAGGCGACACTTAAAGCTTTTGTTAATAATTAGAGATGTGCTTTCACCTTATCAGCTCTTAGGATTTTACTATGGGTTTTTACTACAGGGCCAGCTTTCCAGTTCCCATCTCTTTCAGCTATGGAAGTCTGGAGTTCTGAGTGTAAACAGCTTAATTTCCTCTTTGTCTCTTTGCCAGTAATTAGATCGCGGTGAAGTTGGTGTAAATATAGGTAATTTATCAGGGATTCTCTGTAGCTGGGGGTTGTTCCAGAGAAGTGCCAGTGTAATTAATGAGGATGGACTGCTGCTTATCATCTGTCACGGGACAAAACAGGAGGGGACAGGCGTCCCTCATGAGGGATCAGAAGGGACCTCAAAAGATCATCTAGTCCAGTCCCCCAATCCTATACCTGTGGTTAGTTATTGCACTTGTTAGAGAACACAGTGATTTATTTTAGATAACTCTGTAGGTTTGGTATTTAGGATCTAAGAAAAAAATGCTTTACAATCAGGTTTGGCAGCTCAGCACAGAGTTGGGGCTTTGCAAGTGTCTTTATTTTATCGAGTCGCTGGGTGTTTGTGCTTCCAAAATTGGGGACTCTAAACCAAAAGTGATTAAAAGAATAAAATTATTATTAAAGTCAAGTGATTTTTAAAATTGTCATTAAAAAAAAAAGCTATTTTAGAAATATAATTTAAAACAATATCTAAAACTACAATAATTTTTTAAAAATTAAAAAATAAACAATTTGAAAAGTGGAAGAACTAAAGGAGTAGAAGAAAGAATTGAAAGAGTAGAAGAATTTAAAAGTAATTTAAAACAAACTGGAAAATTAATCTTTAAAAGAAATGAATTTTAGAAATACAGTCATTTTCAAAGTTTTACAAATATCTGTCCTGAAGTCCGTGAGATCCAGAAGTGTCAGGCGAGAGGGTTGCAGGTTATTTGATGGCTTTCCCCTTCCTGCAGACGGCAGGGTGGGAGCGGGCGCAGGAGGCAGTTGGGCTTCTGTGGGCTGTGCCTCCAAAGGTCACGGAGCACTTTATGTTTCCCTCGACATGACAGAACAAAGTATTTATCTTGTGTACTTGTCAGCTCCGTTCTGCCGGCTCCCAAATGATGAAATGCTCCCGAATATGCCGCCGCTTGTTTCCTTCAGGGACCGGCGCTGATTTGTTTAACGTGTCGCCTGCACCCGGTAAACGCCGCATTTATTACAGCTGACACCTGCCAGTGTCTCAGGGAAATACGTCAGGGCATCACACCAGGAGGATTTTCTCTACTTCACATTGCTTACTTCTGTCCTAATAATAAATGTACCCTGGAAGGATGAAGTGTGGGTCTTGATGGTGCCACCCGTGCATGCACGTGTGTGTGTGTGTTGGGAAGTGCCGCAGTGAAGTTACTGGAGATGTGCTCCATTTCCATCAGGAAAATACATTTTGACTCCTGATGGGGTCAGCTTCACTGTTAATTATCATAGCGAGTCACTAATGAGCTCTCGCCTCAGGAGCTCCTCAAACTTTTCCCCATTACTTGTTCTGATGCTTAAGCTAAAATAAAAATAGGTCTCTTGCAGAAAAGGGCTGTGGGGTGGGGGGAGTGAACGTTTGAGCTGGTGGTGTGACCCTCGTGATTATGGTATTTGATGCAGAGCATGTTGGATTTAACTCTCAGGATCACGTTAGGCTTCGTGGGTGATTTCTTTTTTCCCCGTGTTTTCTTCCATTAAGCACTTCTCCAGTGTCCCCCAAGGATAGCGGAGAATCCAAACCCCTCTCTCAGCAAAACAATCAGAGCAAAAATAGCCAACATCAAAGAGACGGAGGGAAGCGCTTTGCCCACAGTGCTAATTGCTAACCCTATCGGCTGTCAAGGCAAAGAATTGAGATGTGACTCCTCCTGAGCTCCTAAAAGTGCTCTGACTGGGAGTTTGAAGGCTGGGGGTGGCTCAGGGAAGGGCCTGGGTCCCTTCAGCCCTCCATCCCCTGATGGTCACAGAGCTCACGGGACTATCAGAGCGTCAGGATTTCCTGCAGCTCACTGCTGAGGGCACCGAGGAGCCCCTTTCTCTCTTTTACTTGGGCTTTATACGATGGGAACTTGTATATAGCAAACACCTCATGTGCTTTAATGTTGTGTTGGTCTCCAGCCATCATTGCGGTTTTAATTAGCAAAATGAGATTCACTGCTTGAATAGCATCCTGGTTTTAATTTACACAGCTGTCATGTAAGGATAAACCTCATGAGGGGGTTGTTGAGGAGCTTGACCTGTGTGGTGGGGTGTGAGCAGCAATGGGGAAGAGAAGTAGATGATGACCTCAGGTGCAGTCTCATGATCTGAGAGAGGGCAGGGCTGGTATTTCTGTCCACTTAATGCATCATCCAGCAAGAGCTTGAGAGAGCTCCTTCGTCTCCCAAAGCTTGGTTAATCACAGTGAAGCAAGGAGTGACTCTGGGTGGGTGGGGGGCTGCCCTTATTGCGTACTGGACAGTACATCTCCTCCCTGGAGAGGACCACCCGTGTGTGTCCCTGCAGGAGGGGTCAACACTTGCACAGAGCATTGAGAGCTGAGGATACTGGTCCTAATGAATTGATGGTACTGGGAATGTCCCTGCAGGAGGGGTCAGCACTTGCACAGAGCAGTGATTGCTGAGAATAATACTGTGTCCAGTTCTGGTCCCCTCAGTGGGAAATGTTCCTGTGCGACTTGATCTAGGTGATCCTACTGTGGCAAGGAGATTGGACTAGATGATCTTTCAAGGTCCCTTCCAAGCCCTAATGTTCTGTGATTCTGTAATACTGGTCCTAGTCAATTGATGGTACTGGGAAGGTCCATCACCAGCAAGCTACTGGCTTCATGCTCAAGACAGTTTGACCTCATCCATCTCTTGGTTGCTCGGAAGACAAATTGTGGACAGCTTCAGAGAGGTGGTGAAGTGCCCTCAGTGCTAAGGCAAGCTCCTTAAAAAGTAATGGGTGTCAGTCATTTCTCTGTTAATATTTCGCGGCAGGTAATTGAGGCAGCAGATGGTGGTCTGTACGATGGCATACGAGCAGGGCTTTTTCCTGGGCCAAATGATTACCTCCCCAGTTTTCAATTAGCAGAGCCTGCCAATTACCTGCAGCGCTTCTCCTTTTAATTACGGAGATATTAGGGCAGGTAGGTAGCCAGCCTGGCAGGAGGAGGAGGAGGAGGAGGAGAGAGCTCAGAGGCATGGGCTAGGAAAACCCAGAAAAACAAACTAAAGAGGAGCAGCCGTGAAGGAGGAGGAGATGCTCCACAGGGCAGCATGATGTTTGAGCCACCTTTCTGCTGGTATGAGTGTGGAGAAGGGGCTTTGAAATCCTGTTTAGCAGGCTGTGACATGGAGGTGGACATAGCGCAGGGGAGGGAAGGTGAGGGCTGGAAGATGCCATGTGTTGGCAGTCTTGCTGGCTGGACACTTTATTTTTAGCTCACTGGAGCTTACTGGTTGGAGGTGGGAAGGAAATTCAGCCCCCAAGCAGAGCGCAGGATCCTGCTGACTCCCTATGCCCATACAGCTGTGGGCAGATGTTTCCTGAATGCCAGGGAGCGGCACCATGGGACATTGGTTGATTTATGTCACCTCTGGCTGTCACCTTGTGTCCTACCCCAGCTAACAACAGTCCAGGCAATGCAAAGACACTTCCTTCATCATTCCCGACATCTCATTTTCCCTTTGAGCTTCCCATTTAAATCACAGGACGTCCTCTCCAACAAAGTTGTTTCCTTGAGCTCATCTTCTTCTGCACATTGGTCTTCTATTGTATTTTATTTTGATGAGACTCTTCATCTTCTATTGGCTGCCAAAACCCGTTCCCGGTTGCCCTTAGGGAGCAGGGAAGGAGGTGGAAGAGGCTTTGGGCTTGAATTAGCCAGTGATGAGGTTGGGTCCCCTTTGGGATGGGGATATTAATGCAGCATCATGGAACACGAGGTCTGGCTTCACTTTGGGTGACTCTGATAATGAGAGGATGTAATTAATCATATTTGCCTCTGCGGAGGATGTGTAATCTGGGAGAAACACCTGCCCTGAAGGTGGCAAGAGTACGTGAGAGGAGGAAGGAAATGGATGGAGGAGCTGCAGCAGCCTAGACAACTTCTGTCGCGTTCAGCAGAGCTTGGGGGGAGCCTTTAATGGTGGGATTTCACAGCAAAATCCTCTGTTGTGTGCTGCTCTTCTGCATCTGTCCTCTTCCAATTCAAGGAGCCCCTCTAGCTGTCCTCTGAGTGAAAAGCTTTGCTCACTCGAGTGGCTGATTATTTATTAGCACGATAAAATGTGTTTAATTAGGTTTTGGTGCAGTATCTTGGATCTTTGGACTTGAAAGTTTTCTTGCTCGTAACTTACAAGTCAACCCATTGGTGTGGTGCTGCAGCTCTACACATTATGTGCAGAGCTAATTAGGTAATAACGATTGAGGTGCAGGGTATTTCCTTGGGATTAATGACTGTCTGGGAGGAGTTGATGGCCCAAGGTGTAGCCAAGGGCCATTAACACCAGCCAACTATTAATTTTAAGGAAGAGCCACGTGCCAAGGTCACTAGTGCTGTTGAGTTCAGAGCAACAAGCAGATAGGGATGGGGGGAGATGAAGTGGTGTAGGAAGTGTGTGGATTCTGAGAAAAACTGTGTGGTTTTAATGGGTATCTGT
The DNA here is from genome assembly GCA_013400115.1 of Rhinopomastus cyanomelas. Classification (NCBI taxonomy): domain Eukaryota; kingdom Metazoa; phylum Chordata; class Aves; order Bucerotiformes; family Rhinopomastidae; genus Rhinopomastus; species Rhinopomastus cyanomelas. The sequence goes on along the minus strand of VXBP01008002.1, from coordinate 422,202 downwards.
TGATTAGCCAGTCTGCTTCTTCCCTCCATTCCTCACTGCTCTGTCCAGAGCTTAATGGTGAGGATCATAGCGAGCAGGGCTGACACTGTTCTTGTCTGGTGCCCAATTTCTTAATGGTGCCTCATGTTTTGTCTGCTTTTGAGGATGCTTTTTGCACATTGCTAGCGCCATTGTTCTCAAAGAAGCCTTAAAACCTCAACCTAAGAGCAGCCAAAAGTGTTGCTGCCTATGGGATGAGATGGAAGAAGAGGAGAGCTGTTAGAAAACCCGTAGGTTGGCCAGGTGCTACCTCAGTATTAACCATGAATCACAGAATTACAGAATGGTTTGTGTTGGAAGGGATCTCAAAGATCATCTAGTTCCAACCTCCCTGCTGTGGGCAGGGACACCTCCCACTAGAACAGATTCCTCAAAGCCCCAGACAGCCTGGCCTTGAAGACTACCAGTGATGAAGCATCCTCAGCTTTCCTGGGCAAACAGTGTCTCACCACCCTAATTCACAGCTGAACTGTCCTTGTAACATGACACCATGAAGAAGTTCCTTCTCATATTCATGTGGAACCTCCTGTGTTCCAGCTTACGCTCGTTTCCCCTTGTCCTATCATTAGATGGCACTGAGAAGAGACTAGAAGATAGACACCTTGCTGTCAACAATAGGTCACTCACCCAGGGAAGCCCTGGGCTTTCCTGGAGCAACGTGCTTGCCACTGCTTTAAAACTGGGTTGGGGATGCCTCTATTGCAATTGATTTTCCTATGATTAGTCCTTGTGAGACCTGCCTTTCCTATATAGGGGAGCTCTGGAGGAATCAATCTTTTAGAAGCAGGACTTTGGAGGGATCTATTCCAAAGGATTTGGTTGAGTTTGTGATGGGGTTCAGGCAGTCTTGAACATCCTCCCATCCCTGAGAAAGGCTCCCTCAGCTGAGGTGGTACAAAAGGCACCTTGGGAAACTCCCAGTTGGCATCCTTCTGCAGTCCCTGCTTGTATCCCAAACCCAGTGTCTCTGGCTGGTGGCACTAGCTTGCTGTTTGTTTATTTTAACTCCCTAGTTCAGACATTTCAAAGAGTAAGAAAAGTTTTGAATGGAGTGGGGGCAGCCGCAATTGAAAAATCATGGAGGGTTTTTTTTTCATGACTCTGTAATTTTCATGCTCATCATCGTCATCTTAATAATGATAAATAATCTGTTAAAAGCAATTATGGCCTGAATAATAATCTGAACTAATAAACAGAATGTACTGTGTAATTTCAGTCGTTTGCAGCCATCTGGCTGCAGTCTCCCTAATTGACTTAAAGCGCAGTGACGGTGGCAGCGACGTGGCGCTGAGCTCCCCTCAAAGTCCTGAGCGGGCAATTCCTTTACAGAAATCCACAGTTTGATGTGTTTTTAAGGAAAAACCCACCCCAAAATCAATACATCAAAATTACTGCCAGCTCCCTTGTAGCAGCAGAGATCATGAATCCGTCAGTGCTGCCTTCCACTGAGCTCAAGGAACTTTATTTATAATGATTTGATTGTGTAGGGTTTCATTATTTTGGAGTGAAACCGCAACTGGAGGGCTCTGAATGTATCCAAGTAGCTAAATTCATGCTGGCACTTACTTCTGAAGCTGCCAGAATTTAAATGCTTTCAGCGTTGGCTGCGCTTAAGGCTTCTCCTAAAACACAAGCATTTCCTTTGCTCCGTTGCCGTTTGTGGTTTCGTCTTTTTCGTGGAGGTTTTTCTTTTATTGCTAAAATTTCTGTTTGCACTTGATCTGTTAGCCTCCCTCAGTTTCCGAGATGAAGTCTCATGTCTGTCTCTGATTTTCCAGACGTAATGGTTTGCTGGGTTGGAGCTGGATAGTTTCCGTATGCTTGTTACAGAGACAACTTTCTAGCCAAAACTTCAGCGTCACGGCTTTGTGACTGCTGTGGCTCAGTCTGGGCGCTCGTGGTGTTTTAATTATCGTGATGAAGCCAAGTGCCTGCCCCCAGTTCAACCTCACTTCAACACTTATTACTGGGAAATAGGGTGTCTGCTCCTTTGCAGTGGGAGGATGGGTTGAGCAATGGAATGATCAGCACTGGAATGGGCTTCCCAGGGAGGTGGTTGAGTTGCCATCCCTGGATGTGTTTAAAGATCATTTGGATGAGGTGTTGAGGGATCTGGTTTAGGGGTGAACTTACAAGGTAGGGTAGATGATCCCAGGGGTCTTTTGCAGCCAGAGTGATTCTGTGATTCTGTAATGAGGTGGGATGTAGGATATAAATCTGGGCATCGTGATCCATAGGTGAACATGGAGCTTGGTCAGACCATGGTTCCCCTCTTCCAGTAACCTGGCTCTGAGGCTGGACACCACTTACCCTTGCAGAGGGTATAAAAGTAAGAGCCACCGATAATTCTCTCCACAAGAGTGTACCAAGTTCCCACTCGCTCCCAGCTCAGACACCCTGAGCAGAAGGTGGAGTGCTGCCCTGAATTGCACTGGATAGAGGCATTTCTGCTGAGAATTTGCTTAATTTTTCAAACTCATGCAGATTTTTGCACCTTCTGTGCCCTGCAAGCTGGAGTTTGAGCTCTGTGTGGAGTTTGTTCCCTGTGCTCCTCCACAGCTGGCTGCCTTTGGAGGGGTTTTGCAGAGCTGTCTGAGACCCGTTACAACTCAGCAGGTAGCTCAGTGTTTTAGTGGCCATGAACTTGCCAGCAGAGCTGCCTGTGCAGCCTGCCAGCCACACAGCATAGAGGTGTTCTGCAATTCCTGCTGGCTTTTTGAAGTAAAGCTTTGGCCGTGTGCTGAAGCAGACTGGGGTCCCTCTTGCCTAGCTTCCATCAACCCATTCTCCCTTAGCTCTGACTCACAGCCACCGAGTGGAGCGTTTGCTCTTGGGGAGGACGCAGGTTGCTGCTGGGATTTGCCTAATGAAGCAGAGAGCCTGCACTGCTGCCACAGCCACGGATGTTTTCTGCATTAGTTTACTAAATGTGATGATGCCTTTTGGACAAGCTTCAATATTTACACACTGCCATGAGGACCAGTTGCAAGAAGTGGAAGGATAGGAGTTGTTGTTTCTGCCCTTAATTCTGTGGGGTGCTGGTGCACCGAAGGAGTTTATTACTCCTGCTGAGCTCGCAGTGTGCTGCCTTGAGCTGGGGCTGAAGAAATGCAGTTTCAGTGAGTTTTTGGATGTTTATTTATGGATCTGGATCAATCAGTGACTCATCCTAAAAACTTTGCAGCCCTCAGAATGGGAGCAAAGAGCTGCTTTGGTTTAAGCAGAGCCATTGGGTCAAGGCCAGTATTGGATGAACGTTGTCTCCTTTGGGGCTGGTGTAGGTTGGGAGTGAACCTGCCCTCTCTGATGTGCAAAGAAGGGTCATCTCAAATAAAAGGCTCTTTTGAGTTTCATGGGGTTAGGTTGGGGGTTCTTTTGTGGCTTGTTTTTTAGCAAGCCTTGCAAAAAAGACTCCCAGCTTGATGAGCAGAGTTTATTGGTACGGTTCTGATCGATGGAAAACTGGGATCTGCGGGGAATATGCTGTTAAAATGAATGAATTATGAAAAAAGGGAAAAAAGCAGCTGTATTCTGAGTACGAAGCGCTCAGTCTGCATTGTGTGAGGGCTGCCAGGGAGATGTGGAAGCCCTTGGTTACGCTGATTGCCTTCATGATATGCTCTATGAGTTCACTTGTTTTCTGTATCTTCTCCCATTTCATGATGTGGTAGCACATGAAGCGGAGATGTAGTCAACGTAATGTCTACTGCTGCCTGATTTTACAGGCCAGCGAATAAATGAACTTGCTCTGCTGTTCCACATCCCCTCCTAGCAAACAGAAACTGTGCAGCGGCATCGCGCGTGGCTGACTGGGATTGACTTGTCTTGAGCTCGTCTCCTCGTGGTTGTTTCTCTCATGCACTTCTGCATGTTTGCATCTTGACCGTCAGGTGATTTAAAGCTGAATCGGGGTGCTCCCCGATGTGGTGGTTGACTTGGGGGCTGGTGATTGTGAAGCGCCACAGAGGTGTTTGAGGCCGTGTGCCTGGCTGAATCTATGGAAACTAAAAATGATGAAAAATAATGAGGGATTTTCGCTGTCGGATAGCGAAGGGAGCAGCAACAACATCTGTTGAGATGGCTCTTGACCATGCACTGCTGCTTACAAGTTTCTGTTGCTTGCAGAACGTGTATTTTTACAAAACCACAGTGTGGGAGGCACTGGGGAGGCAGGGATGGTGAAGGCTTCTGATGCATTACAAAACAAACCATCCTCCACACAGAGTATTCTGTGCAGGGAGATCTTCAGAGACTCTTAGGGATTGGAAGGGACCTCGAAAGATCATCCAGTCCAATTCCCCCTGCCACAGCAGGATCACCTAGATCAAGTCACACAGAAACATGTCCAGGTGGGTTTTAAACATCTCCACAGAAAGAGACTGCACAACCTCCCTGGGCAGCACGTTCCAATGTTCCATCACCCTCACCATGAAGAGGTTCCTTGCACTGGAGAGCAGAGAGATGCCTTGTGTTTACAGGTTAAAACCAGCAGGAAGTGAATGGTGATAAGTTCTTTAGCATCATGTGCTTAACTGGTACTAAATTCCACATGTCTTCCTTTCCTGTGGACCCCATGGCCATCTGGGTGGGGTAAGGTGTAGGTGCCCAACCTTGGCCCAGCTGCTCACGTAGACAACTTGGCAAAGGGCAGTGATCAGCAATGTCCTTCGTGGGAGGGACAGTTTACAAAGGCTCATAGTGATAGGCTGAGGGGCAGTGACTTCACATGAGAGAAGGGCAGATTGAAATGGGCAGTTAGGAAGAAGTTCTTTAGCAGAACAGGGGTTGATCACTGGAACAAGTTGCTCAGGGAGGGATTTGGGGCCCCATCCCTGGAGGTTTTCAGGGTGAGGCTCTACTACAAGGCTCTGGGCAATCTGAAGCAGGAAGAAGCAGGGAGATTGGACTAGATCCTCTTTGGAGGTCTGTTTCAACCTGGGCCATTGTAGGATTCTGGGGGAGGAACCTTCTAGAATTAACATTAACGATACCCAGCTACCATCTGAGTGCCTGAAGTCCTTACCTTCCTGAGGCAGGGCAGGGAAGGAGGTGAGGTCTCCTCATGTGTCCTCACAGCACAACCTGCCCACTGAAGAGCTGAGTGACAGGCAGTCTGGCCTATCCATATGACCATATTGTTTTCCTCCCCTAATTAGCCTGGTCCTTACTGTGCTGATGAGGAAGCAGATGCACCGAGCAGTAAATTACCTTCCTCTCGCCTCCGAATAAAAAAGATGCAGCACTTAATTGACTCATGTGATCCCCAGCAATTCAAAGCAAGCAAAGTGGAAATATTTGGAGTTGACACTTGGTTTCTGAAAAGAGGGAAACTATGGGGGCTGTACATACATGCCTTGGAGTATGCTCGTGGGCTTGAGGTGTCAGTGTGAGGGCAGAGCTTTGCAAGGCGCTGCTCAGGGGATTAAGGAGAGGTCTGCTTAAGACATTCATCCTTCTGTTCTGTAACCTCTATGGCTGCAGCCATATCTGGCCACCTTAGGGTGAAGGTCATGTGGTCCCGGTGAATGGTCATTCCCTGAATCATTCCAACCAGACTTGTTTTGTGGTGCCTTAACCCTTCAAGAAGTCGTTTCCATTACAATTCTTTGGGGTGTGGAAAGGTCCAAGGTCTGGTTGGATATTTGCTAGTAGTTGTAGCCCACTGCATTCTACCAAGACACTGGTGAGTGTTCTTCATGCCAAGCTCTGTGTGTGTCAGAGGAGGCATTTCTTTGGTTTTTGTAGAATCATAGGATCACCATGTTGGAAGGGACCTCCAAAGGTCATCTAGTCCAACCCCACTGCAGCAAGCAGGGATATCCTGAACTAGATCAGGTTGCCCAGAGCCTTGTCCAGCCTCACCTTGAATTTCTCCAGGGATGGGGTCTCAGCTACCTCCCTGGGCAACCTTTTGCAGTGTTTAACCACCCTCCTGCTAAAGAATTTCTTAAACTAAAGAACTTCCTCCTAAAATGAAGCAGCATAAGGCCAACTCCAGCCTGTCACGTTTCCTCTTGTATTGGTGAAAATGCTGTTTTGGAGAACTTTTCTTTGGAAAAAGAGGAGAGAGAACAAAACCAAGTGCCTCTCCTAGCATCTGCCTTCCTGGATGGGCTCTGTGTTGGCAGGCACTGCTGGTGCTGCAGAAGGGTGCTGGGCCCCTTGCAGTGCTCTGGTCCCCTCCACCTTCTCTCAACAGTACTTTTCTTTGCAGCGTGAAAGCTTGGCATAGTTAGGACTTTGCAACACAAGAACGAGTGTTATTTCCTTTTCTCCCATTTTCTTTCTCCCCTCTTTGCATCCCGTTTCTGCTCTTGGCTGCCAAGCCAGGAGCCCCTTTGTTGTGTCAATAGTGCTGGCCAAGCTGGGGGGCTGTCGCCCCTGTTTTCTGCATGATGACTCACTAGGCACATATTTGTGTGTTTGTGTGTATCCTCCTTTCTTCCACTCCCATTAGCCTTTCAGAGTAATTAGCGTGGCTTTATGGCTGCAGTCCGTGAGGAGCGCAGCAGCGGGCTCCGTCTGCGCCCAAGTGCCACGCAGGCTTTTGTGGAGCTTATAATTAAAAATGAACAGAAAGGAGGAAAAAAGAAGTGAATGGCAAGCAATGGCGCAGTTTGCTGCCGGGAGGTCGGACCTCGATCTCTAGTCGGGTATCTCTAATCCCACAGCAATTTGGGGCCGCAAGGGAGGGGGCTGCCGCTTGAGCTCCACTTGGACCCCCTTCTGCAGAGCTCCGAGTCCTCTCCCAAACCTTTCCTCAGAGCTTCCTTTCAGAGCGTGGCACAGGGAGCAGTTTTCAGCTGCTGTGTTGAATGCCCTGAGCTGTGTGACAGCGTCCACTCAGGGAGGGAAATAAAGAGAGTGGGACTGGATACAGGGAAGGTTTTGGCTCACTCTCGTTCCTCCACACTTCAGACATCCCTCCTGAGTGAGCGCCAGCTTTTCCTGTGGTGGTACCCCGGGGTTGGGAGAGCAGGGTGATACTGCTTCACTTTATGCTTAATAACTTCCTTGTCAAATACTTAATTTTCATTAGCTTTCTTGTTAGACTCTTTTTCTCCTCATGTAGTGTTTCCTGTGGTAGTAATTGGACATGAGTTGAACAAATGGAAGTCAGCATTTTCAGCCCATAAAGCACTGATTTTCTGTTTGACAGAGGAGATTATTTTTGTTCTGATCCGCTCCAGGGTGCGCTACAGGTCCCCACCATTCCCAGGAAAAAATTCTCTGTGATTCCGTGCGCTGTGGGGTGGGAGATCTGATGTAGATGGTGAGGAATACTATGAAGCACTTCCTCATGGAAAGGGTGATCAGACACTGGACTGGACTGCCCAGGGCAGTGCTGGAGTCCTCGCCCCTGGAGGTGTTTAAGGACGGACTGCCTGTGGCCCTTAGTGCCCTGGTGTGGCTGTTCAAAACACCTTGGCAAGGGGTGGTTCTGAACAAATCGACCTTTCAAAGTGAACTGCTGCATTTTGGCAGGAACTCAGTTGGCTCTAGAAGCTTTATGTTGCTACCAGGTGCTCTCAAGGCTTTGCAGACACGTTTATAACATTTCTGGACACAGCCCCAAACCACCGTGACCCAAGAGGTCCCTGGTGACACAGTGCCAACTGCCAACCATTGCACTGAGGGCCACAGCCAGGCTGGCCTTAAGCACCTCCCGGGATGGGCACTCCACGACTGCCCTGGGCAGTCCTGTCCAGGCTCTAACCAACCTTTCCGTGAGGAAGTGTTTGTTAGCACTAAACAAGCCCAGTGCAGTGGGCAGTCAAGGACCAGGTTTTCCAGAGGCCCCTTCTGAAGCTACTGTGATGCACAGGATGGCATGAGTAGGAGAAGGAGTTAGTGGAAAGGTCAGGGGCCTGGCAGGATCCCACCCTTGTAGAAATCGCTGCTCTTTCCTTTTTCAGATTGACCTGAAGCGATGTTTCTGGAGCAAGGAGGTCAGATAAGACGTGTTGGCAGTGTGTGACATTTGGGTTGCATGCTGCCTGGTCCTATCAGTACCAGGGAGCGGCACGCGCTCATCCTGGGGGTGAGTCGTGCGATGTCTCACCCGCTTTTTTACCAGTTTGGAAATTGCCTCTTCCAAGGTTTGTTGCTGTTGCTTCCAGTTTGAGGTGTTGCCAGCATGTGGCCTTTATGGAGCTCCTTTCCGAGCCTCTCAACCGCTGAGGACATAATGCTGAGTGTCTGCTGACCAACCATCATCCTTGGACTTGTAAACCCCTGCTGCACTTGTCTTCTCCCTCGCTCCCAGAGCCTATAAAACTCAGCTGCTGGTAAAGAAACGCAGGTGTGAGGTTTATAAACTGTTGAGAGTGGACAATATTTGCAGAAGGGTTATGCAGAGGAGGCCCCTGAGAATCCCAGCATCTGCAGAAGGGAGGGCGTGGAGCACATTTGAACTGGCTCTACTCCTAAAGGAAGGGCCGTATCATTCCAGTGATAGATCTTTCTGAAGAGGTACCTCCTGCTTTCCAAGAAGACAGAAGGCTGATAAAAATAAGGGAGCCAGTAAAGTTTGACTGAGTAATGGAATGCTAATTTACAAATGCAAGTGCCAGCTCACTTAATGCACTGGGAGCCTTTTGATAATGTGATGCTCCCTTGAATTTAATTTCATTAATCAGTCCACTATTATTTTCTGAAAAAAAAGCAGGTTTGTACTGAAAGGAGGAGTTGTAGTGGGGTTTGATATTCCATACATCAGTTATTTAGCTTTATGTAGTGATATCTAGGTTAAAATTCTGTAAAGGCTCTGAGAATAGCAATCACAAGTGTTAATTAGTTGATAGCAGTTTCTCCTATTAAATTCTAAAGCTGCTTTTCTAATTCAAGTGACTCATTTCCCTCAGATAAGCTCTAACGCGGTGCTGCGCTCCTGTCACAGCTCCTGATTTAGAAGCAGCTCAGTCTCTCTAGGCTGGCCAGTATCTGCTGTTGTGCTCAATGGAGACATTTGATGGCTTCCAGTGAAAACAAAATAAACCAGAACAGAGTCAGAGCTGCATGGGGGTCGGGGGGGGATTTTTAGTGTTGTTGGTTGCTGCTCTGTAATTTGGTCTGCAGTTCTTGATAGCGTGCTCAAGCTGCCCTGGAGAGGAAGGTTTTGGATGCCCACTGTAATCTGAGGTGATCCTCCTCTTGTTTCCTTAAATTTTGTCTTGTGCGTACAGCAGGCTTCTCTCAAAGCTGTTCATGGGCTTATTGCCACTTGTGTGACCTGAGAATGGAGGGGATGTGCCAACCCCTGCAGGGTTTGGATGCCTCTATGGCCATAAAGATTCAAAGAACCGGACAGGGAGGTTTGTTATGTTGCTGGCCATAGTAAATCGGGAGCAAAGGGCTTGGTTTTACCTCCTTTCAGATTTCATCCACCCGAAATCTGTCAGGACTTAGATCTTTTGCATTGATATTCACCAATGAGTTGGCTCTTCTGTTGTCAAGTTTCTAATGACCCTGTTTGAAACTACTGCAGACTTATGTGTAGAAAAGGCAGAAACCCAACTGCTGGCATTGATTACTTGTGGTGCCATGGAGTATGGGTGGGTTCTTAACCCTTACACCGAGAAAAGGAGTTCTCTGCCTGAAACTTGCTGTCCTGTAACTCATGTCAGAGAGGAGTCAAAAGTTGGGAGCAGGAAGTGGAAAATTGGTCTGATCAAAAATGCAGGTAAAGCTCTGGGGGGAAGCCCTGAAGCTGAAGACCATTAGCCATTGGCCTCCTTTCCCCTGTACTTGGTATGTCTCCCTGCAGTGGGCACTGGGGAGGCCTCCCCTTGAATACTGGGGGCAGTTCTGGGCCCTTCACTTCAAGAAAGAGATTGAGGGGCTGGAGCAGGTCCAGAGGAGCAACGAGGCTGGCTGAGGGGAAAGCCTGATGAGGAGAGGCTGAGGGAGCTGGGGTGGTTTAGCCTGGAGAAGAGGAAACTCAGTAGGAACCTTCTCCCTCTCTCCAACTCCCTGAAGGGAGGTTGTAGTCAGGTGGGGCTCTCCTCCCAGGCAACTAGCACCAGGACAGGGCCTGAGGCTGCCAGGGGAGGGTTAGGTTGGATGTTAGGAAGCCCTTCCTCGTGGAAAGGGTGATCAGAGCCTGTAATGGACTGCCCAGGGCAGTGGTGCGGTCCTCATCCCTGGAGGTGTTTAAGGCCAGCCTGGCTGTGGCCCTTAGTGCTCTGGTGTGGCAGATGTGTTGATATTAGGTCGTGGGCTGGGCTGGGTGAGCTCAGGGGGCTTTTCCAGCCTCAATAATTCTGTGTGATTCTGTGTAATTCTTGAGGAGCTGATGGTCAGGGACCAGCTGGAGAAGTGAGTTGGGGACAGCTGGGCAGAGCTGGAGAGCAAAGCGCTGTGTGAGGAAAGGCTTTGATATGTGATGAGGTCTGGACAGCAAGAGGGGTAAGGTGATGCCAGAAGGACAGAACTATAAGCACCGTTGAAAACCTTTGGGCTTCCAGCCTATACTGTTCAAAATGTATTTTCCAAATGTATTAGGTTAAAATAATTAAAATATTTTGACTACTGAGGCCCATTACATCTGGCTCAGACCTTATGCAACCTTTCCAGCCCAGTGGGTTGGATATACGTGGGTGAGTGGTGGTGAGCGTTGTTCTCCGCAGCCTCTTTGGGATGGAGGCCTTCCGCATGAACAACTATCTCCTTCAGGGGGATGTTGTGAGACTCTTAAATTAGAGGCACCTTATTAGCCACACTTCACATGCCAGGCATTAGTTATAAAATGATGCACCTTGCTGCTAAGAGTGAGCGGTTAATTTGCGAGCCAGTGAGCAGTTTGAGTTGCTCACAATTACCATATTTGATAGATTAGAGCCCGCACTAGGGGATCCATTGCCTCAGGGCTTTATTTACAGTTGCTGATCTGTGGCAGGCAAATAATTTGTGGTGTGACAAATCCTTTGTGTCTCGATGATCCCATCGCTTTTAAAAATCACGTTCAAGCAGAACACTTTGCCCATCTGGTTGTCGCACGTGGATCCAGCCCCACCAACCCTTCCTGTTGAGGAGGTTAGCTGCTTCCTACCAGAAGCCATCAGTAAGTCCCTGCACAAAACTTCCCTTCTGCAAAAACAGAACGAAGAAACCAGGGAACGAGAGTTATGCTGAAAAATGCGCCGTTAGACTATAACTCTGTGTACAGATCATGGCTGTAAGTGTATTTACACCTGTGTGTAAACTAGAGAGTGCTCAAGAAGCTCCAGGTTCTCGTGTTGCAGTTACTCCAGTTTGGCACTGAAGATTCTTGATTAGTTTTGCAGAGAAAGAGCTCAGCTGACCCTCGTGGTCCAGAGGTCTAAGGGTTTCGAAGGATAAAACATTGTGGGGTGACGGTGGCAAAAGACAAGAAGTCACCACTTAAGCTCTTCCTGATCAGAAATGGGCGTCCTCTAAAATGCCAGTGAAATTCTCATTGCGTTCTTGTTTCGCAAACCTACATCGGAGCAGCCAGGAGCTGTTTCCTTCTTTGGATCTTGGTGTTAGCAGCCTTTCCTTTGGTGAAATGGCGCCCACAAAGACTAAAATAGACGTGTCCCAAACCCCCCATCCCTTCAGGAGACTTTTGACCCGCATCCTTCCTTACATAAACTGTTCATGCCTTTTATCTCCCTCTTCTCCCAACAGCTTGATTCATTCTGACTCACAATCAGGCCCTGTTTTAATCACCGTGAGCCCCTGTTGTCCCCACTTTGCCCATCAGAAACCTTCAGCGGTGGGCAACTCGTGAAAGGTCATGTCCAACCGGTGTGATTTATGGGCCCTGGGTGGCTGGGCTGCTTCCCTCCTCCTCCTCATTTTCTGCATACCTTCATGCCCATGTCACTGCTGGGCACTCTCCCCTGCTCCCCTTGTTGTATTACTACCATGATTTTTTTAATGTTAAAATGAGTGATGGTAACCATCTCCTATAAACAAGTTTTGGGGGGAAGAAAGAGCGACGTGAACTCTGGCAACCGGGGCTAGTGTGTCTGGAACAATGGCACCCTTGTCCTGCTCTCCCTCTCAGGCATCTGCAGCTCACCCAGCCCCAGGAAGCCGCCTCCATCCTGGGGATGGGGACAGGCGTGAGGGCATGGCACCTCGTGCTGGCCAGGGGCTTGCAAAGGCTGGCGTGGCCCTCGCCAGGGACATGGTTCTTGGCTGAGCATGGTGTCCTCTGCACAGGTGCAGTAGCCGTGGGGCTTGGATGCGGCACTTCAGGGTGTTTGCTGTTTTGGGGCCATCCTGCAGAGCAGCTAGACTTCACAGGATGATTCATAGCCAGCTAGCCTCTGTCATTGTCCCTTCGAGTCTGCAATCCTCACCAAGAGATCTCTGTTACGCTCCTTTTCCTTTGGCTTGCGGGAAGTTTTCTACCTTCTGTCCCTTGTGAAGCCGGTAACAGACGACAAGAACACTTTGAAATTCCATTAGAAGGACCATAGCCGGTATAAATAGCGGGGACTTTGATGGAGCTGCTCTGATTAGCGTTACCTGAAGATCAAGCTTTCGGCGTTTGTTTAACTCTGGTACTTGTGTTAAAAAATAGCTCTTGGTGATAAATTCCTGTTCTTTAGGAGAGAGAAGAAAGGAAATGGACAGAACAGCCTCCTTCCACCTTTGACATTCTGTAGACAAAAAGGGGTTTGATTTTTTTTCTTTGAAGCTGCATCATTCCTCGCTTCTTAAAAATTTTAGGCTTCAACTTTCTGTCTTAGAAAGGAAAGATGTTCTCCACTTTGGTATCGGTGCTCAACCGTGCAGGTAATGCCCTGAGAGAGTTTCTAGTCTCTTGGTCACCCCTAAGGACTGTTTGTACTCACCACAAGCCTTTGGGAGGGTTGGCAGAGTCATTAAAATGTGTGGGACGTTGTGTGAACCAGCTTCACAGCAAGTGTATGCAGATCACCTCCTTGGTTCATAGGATCATGTGATAAATAGGATGAGGTTTCAGTCAGCTACTTGAACATGAGATGTGTTTCTCAAGTCCAAGTGGTGTGGCTTTAACCAATGTGGTCATGTTGGGTCGTAGGCTGGAATGACCAGCCATTTCTGTTTGTAACAGAAAGGTTATAAACGTGTCTGCAAAGCCTTGAGAGCATGTGATAGCAACACAAATCATTCTATGATTCTGTGAATGTTGCCTGGAACAGGAAAGGAAGATGGTAATTTGTTGGGGGAGAGTGGTTTTGATGACGAGGAATTACATGGAGGTAAAAGAAGAGAGGGCTGCTGTCGTTATGGAGGTTCAGCTCATTATCAGCAGTTAATGAGTTAGCTAATGTTACTGCTAATAAATTGCTGTTTAGTAACAAATCAAATTTGGAGGGTGCTTCCTCATCCTCACATGTGCTCCCTCTGGGGGTGGTAGAGCCTTTGTGCTGGTACGTTGTGGCCGTCCAGAGTCGTTAAGGGAGAAAAGGTGGAGATAAAACAGGGAGGCTGGACAGAAGAGATGCCTGCAGTGAGAAGTGTCTCACAGATTTGGTATTAAAAGAATGTGAGGTAATGCATCTCGACACACAAGTGAAGGAGAGGCATTAACCTCAGTGGCCATATGCTCTGAAAAACAAGCAGGAGGAAGATCAGTGTAGAGCAATATAAACCACAAACCTGCTCCGCTGGGCTTAGCGAGACTTAAAATAAATGGGAAGACAAACAGTGCAGCAAACACAACAGAAAAATGCTCCTGTGCTGCTGAAAGAGTCAGCCAGTGGCTACTCTTGTAGCTGCTGTAGAGAATCTTCTCACTCTCTGGAACTGGTATTTGGGGTCCTGGAGTTGTCTAAGAATCACAGAATGGCCCGTGGACCATTCTATGGTCCAATGGATGGGACCTCCAAAGGGCATCCAGTCTGATCCCCCTGCAGTGAGCAGGGACATCCTCCACTGGATCAGGTTGCCCGGAGCCTTGTCCGGCCTCACCTGGAGTCTCTCCAGGGATGGGACCTCTTAGGGCTTCTTCACAAAATGTTTTTTGGGGGAGCCTTCCTAGAAAAAGCTGTGGTGAGGGTTGGGGAGATATCAGGAGACATTTGGGAGCTGGGATCGTGTCCGCTTGGAAGCAGAACCTGGGTTTGCGCCTGCACAAAGCAGGTTGTGCCTTTCCTGGGAAAGATGGCATTTCTATTAATTCTACGCAAGGCACATGACAGAGTCTGCTGCATTAATGGGATTGTCTTTCCGAGTAGGAAACGCAGCGCTCTTAATCACAGGCCCTTTTCTCCTCCTGCCTTTGCTTTGGTCCTTGATTGTTCCATCGATATTTAACGTCTGTCACCAGCTCCTTGCAGCTCTGTCTCATTTCATGTACTCGGCACTCGCTGTTCTGCTGATTTGAAAAGCACTCCCAGAATCATGGGGAGTTTTCTGCCTTCGTGCCGCTCCTTGACTGATGTTCTTGGAGATTTTCATGCATCATACATTGTGTTTTTTTGGCGGCGAGTCAGAGAAATGTTCCTGGGGATGATGAGAGTTCACTTTTTCACCACTTTGCTTGTCTCCCGAATGCAGCGAGAAGGCTTTTTTGTTGAGTAGTTGACTCCATCCTCCCACTCTCTCCTGCCTTAAAAGAATGGCAATTACCCCAAAGTCACACTTTCCTTGTCACCCGTAGACAGGGCATCTCTGGTGCCTGGTGGGAGCTGCTCTGTGTTGAGACAGGCTAGGGTGGGGAATTGCCTGGGCTGGGAAGGACCCCGTGGACTCGAATGTGCAGAAAGGACTCTGTGCTTGCCTGTGTTTGTGTGAGTAGTGGTTGTGTTTTCGGTGTGTAGGTATGAAATGAAAGGCTATTTGCATCTGCAAGTAAGTTGGATCCTGTGTAAAAGCCTCTCTGGAAACCCTGTGATGCCTCTTAGACTTGCTAGTAGCGATGCTCCATACCACGCACGACACTGAGAACCAAGAGTGCTGCTTTGGCGTTGGCGAATCGTAGAACCATTCAGGTTGGAAAAGACCCTTGGGATCATCGAGTCCAGCCACCAACCCTGTGATGTAGGCTCCCATCACAGAATCACAGAACATTAGGGATTGGGCAGGACCTCAAAAGATCATCCAGTCCAATTCCCCCACCACAGCAGGATCACCTAGACCTTAGTTGCACAGGAACATTTCCAAGTGGGTTTTGAACGTCTCCAGACACCTCCTCCTCTTCAAACTAACTGGCCCTAGCTCCTTCAGTCGCTCTTTGTAAGATTTATTCTCCAGACCCTAAATGTAGTCTATTAAAGAACCAATCCTAGCAAAAGGCTTTCCAGAGAGCCTAGGTGACTCTGAAGTTGTGTGGCCCATCTGCAGCAAGGGGCTTCCTTCTGAAGGCACTTTTGGGTTTCCTTGCTGCTCCTTTGGTTGGGCTCTTCCCAGCTGCTCATAACCAGAGGTCGGTTTGTGCCCTGAAGCACCAGCAGTTGTATTTCTTTCAAAGCTTTTAATCATTGTGGTGGTGACCTTATCTGAGCTCCTTTTAATTTGTGGATTATTTGCACGTAGTGTAAAAGGGGCTGAATAAATGTTTCATGATTAATGGTTTTCCCCTGGAGTTTGTGCTGGGGAAGATGTGGCCAGAGCAGCTGTGTTTGAGTTTTCGGCTGACCTGGCAAAGCAAGGGAAAGCCAATACTGGGGTTTTTTTATTTCACAGAGAATTCAGAATGTCTCCATTTTATTGGTGTTATTTTTAGGGATATAGAAGGAGTAGGCTGTAAATCTCGAGTAATTTCATTTTAATTAGTTCTATTAAAAAGCTTTATTACTCTTTCCTATTCTCTTCCCATGCAAGTGATAGCAAGGTGATCCTGGGTGTAAGAAGGTTCTGGCTTCCTGACATCCTGGAACTGCAGCTCTGAAATTCTTAGTGATCCCCAAAGCCTGGACTTCTCCAAGTGTTTAGCTCTGCCCAGAAAAGCTGCAGCAAATAGAATCTGCCAGGTAGTGGAGGGACTGGGAGAGGTGGGTTAGGAGATTGAAAACCCTTGGGAAGCATAGCCAGGGCCCTGCTCCTTTCCTTCATCCAAGAGGTCAGAATCACAGAACATTAGGCATTGGAAGGAACCTCGAAAGATCATCCCGTCCAATCCCCATGACACAGCAGGGCCACCTAGATCCAGTCGCACGAGAACATGTCCAGGTGGGTTTTAAACATCTCCAGAGAAGGAGACTCCACAACCCCCCTGGGCAGCCCCTGCCAGGGCTCTGTCACCCTCACTGTGAAGAAGTTCCTCCTCATATTGATGTGGAACCTGCTGTGTTCCAGCTCACACCTACCGCCCCTTGTCCTATCAGTAGATGCCCCTGAGCAGAGCCTGGCTCCATGCTCCAGACACCCACCCTTCACATATTTATCACCATTAATGAGGTCACCCCTCAGTCTCCACTTCTCCAAGCTAAGATCATGCTTTATGGGACAGACATGCTGCTTAAACCTCCTATTGCTGTAGTTTTATGTTGAAATTGATCTGCATATCCTAGAACAAGTGGGTGCAATTCTAGGAAGCCAATTGCTCTTTTAAGCTGTGGGACATGGTGGTTCATACTGGTCACTAGACCAGCTCTAGAGAGCTCAGCATGTACAAATGGCACTAAAAAAGCCACTCCCAGCCTGCTAGGACCCCCCAGTTTAACCAGCTCAATGGCACAGTGTGAAAATGCGGCTCAGCCGAGGGCGCTGATGGCTTCAGAAAAAATTTGTGGTTGAAAAATAATCCAACTGGGATTCTATCAGCTTCTCTCAATGAAGCAGCACAAGTGCTAATTATTGCTATTGGTGGCAGGTAGAGTTACTGAAGTGCGGTGCTGCTTTCAGGCTGAAAAAAAGGACTATATTTACGAAAAAATAGGTTATTTAACACTCCACAGGGTGCATCTCAGATAGCATTGCAAGGCACCTATTAAATGTTTAGTGCCAGATGATGATTCACAGCGAGGGTACACAAGTCACAGCATAACCCAAGCAACAGTTATTAATTAATCAGGTGCTAAAAGTGCCTGAAGAGAGAGAAGCACCTTAGTTAAAGCATGTGTCATGGTCTGATGGCCCTTAGCAGAGATGGCACCAGTTGCTCCTCCCACCCATATCAGTGCACCCATTGACAAACTAAGAATTGCAAAGTTACCGAGGCTCAAAAAGCCCTCTGAGCTCATCCAGCCCAGCCCAGGAGCTAGGATCATCGCATCGGCCAGACCAGGGCACTGAGGGCCACAACTGGGCTGTCCTTCAACACCTCCAGGGATGGGGATTCCACCACTGCCCTGGGCAGTCCAGTCCAGTGTCTGATCACCCTTTCTGAGAGGAAGGGCTTCCTAACATCTAACCTAACCCTCCCCTGGCAGCTTCAGGCCGTGCTTTCTCATCCTGGTGTTGGTTGCCTGGGAGAAGAGCCCAACCCCGACCTGACTACACCCTCCCTTCAAGGAGTTGGAGAGAAGGCGAAAGTACCCCCTCAGCCCTATCTCCTCTTTTTCAGACTCAACATCCCCGGCTCCCTCAGCCTCTCCCCATCAGCCTTTCCCTCCAGTCCTTTCCCCAGCCTCGTTGCTCCTCTGGACCTGTTCCAGCCCCTCAATCTCTCAAGTGAGTGGCGCAGAACCGGCCCCAGTACTCGAGGGGACGTCTCTCCAGCGCCCAGTGCAGGGAGGAGAATGACATCCCTAGTCCTGCTGCCCACACTATTGCTGATCCAAGCCAGGATGCCACTGGTCTTTTGTGCCACCTGAGCACACTGTTGGCTCCCTCTTTAGAACCTTCCTACAAATGATCTGCAGTCGTGAAACTCTTTAGCTGTCCAAACAGAAAGGAAAATCCAGGAGATACTGAAATTGCTCGCTGTACCCATTTGTCGCTGCCGGTGGCAGGACATTGTGATTTAACTTGCTCTTCCTTGATGAAGAAGATGTGGTAGATAATTTTGGAAATCAGTAAGGCAACTTTTTGTAGAAAAAAACATCCCAAGTACGTGGGCAGCTGTAGATTTTCTCTCAGGGTGATCGATTATGTTCCCTCTGGGGAGGCTGCGGTGGGTCTGCGGAGGATCCCGCAGAGCACGGCGCTGCTGCGCATCCCTGGGAGGGGGAGGGATGCTGATTAGCACAGCTTGGATGGTCACTTGTGGTGTCACGCTGGTTCTGTTTGGCTCATCATTTTCAGTGTAGTTAGTTTGCTTTCTGGGAGTTCTGCTGCCCATGTGTTTGAGTGCCTCGACCTCTTCTCAGCTTGATATTCTTTTCTTTTTGAACCGTTGAGCCAGGAATATTCGTAGGAGGACAGGGGAAACCAGGACACTGAGGGAGAAAGTCCTGTTCCTAAAGAACAAAGCAGCATCTTTGCGAGAATATATTAAACCTAACCCCTGCTAATAGCAGCAGTGCCACTGAGGCAGAGCACAGCACTATTATCACTCTTGGTGGACATCACTCAGGGGGTTTATGACTGTCCCGTCGTTGCTGTTGCACACGCTGCCGCTTCTCCTTGCTGGAGGGGACGTGCTGTGAGCGAAGAGCCTGTCTTGCCGCAGCGTCTTCGTGATGCTACACTTGGAGCTGGGGACTGGCTGCCTGGTCCTGCCTGGTGTTCGTGCTGTGGAAGGGCTGAAAGCTCTGAAATTTCTCTCAAGGCAGCAGCAGAAGATGCTGTTTTATGTTATAGGCTTCAGTTGCCGCTTGCGTATCCTTGTTGTTATATCCATGCAGCTCTTCATGGGGCTACTCCAGGAACTTGGTGGATAAAATACTTCGGCTTAGAAAGAATCTTTTTTCCTCCCTTCTTTTTCTGGCCACAGCAAGCAGCTCAGGGGAGGGAGAAAGATCTCTGTAATTCAGCTTGGCCATTACAATACCTCCCATCATGGAATGCGAGATGCTTCTGCCCACCCTACCTGTTACAGCTGGACTTGGTGGTTAGTTTCTGCTTAAGCAAGAGCTCCATGGTGTGATTTCTGAGGTCCATTCCAACCTGAATTCTGTGACTGATGCTGTGTGGGAGCCCCTGCTGAAGGAAGCACTTGCCTAGCTTACTCTCTGCAGCTTTGTTGAGTACCTTTGATCCACTGGTCCGTGCCGCAGATCGGGAAGGCAGCTGTGTCACTTTTGTAGTGTAGGTTCTCTTGTACTTCCATCTGATATGTGACATTCAGTCGGGAAAGCTCCTGTGTTGAGCTGGAGGTGACACACTTGGTGTATCCGAAATCACAGAACATTAGGGATTGGAAGGGTCCAATCCCCCCACCACAGCAGAACCACCTACATCCAGTCACACAGGAACGTATCCAGGTGGTTTTTAAATGTCTCCAGAGAAGGAGACTGCACAACCCCCATGGGCAGCCCCTTCCAGTGCTCTGCCACCCTCATTGAGAAGAAGTTCCTTCTCAGACTGATGTGGAACCTCCTGTGTTCCGGCTCCCACCTTGTCCTATTATTAGGTGCCACTGAGCAGAGCCTGACTCCATCCTCCTGACACCTACACTTCACGTATTTATCAACATTAATGAGTCTCCTTCTCCAAGCTCAAGAGACCCAGCTCCCTCAGCATTTCCTCGTCAGGGAAGTGTTCCACTCTCTTCATCATCTTTGTGCCTTTGCGTCCCTGGAGGCTTGTCTTGAGGTGACTTCATGTTCAGAGCTGAAGAACCTCTGTGGTTGCTGGATCCTGGAGCTTTCTGCATGAGGCTCCTGGAAGGGCAGATGACCAGTGGTCATATCTTTACTCTCCAGCTGTCATTCTTGCTTTTCATTTGCAAATGGCGGTGCAAGTAACCTGCTTTTTAACATATGGCCCAGTAACTGCTTCCTCCTATTCAGATGGTAATGGAGTGGACCAGTGGTGATTTAGGCTCAGACTGATATGGAAAATAACAGATTGTTTACGCTGGTAATTACCCTCATTTCCATATCAATTGGTCCAGCTAGACCGATGCCTTCCCATAAAAAACTTAGAGCAGGTCAGCTCTTACCCAGAGCAGTTAATGGGAAAAGCTTGTGTTTGTTTTGGGTCCTACTTGGGGTTGTTCTGGAAGCAGACAAAGGGAGAGAAGGCAGTTACAGATGGATATGAGCAGCGAAGGCTTAGGGGGAGGTACAAAGTCCCAGCAGGCACAGTGGATGTGAGGAATTTGATGAGGCTGGGCAAGAAAAAATTACTTTGAAGGATTAGTCAGAAAATACTGTTCTAGATCACAAGCAGATAAAAGTCAGCAGGGGAGTCAGGGGAGCTCTATATTTTTAATATGAACAGGGGTTCTGGCCTCTTGACTTCCCCGGGGTGGCAGTGAGTCATTCCGGTTGAGTCTCTGAACAGCTTCCATGAATTATTTGTATTGTAGATGTACCAGGAGCAGCTGAGATCCTCCTGCCGTGCTTGGTAGTCAACAAGAGTTTGTCATCGAGACAGAAATAGCTGCTTTTGGAGACGGTTGATCTGACTGCTGCTTTGCACCTATAGCAGGAGTTCTAGGAGCTGACGTTGGCGGTGATTAGGTGGCTTGTGAAGGTGACATCAGTGCTGCTACCTGAGCTAGGGTGGCAAGAACAGAGATGATCAGAGTAGGTGCTTCAGAGAGGTCAACGTCAGTGGTCAGTCCATCCAACCGCTTCCCTTCCTGCATGCCGTCACAGGTGGAGTTGGTAAAGCTGTGGAGCTCATGAATAACTAGACTGTGCCCTGGTGAGACCACACCTGGAATACTGTGTCCAGTTCTGGACCCCTCAGTTCAAGAAGGACACAGAACTGCTGGAGAGAGTCCAGCGCAGAGCCACAAAGATGATGAAGGGATTTGAGCTCTTGGTTGGTTGGTTTTTGGTTGTTTTGGCTTTATGATAGGTTTTTTTTTTTCCCTCTGACCTAGTCACTGTGCAGAAGATCTCAGCTCAAGCACTGCTCTAAGGTGGACACTGAGTGTCCTAATGGAAAGGGCGATTGAGAAGGGTGAATGGAGGCAGCAGGTATGACTGTGGGAGCCTAGTGGACAGGATATTTGGGGAAGGTTGATTGTGTAGCTGCAGAGAAGAAAGGAAGGAGACCTAGTAGCAACTTGAAGATGGCAGGTTTTGCTGCGTAGGAGGAGATAACAACATAAGGCAGGCTAAATTGACACATCCTGAAGCCCCAGCAAGGGACCATCAAGTTAGATATTTGGAAATACAAAGGAGCAGGGACCCTACCTCACTTAGATCCTCCAGGTATTTTACAGCAAACCTCTAGGTGCTGCTGGTCCTTCTTTGTAGTGCAGGGTGCTTGAAGTAGACATTGTCTTGGAGTCCCTTCCAGGGCTGTAATGAATTATTCTGTATCCTTGTTCTTTTTGGCTGAGAAGAGGGTAACACAAGGAAATGTGAATGTTCATCTTAAGGGATTAGGAATCGCTGTGGGAGCACAGAGGTTTCCAGTGTTTTGGAATTACAGTTACACTCACAGAGAAATCCAGTCTCTCTTCTAGAACCATCTCCATGGGTTCAGCCACTCACTACAGCTGGACCTACTGCTTGGTAGAAGAGTGAGATGGGAGAGGTACGAAGGAGACCTTTCACTGCTGCGCTTCCTGGTGTGTTCCATTCGCCAAGGATCCCAGGATCTCGCTGTGTTAATATTTGTTCTGTGTTTTTAACGCAAAGCACAGCAGTGACACGTGAACGGTCCAAGCGTGATGGACGCTTTCCATTTTGAAATGGAAAAGATCTAGAAGAGAAATAACTCGGAACAAATCGGTATTACAGGACAGCTATTACAATTACTGGAACATGCTGTGCTGAGCTTTTTCGTTTTCTTCCCCATTTGGCTCCACAGCTGTTTTTTGGGAATGGAAGACAATGACTCAGACTGAATATTGCTGTGAGCAGAATCAAGACACTTGGTTATTAAAAAACCCCAATAGACTAGAGGTGAAATATCAGTAAACATTTGTCCTGTGGATTGATGACAGCGGGGTGCGCTTCTGAAGACCTGTGCAGAAATGCTCCTTGGCACTGCAGGCACAGGAGCAGGTTTAGTTTGTGAAGCCCTCCATTGTTCCCACAGGAGACTATCTGGTCCTTTATGGGGTTCACAGAAGACTTAGCTCGAGGTCAGCATGAATTTGAGGTCTAAAGTAGAGGGGGGAAGTAAGTGCATTCCTTAGCAGGAGCTGCTTCGTAAATACAGAACTTAGTAATCCTGTATTTATGGGGCAGGTGATTAATTTTTCTGAGAAACATTTTCCCACTTAGTGGTACTCTGCTTTTAGTAGGAAAAAAGGAAGATGGAGACTGGATTCTAGGAAGTTCTTCAGCAGGAGGGGGATTGAACACTGGAAATAGTTGCCCAGGGAGGGAGTTGAGGCCCCATCCCTGGAGATATTCCAGGGGAGGCTGGGCAAGGCTATGGGCAACCTGGTTTAGTTGAGGATGTCTGTGCTCACTGAAGGGGGTTTTGACTGGATGCCCTTTAGGGGTCCCTTCCTACCTGGACAATTCTATGAATATGTGGATGGTACTTGTGCTGATGGAGAGACATTCATTAACTACAGTGATTAACCTCAAAGATTGTTTAGGTCTTGAGTTGCAGAGCTGGTGCTCACCTACAGCATGAAGATGCACATCGCTCACCTCAGATTTACTCTGATGGGTTTCACTTGACCTTCATCCATCTCTCAGCTTTGCTCTTAAAGCTACAAAGGAATGAAGACAAGGAGGTGCACTCAGAATTACTTTGGGTCTAGATAACCTTTAAGCTGCTAACGCAGAGCCCCCAAGGCGAGCAGTGCTCTTTGTGCCTCCAGTAGGTCCCCACAGCATTATCCTGTGAGAATTACAAGGTTTATTCGCATCTCCCCGTTAGCACAAACAATGCTGCCTTTTCCTCCTGCAGCCTCGCTTTCCCTGCAGGAAAAATTATCTGCAAGAAGATCTTATCGGGCCAATTCCAAACTCTTAGTGGACCACCGGAACCTGAAACGAATCCAGCTTATCGTTGCTGCTTCAGAGCCAGCCGAGCGCCACATGCCCATAGGATGATCTTTATCACTGGCAAGCAGTGTGCTCCAGCCATCCCCGTTGATCCCAGCTTTGCAGTTTCAGTTTGGGTGCGAGTACTGGGGTGGGCTGTGGGGCCCTTTGCCTTTTCATGCAAGTTTGTGCTTACCCAGCACTGGGAGACAGCATGGTAATGGGTTTAGTGGGATATTTTTTAACATCCAGTGCTCCTTAGGTTTCTCTTTGTCAAGGCAACAGTGAATATTAAGTTTTCTGACCACATTTGAGAGGCAGTAAATTGAAAAAGTAATTATTCAGCAGGAATACTCCCTTTGATTCTATTGAAACCCTTTCCCCAACATGTATTTTCTTATTTAGTGGGGTTTTTTTTCCCTTGTCAGGCTTTTCAGTGCCTCTGGTTTAAGGTTTCTTACACTCTCTTTCTAGGAATAAGTATTTTCAGCTAAACTGGGACTGTTTGCTTCCCCTCTATTTTGTTGTGAGGGCCCTTTCTGTGATGAAAGCCTCGATGGCAACAGTCTTTTCAATCAAGTCCCTGCATTTTATGGTAAATTAATACCTGCTGTACATTCCTTTCAGGCATTTATATAATCTCTGTCAACAAAGGATTTCAGCAGTCCGTCCCACTTTAAGCTTCGTGGAGGTATTTCTACTTGGAGATTAAAGCAGATCTGTGCACCTCACCGTGAGGCTGAGGCTGAAGAGGGGTGGTACCTTGGTAGAGGGTTCTCAGCATCCCTGGGCATCCCTAGAAATCCATCAGTATGCCTCTTGCTTCCCAGCCTTATCAGGCCGTTGGAGAGCAGAGTGAAAAACGCCGCCCTGATTCATAGTAACTTCACTCCGCAGGAACCAATTTGGAAGGGTTTGAGTGCAGATTTGCAGCAGAGTTCGAGGAGGAGTGTGGCAAGATCTCCCACAGTACATTTCCTTTTAAATGCTGTAATTGGAGCCCTGAAATGGCCTTAAGCACTTGATTTTAGAAATAGCTGGGCTTTGGGAACGAAGCTGTACAGAGTTATGGCAGCACTTGACAGTTTGAGGAGTGTTTGAGGCTGCGAGCTGGGAGCTGTGCTGGGTGTGTGCGTGGAGCCTTCTCCTTGACGACGAAGAACCGCCGCTCTAAACCACAGCTCTTGGCAGGGCCAATGCGGAGTGAGAACGCAGGGTTTTACGACCGTTCCTGAACGGGGCTATGAACCTGTCACTGGTGAAGGTCTGTGAAATAGCCCCCGAAGGAAGGGAGTGTGTTGGTGACATTTAACGCGAGCAGGTATCATTAGTGAACGTGGCTGCGGGGTGTTGTCGGCGCGTTCCCCTTTTCTTCCTCATTCATCACTGAGGCTGGAGAAGCCCTCTGAGCTCGTCCAGCCCAGCCCAGGACCTAACATCACTACATCTGCCAGGCCAGGACCCTGAGAGCCACAACCAGGCTGGCCTTCAACATCTCCAAGGATGGGGACTGCACCACTGCCCTGGACAGTCCATTCCAGGCTCTGATCACCCTTTGCATGAGGAAGGGCTTCCTAACATCCAACTTAACCCTCCCCTTGAAACAACTTTACTTAAGTCTGACGCAGGAACGGGTGGCCTGAGAAGCCAGATGTTTGGTTATCTCCTTATCCCACTCTGGAAGTTACCACTTTGTGATCCCTTTATGAGTTTTACGTTTAACCACTGTTTTCTTGTCTTTATTTTTTTCCCAGTGGAGAGCTATTGCAAATCATTGCTCCTGCCTTGGGCCCCCCACCTGGGGACTAGATTCTAGTCTCACGCTTGGGACTAGAATTGACAACAGCTCCCTGGGAGGAGCTGCTGGGGCAGATCTCAGTACCCAGCTATGTCTGTGGGTAAACATAAAGCAAAACCTTCATTTTTGGCTGTCATTTATATTTCTTGCAGTAATTTAAGGGCTTCATAAATCACCAAACCCCCCGTGAAACCGCGACACTGCTGACAAGAAACAGATGAATCAAATGCATCAGTCGCATCCTTCTCTTGGGCTTTGTGGGGAGCCCAGCAGCAAATCAACACAGCGGAGACCCAGGCTCACGTGTGAGCTCCTTCCTGTAGGTGTGTGTGTACCCAGAGGGATCTTTTTGTTCTCTGTAGGACAGGAAAGTAAAAAATAAAATGTGAGAGAAAGCAGCAGCAGCTGAAATGTGTTTTTAATAAAGCAAAAAAAGCCAAGGTACCATCTCAACCCAAGGGGTCTCCTTCTGTGGAGACGTTTAAAACCCGCCTGGATATGTTCTTGTGTGACTTGGGTCTAGGTGACCCTGCTGTGATCTTTCAAGGTCCCTTCCAGTCTCTAATGTTCTGTGATTCTGTGACTCTCTGTCCTTGATTGCTTTTAGGTGCCTCTGATGACTCTGCAAGCCTGCGTGCATCTACAAATCTGTCTTCTCAATGTGCTCCACCAGCACATTTGGTTGTCCTGCTAAGCCCAAGTTTTTGGCAGGTGTAACCTTTGCTGTCCCTGTTGGTCTTCCCAGTTGCTGTTTCCCTGCCACCTTCACCTCCTCACGCTGTGTGTATGGGGTGAAGAAGGGGAGGAACAAACACCTCCAAATCCCAGCAGTGTAATGCCTCATCTCTGTTTTATCACTGAACATTAGGCATTGGAAGGGACCTCAAAAAATCATTCAATCCAATCCTCCTCTTAGAGCAGGATCACCTACATCCAGTCACACAGGAACATGTCCAGGTGGGTTTTAAACATCTCCAGAGAAGGAGAGTCCACAACCCCTCTGGCCAGCCCCTTCCAGTGTGTTCCTGAGTGTGCTGCTTGAATGTTGAGGTTTTTATTAGGAAGCATTTAGAAGCAGGCCAGGTATGTAGCTGGAGGAGTCTTCTCTCACTCCTAGGCACCATCTGGCAAACGAGCTTTTCATAACCAGAACTCTACAGAACTTTTGTTCCAAGAAAATCTTTAGAGTAATTTGCCATTGCAGGCTTGATCCGGGATCTGTACCCTGTGGCTGGCTGCAGCACTGGGATTGCAGAGCCCTCAATTTATGGTCCAGTTTACACATCCTCCTCGTGGTTATATACAGGGAGTTCTATGCACTGCAGTTTAGATTCTTTTTATTGATGAAAATTCCTGGTGTCTGGGTTTACCCACGGCGGACGAAGTTGAGTCTGAATTACACCTGACATCTTTAAGAGCAGCCGGGAACGTGTCTGAGCACATGGTAATATTTCTTGAGTATTTTATTTCATCGGAGCAATGTGGTTGATGTTATGTTCATCTCTTTTTCTTTGTGGTGGTCAAAGAGAAACAATGGGAAAGTATTTCTGTAGTACAAGTGTCCTCTTATTTTTTTAAGGAAAACTCCTACTTGACTGTGACCCTCTTCAGGAACAATCCTCAGCCTTTATCTGTACAGGTCAGGTCATGAATGCGAAAATCCCTCAAGGGTCAGAAGCCTGTGTCTTCTTGTAACAAGAATGATGTTTCTCTGGCTTTGGAAAGGTGAAGCAGTCACCCTCTCTGGGTTTTGGGGTGTTCCAGCATGTCCATCCGTTGTGTTGTCCAAATTGAGGGCTCAGTCCCTGCGAGAATGTCCCTTACAATGAGTGAAGATGCCTGGCAGCTGTGTGGGTCCTGGCAGGGTGCTGACTAGAGAGGAGCCACTAGTCTGATTGAGAGATTTTAATTTGTGTGGGGTCATCTCGTGTCCAGCTTTGGGGGGAAGGAGCACAGTGCACTCATCTCACATGAGCAAGTGCTCTTGGGCTGGGGCTTTTGATCCTGGCCTGGTGCTGGGAAGCACTGCAGGAAGAAGCGTTCAATCCTTCCGCATGAGGCTGCAGTTGGTTGCTTCCTGATTTGGGGAACTGGTTGGGGTGTTCCTTGTGCCCAGCAGCCAGGGTGTATTTGATGCAGGACATACCTAGAGTCAATCACACCAGTATTGCTCTCATGACCCTTAAAAACTCTTTACATCATAGAACCAGGTCAGAAATACCCTTTAAAGTGTCTAAAGGGATGCTGTTCCTGCTCTGCAGGTTGTTTTGAGATATCAAACAAGGCCTTAAAGTTGGAAAGGAAACTGGATTTTAAAATAATAGAGAATTGGAAAAATACTTTGGAGATAAAGAATCCCTGGGTAGGCTTTAACAGAATGGTATTGACTACAATAAATAGCAGCGTAACTCAGTTAATACACTTGTCTAAGCAAAATTACCAACCTGAAGCTCCTGTTCGTATTGAGCAGCCGTGTTTTGACAGCATCAAAATGAAAAAGCAGAAACAGTTATCTTGGAATTTTACCCTTTAATGTTTTACTGGAAACTGAAAGGTGAAAGCAGCTTTTGCACATTTTTAAAGGTTTTTAACTGTGTGTGGTGTGTTCTGCTGCAGGCAGAATAAACCTGTGCAGGATTAACCCTCCGGGATATGTTCCTGTGCGACTTGGTCTGCGTGATTCTGCTCTGGCAGGGGGATTGGACTGGATGATCTTTAGAGGTCCCTTCCAATCCCTAACATTCTGTGATTCTTTCTAAAGCCCTTAATTGCAGAAGAAAGTTGAATTGTGTTGTTAAGTCCAACTCTTTCTCAGTCAGGAGTGTAATGAGACATTTGAAGTCCATCTTGGGTACCAAAAGACGCAGCCAGCTACTTGGTGGGTTTTAGAAGTGCAGCGGTGGTCCTGCTGTGGGTCTGTTGGTGCCCTTGGGCAGCTGAATGTTTTAAAGCTGTAGTCCTTCTAAATGAAGGGACATCTTCTTGACCCTCATTGATACAGGCCATAGTTTACTTCACACCTGAGTGTGTGCTCTGAATGCCATCCCTTGATAAAATGAAAAGCAGGTTTTTGATGTGACTTTCTGAGTCCACCCAGCCCTACTGTGCCCTCGCTCAGCAGAGCTGGGGCTGGGTGAGCTCTGGGGAAGGACAGCCCATAGCAATGTGTTTCCTTTCACCTTCCCCATCAGTTCTGGGCACAAAAGGATTTTGGAGCTCCAAGGGATAGGCCTGCAGCTAATCCAGCTGACAGCCCCTTAGTGAGCTGCCGGTGGGAAGCCTCGCTGTGCTAATGCGATGGGTCTTCCGCGTTCTTTTAAGCTCGACTTTCTTGGGATCAATTAATGGGAGCGAGTTAGAAAACTGGTTGTTTTACAAAAGTCAATAAACGGTAGCGCCGTTGAATGATTTTGTTACAGACCTCTCATTACTGAGCTGAGCAAACAACACGCTTCCAGTCCTGACATTTATTGACAGCTGGGACCTACGGATAACCCAGTGTCTTTTTCTCCTAGTAGGAAGGAGGTGTAAATAAAACATCATCGATGCAGGCACTGAGTTTGGTCTAAACCAACTCGAGGCAGCTTTTGAACGGACTAGAATCAGGTCGAA
This sequence comes from Rhinopomastus cyanomelas, assembly GCA_013400115.1. Taxonomy (NCBI): domain Eukaryota; kingdom Metazoa; phylum Chordata; class Aves; order Bucerotiformes; family Rhinopomastidae; genus Rhinopomastus; species Rhinopomastus cyanomelas. The sequence goes on along the minus strand of VXBP01008002.1, from coordinate 393,840 downwards.
CTCTGATTGTACTCAATATTGTTTCACTGTTATGGTCATTCATCCGGGGAATGGACATTTGGAGGGATTTGTGTGCACGTCCTCGTGCTGTCAATTTCCACGGGAGCCTTCCCTGCACAGGCTAGGTGTGTGCACTGCTTTGTGCAGGTTCTGTTTCACTCATTAGAAACAAATAGGAGTAGTACGGGCGTGTTGGTGGTGCAGCCCAGGAGATGACACATCCATCACCTCTTGTGTCTTGCTCAGTCATTGCAAGATGCGGTGCCAGCACGTTCAATCTGGGTGATCTTAGAGATCTTTTCCAACCTTAGTGAGGCTGTGATTCTTGTATATGACGTCGAGTGGATCTGTCCAGGAAAGATGTGATCTGTCAGGGAGAAGAGCTCTTCGTCATCTCTAGACTGTATTGCCTGTGAGTGCTGCGTGAGCTCCGGAGGGATGTGCTCGGTCGAGGTGCTCCACTGATGTCGCAGGGTTTCCCTCCCGCAAAAACAGTGAGGCTGTAGTAAGTAGGAGACTGATAACCCTTTTCTGTGTGAGGAAGGCTCTGCTGTGGTGTAGGGTCTTTATCAGGCTCTCACCTGTGTGTTTTCACACTGCAGCCTTTGGATTGTTCTCCTGCAGTTGCGCTGAATGTACCCATGGATGCTTTTAACCTTTTCTAGGGAGAACCAGAGGTACCACATACTGAGTCTCCTCTGGAGACGTTTAAAACCTACCTGGACATGTTCCTGTGCGGCTTGGTCTAGATCGTCCTGCTCTGGCAGGTGGAGTGGACTGGATGGTCTTTCAAGGTCCTTTCCAATCCCTAATGTTCTGTGATATTTGAAACAGGGGGGTTGGACTAGATGATCTTTCAGGGTCCCTTCCAATCCCATATGATTCTATGAAATACTTATGGGGTGGGAGAAAACCCCCCATACATGCCATCGTGGAACCGAAGGTCTTTACAGTCCCAGTCCTGGTGCCCCACTGTTGTTACAGGCCTCTGAGCAATGAATTCCTGGCTTGTTTTGTTTAATAGATGAACTATTAATTAATAGTAGTTTAACATAATCCTTGTCACTTGCTCTTTGTGAGCTGGGTGATGACGTGCTTTGTGATAAATAAAGAGAAGTCTCTGTGCCCAGGGATGAATTGCTGTGGGATCCTCATGGTCTGAACCAAGTTGTTCCCAAACAGACACACGTTTGTTTGCTCTGCTTAGGCACTGCTGAGATGCTTTAGGATCTGTCATTCAATAGCAAAGGGAAAGAGCTGGTTTAGCTGTTTGGGAGAAAAGGCACAATGGAGGATGAAGGTCCGAGAGCACTGGCCAAATTTCTTTCAGCCACATCGGCTGCCAGTGTGTGATGTCAATGAAGAAAATTAAGAAGGGCAGCTAAGGCTGAACAGTCCTATTTGGGGTGCAGACAAAGGCTCTGGCCTCTCTTCACAGGGTCCCATCTCCCCATTGTGGATTGAAAGCTAAAAAGATTGCGTGATTCAGTTTGATGAAGAACGTACCGGGAGAGTGAGACAGAAGCAGAAACCCTGGCCAGGTGTTGCCAGAGGATGTTTTGTTAGACACTGGACAACCAAACAGCTCTGTCTTCCTTTGCATGTGTCGTTGAGAAAGAGGTTGAACTAAGACCCTTCAGGATGTCAGTAGGTGATGATGTCCATCCAGCACCTTGGGCATGTTGGGCTGTTAAATGACTGCCAGTCCTAATGGCCCCAGGAGTTATTAGCCGCTGTCACAACTTGCCTCCTGCTCCGTCTCTCAGGGACATCTTTTTCCCATTAGCATTTATTCATATGAAGAGCTCTTGGATCTGCTCCAGTACCAGCACTTACCTCTTTTGTTGGATGACCAAGGAAAAGCTCTCCAAGAGGGCTCTGACTTTGTTGTGTTCTCAGAACGCTGTTGGCTTGGATTTGCTTGGAAATAGTGACGCAAAATAAGCACCAGCCCATCTGGTAATTTAAAGCCAGTGGTGGTAAAATGAAGCACCACAGGAAGCAGTGGGTAGGAGCACGTGGGCCTCTGTAGGTCCCAGCGATGGTCAGACCATCTCAACATCTGCTGAGGCTGCAGGACAGGTGAAAACGTAGAAAGGATTTTATGGGTATGGCCCAAAACTGGCCAGGCTGTGCCAAATGTGGCCAAGGGCTGATACTCACACCAGAGCTGGTATCAGGGCTGGCTGATCACAAAACCTGGACCTGTTGAACACCTCAGGTGATCTTTTGGCAGCTTTTCAGCAACAGGGTCATCCCTACTTGGTTTTGGGCTGGACACGCAGCCCCTCTGCAGTTGTCTCCTTGGTTGGAGAGGTTCTTCCTCAGCGCTGGGGTTGATGCTCCTGGGCTGTGTGATGAGCCCCATGGCATGGCTGGCTTTTAGTGGGATGGTGTCTCCTTCAATGGAAGGAACGAAGAAAGAGTAATTTCCCCGTGAGCAGTGAGCAAGTAACTACTAGTAAGCACAAGTTATAAATAGAAGACATCCTGGCTGTGAGCGAGTAGCGAAAACCCATCTGTGTATTTAGCGATACAGCATTATGTTCACAAAAGATGAAACATCTTCTCTTCTTGGCTTTTTGCCCTGAAACATGCTGTTTCCGTGGGCTCTTCACCATGCTGCACTCCAGCTTTACAACTGTTGCAGGTGCTTCCAGCAGCTTGGAGACCCTTCCTCCGAACCCATCAGGGAGTTTCATCTTTGCAGGACAAATGAGCGTCATCTCCAGTGGTCAGACAAAACACTGGAAGGTTGAACTTTTGGGTTCCAGAGTACTAGGGTGTCCTGTGCTCCTCGGGAAACTCCTCCCTGGTGGCCCAGAAGGCAGTGAGGCATTGCAGCCCTGTGCCAGGATCTCAACAGTTGGAGTTTGGGGAGCTTTTGGAAGAAAAAGGGACTTTTTCCAGCGAGAAAGAGTATTTTCCTTTTCCCTCCAGAATGTTTTCCTTTAAAAATCAAAGCAGAAGCAAAATGAAATCTGTTGTGACAGCAGGGTTGGGGGGATGTATTGGCTGACTGTCCACATCCTATTTTTGGGTTGGAGGATGAGTTTCTGGGAATCTCCTTAGAAGCCCTGTGTGTCTGCGGAGGCTCCCTGGTAGAAGAGAGTGGATGGCAGATGCTGGGCACCTGTTTAGGGTAGAGGCTGTGGAGGGAGAGAGATGAAACCAAGAGTGAGCACACTTGGGCCCTTGTCAATGAGGAGTGATGGGCAAGGATTAAGGTTTTTTCTCAAGATGTAGCTGAACTCTTGCTGGGAAAAGGAGTTGAGGCTTTGCTTCAGATGGAGGGCTGCCTGGCACAGAGGAGCTGGGAGTACTGGTTGACAGCTGGTTGAACAGGAGCCAGCAGGTGGCCCGGAAGGCCAGTGACAATCCTGGCTTGGGTCAGCAATAGTATGGCCAGCAGGACTAGGGACATAATTCTCCCTAGGAGGTTATAGACAGGCAAAGGACATGATCTTCTCCCAGGCAACTAGAGGGCAGAGCCTGAATCTGCACCAGGGGAGGGTTAGGTTGGATGTTAGGAAGCCCTTCTTCACAGAAGGGTTGATCAGAGCCTGGACTGGACTGCCCAGGGCAGTGGTGGAGTCCCCTTCCCTGGAGGTGTTGAAGGCCAGCCTGGCTGTAGTCCTTAGTGCCCTGGTCTGGCTGATGTGATGTTAGGTCCTGGTCTGGGCTGGCTGAGCTCAGAGGGCTTTTCCAGCCTCAATCATTCTCTGATGCTGTGAAAAGTTAGAAGTGGCTTTTTTTTTGTCAATTGTGGTTTCTTTTGAAATTTCTTTGAATTTTTACAAAAGTAAAAAGCTTCAACCTTACTCTTCCTTCTTCTTCAACAATTCCCACCCTTCATTTTCTTGAAGATAATGTTAATAGCAAGAAGCATTATAAAAAAAGCATAAAACCATCCCACTACTGGATGATTGTTTTTAGCACAGGACCCCCTCTTCGCATGGAATGTTTCCCGATGGGTCCGCAAATGAGATGTTTGTTTAACTCTGCCACACTTAATTCACTTGCTAATTGCTTCGTGGGGTTTTTTCCTGTGTGGGTGAAGCCTTAGGTTGTACAGGGTTGGTAAACACACAGACACACGCAGACGGGCGCTGGCTGGCCAATCGGCTTGCTACGCGGTCGCCTTTTTAAGGCTCTTTTGATTTTTTGTGGTGGTGTTTGAAAAATCATGTCGGCATAATAGGGATAATTAGCTTTGACTATGAGCAAATCTGGCAATAAAACACATTAGCTACAGCTTTAAATCAACATCGCAGCCTGCAGCCTTGTCTTAACTCCTAGTCCTGGTAAAATCTAATTAAAACTGAAATGATCATCCAGGCATTTGATTTTAATTGTGTGTGTGTGTGTGTGTGTGTGTGGATGGGGCTGTTTGGCCTGCACAGCTGATTCTCTCGAGCAGCCGGATTTGCTGCGAGCTGCTTTGAACCTCGCGTTGTAGTCACTGGAAAAGACTCCTGACCTTCACAGAGATGCAGCTAGTAAGTTTAAAGGCTGCTGATGGTTTTTTGCAAAAATATTGCTACAGGTAGCAGCTGGGCCCCTCACTTCAAGAAAGATGTTCAGGGGTTGGAGGGTGTCCAGAGGACCAACGAGGCTGGGGAAGGAACTAGAGGGAAAGACACCCAGCTCCCTCAGCCTTTCCTCATCAGGGAGATGCTCCACTCCCTTCACCATCTCTGTGGCTCTGTGCTGGACTCTCTCCAGCAGCTCTGTGTCCTTCTGGAACTGAGGGGCCCAGAACTGGACTCAGCATTCCGGATGTGGTCTCACCAAGGCAGAATCTGAGTTATTCATGGGCTGCACAGCTTTACCAACTCCACCCGTCAAGATATTCCAGATGCGGTCTCACCAGGGCAGAGTAGAAGGGGAGGAGACCCTCTCTGTCTGCTAAGCATTGCCCTTCTGGTCCACTCCGGGATGCCATTGGCCTTCTTGGCCACAAGGGCCCATTGCTAGCTCCTGGTTATCCTGCTGTCCACCAGCACCCCCAGGTCCCTTTCTCTGCAACAGGTCAGTCTCCAGCCTATACTGGTCCCTGGGCTTGTTCTTGCCCAGATGCCAGTCTCTACATTGCCCTTGTTGTAGTTCATTACATTTCACCCCGCCCAGCTCTGCAGCCTGTCCAGGTCCCAGTGAATGGCAGCACAGCCTGCTGAGGTGTCAGCCACTCCTCCCAGCTCTGCATCATGTGTCACCAGGAGTTAACCCAGAACCCAGCCTGGCAATGGTGCCAGCAGTTCTGGAGGCAAAGTCCCCATGCGCGGCCCAGCGCCGCAGTAACAGAGCGCCTGCTTCCTAACTCCGCTTAGTCAGTTTTCACTACGTCAATCTTAAGCAGGAATTTAGGGGGTGTTTTGATGTCCACGTTCCTGGAGCAGGGAAAACATGTCAGAAACTTGAGCTGTAAAGTCTAATAACAGAACCTTCCCCTACCCTTGAAAGAAAAGCTCTGGGTTGGCTTCAGCCATGAAAAGGCATTTGTAATGCAGATTAAATCTGTGCACAGGGGGAATTTGCGGGGAATTAGGAAGGCATGTCAAAGTCACACTCCGATTTACTCAGCACTGATTTCACCTTGCCGAGTAGCCCCCGGGGGTCAGGCACCGGGGCTGCTCCTGGGGTTTGGAGAACCTCGGTGGGTGCCTGCTGGCACCCCTGTACCCGACACCTTCGCAAACACGCCCTTAGGTGCTCACCTCCTGTAAGTGTGTGCATGCTGCTGATTTATTCCGACTGAGAAGGTGACCTCAGGTCTCTAACAGTAAACAGCGAGAGAACAAATAAAACCAATGCCAGGGGATCTCACGTTCTTTCCAAAGAATAAAGTCTAGCGCTTCTCTTGCAAGCTCTTCGTGATCAGGGGGTGTCTTTGGGACACTGATACATCCTTGGGAGTCCTTAGAAATTTCCTGGTATATATCTGGACACCGCAAAACCTGTGGTTGGGATTTATCACAGAAAGTTCGGGGTTGGAAGGGACCTTGAAAGATCATCTAGTCCAACCCCCAGTGCGAAATGCAGCTTTAAGTTGAAAGCAAGGACGTAGCTATTTTGGGTGTAAGCGAGGCTGATGTTCACTTGTGTTACTCCTGTCTTATTTCCCGGTGACATCCTAAATAAGCAGAAGCAGACAGGAAATTTCCATGTGCTTGGAGAAACCAACAATGTGGAGTTTTAATACGGGGTAACTACTGCAGTCAGAGGATTTGGTAGAGGCTCCAGCTCTGCTCCCTGCTCTGCGGAGGTGGTGCTGTGAGAGCAGACCTAACCCTGTTGTGGTTTGGTGTCGTGTCCTTTGGTTTCTCACCAAATGCTTTGTTCCCGTGGGGTGCTTGGGAGCAGCTGGAGTTCCACTTGCGTTCAGAGCTGCTGTAGTGTCTGCCTCGTGTTCATTTGGCAGTGCCAGTCCCTGTGTCCTTGGGCAAAGCTGAAGGGTCTCATTGAGTTTATCAGTTTATCACAGAACATTTGGGATTAGAAGGGACCTCGAATGAGGCCAGAGCAGGATCACCTAGACCAAATTAGCAAATATTGGTAGCCAAGTGTGGCTGGACTTCTGTTCTGTGCTGACTTCATGATGGGCTCCAACCAAGAGGATCCTTCTTTTGGTTGGATGTGAGACCACACCATTGACCAACTTGGCCGAGCCGGATGGGTTTGGCCTTTTCTTCCAGGCTGTAACGTTTGGTTTGGAGCTCCCTGGGCCACAGGTGGGTGTAGGTCGGTAAGTTCAGGGCCAAGGTAAGGATGTGCATGGGGTGTGCCGGTCTCAGCTCTGCAGTCAGCCTGTGGTGCTACAGAAGGGCTGATTCCAGAAGCGAGGCGTTGCTAGGCATGGGGAGGGAGTTCTCTTTTTGAGTTAATTTCCCAGAGCAAACTGTTCAGAACGTTTCAGCTGATAGTGCACAGCGTTCCCCAAAGAAACGGGAGCTCGTTGCCTAAAGCCAGCTTCAGCGCGAATGCTAATGATTAATGCCTGGAGATCCCAGTGGTCTTGGAAGCAATATAGTTAAGTAAAAGGCAATGGGTTGGATAAAAGGTCTTAAATCAGACTAATGTTGGCAAATGTCACTTGAAAGAGAGGGATTTTGGAGGGGGCAAAGAAAAAAACCCAGAAAAAAGAAGAAAGGGAGAGCAATTGAAGAATAAATTCAAAGGAGGGCAAGCAGACGTTCCCACAAACTAATGAAATCTCTGCAAATGAGAAAATGAGCCCGTTCGGATTGAAATTTAATCACAGAGCAGATTTTATTGTAACAAGGAGAATTCTAATTACCACTCGGAAGAGGGGAGGGTTTTTGAAGTGGCAACTGCTGGTGCCTAGTGCTGGGCGGAAGGGCTGCTATTGGGGAGGGAAGGAGGAGCCACAGCAGTTCTACCAGACTACCTCCCCTTGAGTACGGGGAGCAGTTCTGAGCCCCTCACTTCAAGAAAGATGTTGAGGGGCTGGAGCAGGTCCAGAGAAGCAACGAGGCTGGGGAAGGGACTGGAGGGAAAGGCTGATGAGGAGAGGCTGAGGGAGCTGGAACTGTTTTGGCTGGAGAAGAGGAGACTCAGTAGGAACCTTCTCCCTCTCTCCAGCTCCCTGAAGGGAGATTGTAGTCAGGTGGGGGTTGGGCCCTTCTTCCACACAACTAGCTCCAGGATGAGGACAAGACCTGAAGCTGCCATGGGAGGCAGCTCTTGTAGGAACTCTTAAGGTTTTTGATCCAAGTTGCAAATCAGAGAACCAGTGTTCCAAATCCTACCTTGTGCTGCAGCTGGGCAGCACAAGGAGGTTGCTCAGGAGCTGGCTGACCATGCAGCTGGGCTCTCAGCTGTGTTTAGAAACATTTACAGCTCCTATCAGGGCTCCAAACCTGTCCATTGCTCCTCTTTAGCAAGTCAGTACCTTGCCTGCTATTCCCCAGCTGATGGGCTGTTGCTTCCCTCCTTATTTTAGTTGTAGATGCAATTCAGGCCGGGCTGGTTTGATTGATATATTCTGTTTCTTCTCTGTATTTATGGTATCGAGCTCCTGGAGTCTCCACTGACTTCATTAGAGTATTTTGGAAAATAAGTGTCCTCAGCATTATTTTTTTTCCTCCCCATTCTAATGAAAAAGAAAAATACAATAGAAACCCACACTGAAGCAGATTTTAAAAGCAAAAAAACCCAAACCAGGTGGTTTGTTCTTGCAGCGGAGCGTGGAATGATACCGGCAACATTGAACAAGTTCCCTTTGCTTAGTGTTCTCTCAGCTGTAGGGTTTTACAAAGAATCATGGGGCGTTAGGGATTGGAAGGGACCTTGAAGGATCATCCAGTCCAATCCCCCTGCCACAGCAGCACCACTTAGATCCAGTTGCACAGGAACACATCCAGGTGGGTTTTAAATGTCTGCAGAGGAGACTCCACAACCCCCCTGGGCAGCCCCTTCCAGTGCTCTGTCACCCTCACTGGGAAGAAGTTCCTTCTCAGACTGTTGTGGAATCTCCTCTGTTCCAGCTCACACCCACTGCCCCTTGTCCTATCATTAGATGTCCCTGAACAGAGCCTGGCTCCATCCTCCTGACACCCACCCTTCACGTATTTATTGACATTCATGAGGTCACCCCTCAGTCTCCTTTTCTTCAAGCTCAAGAGACCCAGCTCCCTCAGCCTTTCCTCAGCAGGAAGATGCTCCCCTCCCTTCATCATCTTTGTGGCTCTGCTGTGGACTCTCTCCAGCAGCTCTGTGTCCTTCTGGAAGTGAGGGGTCCAGAACCTGACACAAGATTACAGATGTGGTCTCACCAGGGCAGAGTAGAGGGGAAGGAGAACCAATCTCAATCTGCTAACCACCCCCTTCTGATCCACCCCAGGATGCCGTTGGCCTTCTTGGCCACAAAGGCCCATTGCTGGCTCCTGTCCTGCTGTCCAGCAGGACCCCCAGGTTCCCTTCTCCTATGCTGCTCTCCAGCAGATCAGTCCTCAAACTCTACTGGGGTTGTTCTTGCCCTTTTGGCAGCTTTGACCACATTTCCAGTTGCAGCTGAAGTGCTCAGTAGGCAAAACTCACGTTCAGCCTCTCTGATTTCTTAATAATTCTTTTACATCCTCTCCTGTTCCTCTTCAATGCTTTCATGGCCTAAGGTCCCATCAACCTTTAAAACAGAAACTTTAATGGGAACACGCATCTGGAACAGTTAATAAGTGGGTTTTTTTAAAAAAATAAAATAGTGAAACCTCTGCTTGGCCGGAATCTGCAGTGTAGACACGGCCTGGGCTACGTCTCCGTCTCTCACTGCCAGCGGAGGCGTTTGGTTAGCGGGAATTAGGCAGAGGGTTGTGCAAACACTGGAGAGCGGCGCTGAAATTATTCAGCAGCCTTCTTCTGTTTTTTTAACCTTTTTTTGCTACTTTAAAATTAATTTGTAAATTTGCTCTTGATAATAATTTGTAGAATAACCACAACCCTGAAATATTTCAGAGCGCAGCAAGATAGTGATTTAAGCACGTGGAGCCTGGAAGAATGAGAAGTCAATCAGAGTGGAAACACACCTTCTGAAGTGTCTTATATTGCTCTGGAAGGATGGGTTTAGCGAAATTGGGATAGAGGAGGGAGTCCCTGGCTTTTTCCTGGCGTCTGGAGCTGTTGCAGTCAGTGACCTGCACTTCTAGGAACTCTCTGAGAACGTAAACTTTCGACTTACAATTTTTTTTGGTTGTTTTTTTGTTACTACTTGAATTACTGTCTCTTTTTAATTACCTCAACTCTTAAACAAAGAGCAGGGAGACTTGCCTTTGTGCTGTGTATTTTTACAGCCAAGTATTTAAATTGGCCCATTGAATAATTTCATGGTGCGTTAAGTTCAGCAAGATCTTCTCGCATGCATCATTTTTAGTGCTTCCTATATCTTCAGCCATAAGCTTTTTAATTACCAAGTGTAAAAAGAAGTTGAAGAAGGAGGAAGGTTTTTGGTCCTTTGGCTTCTTCACCCAGCGCAGTGGGTTTGGGGGCAGATGGAGTCAGCGCTGGCTGTGTCGTGTTTCACTGGGAAATCACACACAGAATCAAACAAGCGTTAAGTGTGAAAGAGCCCTCTGAGCTCATCCAGCCCAGACCAGGACCTAACATCACCACATCAGCCACACCAGGGCACCAGGGGCCACAGCCAGGCTGTCCTTCAACACCTCGAGCGATCGGGACTCCCCCACTGCCCTGGGCAGTCCAGTCCAGGCTCTGATCACCCTTTCTGTGAGGAAGGGCTTCCTAACATCCAACCTAACCCTCCCCTGGTGCAGCTCCAGGTCCTGCCCTCTTGTCCTGGCACTAGGACTCCCTGAAGGGAGGTTGTAGTCAGGGAAAGGGTTCCCACTGAGTTTCCTCTTCTCCAGGCTCAACACCCCCAGCTCCCTCAGCCGCTCCTCACCAGACTCCCTCCAGCCCTTCCCCAGCCTTGTTGCTCCCCTGGACCATCTAATGCCTGTCATTAGGTGACACTAAGAAGAGTCTGAAGGCTGGGCTATCCCCGAGCTCCAAGCTGCCCATCTCCTCCTGCCCCTCTCCATGGCTCTCTCTCTCCCAACTCCTGCTGGTGAAATCCTGTTCCCCACGACGTGGCGTTGCTTCTCGTGTAGTGGTTTTGTTGTCCGTGTCGATGTTTTGTTGGGTTGTTTTATAATTCCTGTGGAAGTAGGCGGAATACTCCCCGCTTTCTTTCATTACAAGGTAAACACCGCCGCCGTGATGTATCTTCTCCAATTTCTGTTAGGGCCCTGCTTTGAAAGTCGAACCTATTTTTAGCTGAAAATCCTTAGAGAAAGCCTCAGAAGGCAGCGAATGCGTTAGCGGGGAAAGTGTCATGCTCAAATAAACCTTACAGAGACGGCGCTCACCCGGCAGATGAAAATATTAAGTCTGAGGATTGTTAGGCAGAAGAGAATCTCCCCATCTCTCGCTTCTTTCTAGCTCAGGTAACCTGATTATCGCTGTAATCTCTTTTGCTCTGTCGGTTTGAAAAGACAGTATCATCCGTCATTCTCTAGGAACAAAACCCAAACCCCTCCAAATAATTGTGGGCAAAGGCAAATATTCCTGGTTTCAGCTTTGGTTTAAAAATGAGAGTAATATTCGTGCAGCCAGAAGCGTGTTTGATAAATTTTAATATGTAAAAAAGAAGGCGCTGCCTTTTTTCCCCGTCACGTCCGTGGCATGAGGTTCCTGCTCTCTGTGGATTCTGCAGGAGATACCTGGGCTGGTGGACCATTACCTAGTCAATGCTTTATCTTCTTAGGGGGGTTGTGGAGTCTCCTTCTCTGGAGACATTTAAAACCCACCTGGACATGTTCCTGTGCGACTGGATCTAGGTGATGCTGCTGTGGCAGGGGGTTGGACTGGCTGATCTTTGGAGGTCCCTTCCAGTCCCTCATGGTCTGTGATTCTGTGATACCTTGATTTGGAGGTTACTATCTCAGTGCATCAGCTAATGCATTCATCTTCCAGAGTGGGACTGAACCGAAGGAGAAAACTGTTCAACAGCCCCACCAGCTAAGATGCTTATGAAAATAAATTAGATAACAGATGAGAGGAATCCATTTAGCTTTGGTTTTTCAGTCCGTTCTGAGACAATCACCCATAAGTCAGAAAGAGCTTATACAGTGTGTTGACTTATTTACCAGAGAACCCTTTGAAATGATTGAGTTAACTAAAAACTGCCAAGGTGCTGAGATCTGGCTGTGCTGAGCGCTGGGAACGCTGGTGCCCAGTTTGGGATTGTGGCTTTTTGGCCAAAAGATTTTTCCAGTGAGATCTATAGAGTTTTCATCCATATCTGGCTGCCGGTCACCAGTGGTGCCCACAGGGTTTGGTCTTGTTTGAGGTGTTTATTGATGGCCTGGATAGGAGGATGGAGTGCACCCCTGGTCCTTTTGCAGATGACACCAAGTTGGGAGGGAGTGGTGATCTCTGCTGGAGGGCAGGAGGGCTCTGCAGAGGGGAGATCTCGTCACTCTCTGCAGCTATCTGGAAGGACACTGTAGAGATGTTGGTGCTGGTCTCTTCTCACAGGGAATTCGCAACAGGAGCAGAGGGAAGGGCTTCAAGCTTCAATAGGGGAGGGTTAGACTGGACATTGGGAAGAAATTCTTCCTGGAGAGAGTGGTCAGGCAGTGGAAGGGCTGCCCAGGGTGGGGGTTGAGTCCTTATCCCTGGAGGGGTTTAGAAGTGACTGTGATGAGGTGTTGCGGGGGGATCTGGTTTAGGGGTGACCTTGTAGAGTAGGATTGATGGTTGGACTTGGTGATCCCAAGGGTCTTTTCCAACCTGAATGATTCTGTGATTCTGCAATGTGTTTAGTGTTTGGTGAAAAAGGATTCCGTCAGCATCTGAAGCAGACCTTGTTGAAGCAAGGGAAGAAGCGTTTGTCAGTTCAACTGTATCCTTGACAATGAGTTATGATGTGTACGGTCAGGAGCAAAGTGGGGACAGTTTCTTCTTGGTCTTCAGCAGAGGTTTCAGCTGCTCCAAGCTCCTCTGGGTGATACCTGTCAGAGGGAGATGGATCACCTGGCAAAAGCCTGGAAAACCAGTGAGGGTTGAGCTCCCATCCACTATCTCCTGCTGCCATTCCCCACTGGCTGGCAAAGTTTAGGTGGTGAAACCTCACTCATGGCCATAAGCAATTTGAACATCATCTCCTGCTGCTTTGCTCAGCCCAGGTGGTGGTTTCAGCACTCTGCTGTGTTGGCCATAAATTCATCCTGGTGGCCTCAGGGCATACAGGTGAAATCCTCCTGCTTGCCTGAACGTGCTTCAGCCTGCTGAAAGAGGGACGCTGCACTAAAACCTTACAATAAGAATTACAGTGTGAGTAAGTGTTTTCTAGTAACTTCTTCAGATGCTTCCTAGTAGATGTGGCCCTAAATATCTTCTCAAGACTTTCAAGCTCCTGAACAGCTGCTTCAGGATAAAAGAGTGATGTGCAGAGCAATTTCAATGTATATAGGTCTGCCTGGTGCCTTGCTCCGTGCTTTTCCCACCCAGCACAACTGGACATACAAGTAGCCCCCACAGATGGCCTTCTGTGGGTGTCAGATGTTTTTCAAGTCATGGCTGATGTCTCTCTGCATCGCCCTGACGGAGCCAAGGCACACAGAGAGCGATAATGACCATAATTACACAAACCCCAACTTCCAGCAGCTTAAAAACCAGAGGATGCTGTTCCCTGGGGGACAAGGGATTATAACTAGCTGTGTTTTGGCTCCGTTGTTGGTGTCCTTCGGCGTCTCTGGAGGCTGCAGGCAATGATGTCACAGATTTTGCTGACAGGTGCTGATCTCAAGACAGAAAGGGGACTCTGCTTGTCCATTCTTGAGCCTCTCTAGCCCAGAAAGTGGCTTTAAGCAGCACTCTGGACAAGCCATCCCTCTTTATTCAAGCCTTGCTTAGCCATGTGGGGGTTTTGTAAATGTGGGCTTGAGTAAATGAATCCTTCTGCCCTGATGGCACAGAGGAACGGGTGAGGGCATTTGCCAGCTCAGAGTGACACACACCAGTTCAATGTATATCCTGAAGGAATCCTCCCGAGCTCAGACAACGTCTGGTGCCCTGGTTCTCCCCCCAGATCTGCAGGATTTCCTTTGTGGACTCATTTCTGGGCTCCGCTTGTTTAAAGGGAAAGAAACAAGTTGCCTTTCCCAACGTCGTGGCAAATGTTTGCCGTGCAATTTGTGATGAATTACGCAGGAATCAGCAGTGTGACGCGTGTCCTCGCGGGTCCCACTGCCTTCCCCTTCCCCTTTCTTCACAAGGCTGAGGTGTACTGGTGAGACTGGCAGATGCAGCGTGGAAAAGAGGGAAGTTTTTGATTCAGTGGGTACAGCTGGAATTCGTTCATGAGGAACAGTCTCCATCATGTTAAGCTGTCAAAGCAGCACTTGATGGAGGCTGCAGTTAGTGCAGCGAGTTGTTTGCTCTCCAAGTCGCGTCTGTTTGGGCTATCTAGATGATCCTGCTGTGGCAGGGGGATTGGACTAGAGGATCTTTCAAGGTCCCTTCCAATCCCTAGTGTTCTGTGATTCCTCCACTCTAGCCTTGCACCAGTGAGTTGACCAAGTTATGTTGGATGAGACTGTTGAGGGGTCACTAGGTCCAACCCTGGCCAAAACTGGGGTGAGTGAGTATGGCCATCACGTCAAGTTGCTCAGGGTCCTGCTGATTCCTGGGTACCTCTGTGATGAAGGCAGACCTGGGGATGTGTCCTGGTCCAAGTGGCTCCTCAGCAACTGTGAAATGTCACTCTGGGTTTTATGTCCCGTCGTAACTGACGGATGGCTTTAGGGTTGTTGGCCAAGCAGTGAGGGCTGTTGGGTTGCCCCAGACACGTTACCAGCTCCAGTGTAGCTCAACAAGGACACGTGCTCTGGTAGTGAAAGGTGTGCAGGGTTTATTGGTGCAGTTACAAATGAGATGAAGACAGCAATGCTGCACTGTCTCTGCTCTAACACCCCCGAGATTGGTAGGGGGTTCGTGAGCAGCCTGTGAGGGTGAACTGCTGACTGGCTCCTTTTGAAACTCCCCATAGTTGGGGCTAAAGAGTTCAGCTGCTCCTTAGTGTGTGGCCAGCAGAATCCCCAGCTGCTCTGCTTTGCTAAGGGAAGGGCAGTGCAGCAGCCAGTTTTCTGCTTCCTTGTTTTAATACAATTAAGCCCAGCTTGGGTGAAAGGCTGAGTCGGGGGTTCAGACTTCGCCTAAGGAAACAGCAAGGTCAGAAGCTCTGGGAACGTCGAAAGCTCTGAATATTGAGTTTTCCTTTGTGATGCAAGGTGATGACTGTCCTGATTTTCTTTCTCTCGCCATCTCGTGTCATCCCTGAGCTTTGCTTTCTTCTGAACTAGCAGGGGATCCCAACAGTTGATAGTTGCGACGCTGTTTGTGTTCGGTGCAGTCGTTTGTGACCTTCAATTTCCATCCGTGTGTGAACGCTGTGCCTCAATGGTTTGTAATTTACCCCGGGGAAGGCGACTTCGAAGAAGCTGCAGTCACAGGGCTTTGAGGTGATGCTCCAGATCAAGATCGAGTACCAATTAGGCCTAATAGCTATTGATTATCCCCAGGAAGCTGCCAGTGAAGACCTTTCCGCTTCTGCTAGTGCCAGAGGAGCTGTGTGTAGGACTTTGGGGGACTCCTGGTGACTTCCAGGCAGTTTCCACTATAGACTAAATAAATGTTGCTGCCTGAAATTAAAGAGAGGTATTTGATAGGAGACAGTGAGACTGGTGAAGGGACTGGAAGTAAAGTCTGATGAGGAGGGGCTGAGGGAGCTGGGGATGTTTAGCCTGGGGAAGAGGGGACTCAGGGGGGACCTTCTACCTCTCTCCAACTCCCTGAAGGGAGGTTGTAGTCAGGTAGGGATCGGGCTCTCAGGCAACTAGAGATGAGAGGGCAGGGCCTGAAGCTGCACCAGAGGAGGGTTAGGTTGGATGTTAGGAAGCCCTTCCTCATGGAAAGGGTGATCAGAGCCTGGACTGGACTGCCCAGGGCAGTGGGGGAGTCCCCATCCCTGGTTGTGTGTAAGGTTCATCCTGGCTGTGGCCCTTAGTGCCCTGGTGTGGCTAGTGTGTTGATGTTAGGTCCTGGTCTGGTCTGGCTGAGCTCAGAGGGCTTTTCCAGCCTCAGTCATTCTCTGACTCTCTGATACTCTGTTTTATAAGGAAGGAAACTCAGATATGTGGAAAGTGCAGGATATGTGGAGATGGTGTTGCAGGGATGTTCAGTATGCTCAAGAAAACAGAGAAGTAAGAGCAGAGAAGAAAGAAATGACAAACTCATGCTTAAAACTTTCTGTTTTCTTTTCTCCTAGCAGTTTTTAGAGTTCTTGACAGATGTGTGTGCAGCCGTGCAGCCGGCAGACAGGCAGCATTGAACCGTGCGCCGGACGCACAAAGAATATTGATTCATCCGAGCTTTCACTGACCTGGGTTATAAAATACTCACAAGCCCAGGTTTGCAGATGGCCAAAGTGCTCTTCAGCCTTTCCTGCAGCGCACTAATCACAAACTGCCTTTTCTTCAACCAAAGGCAGCAGGACTTCTCTTTCCAGCAAGGGTTTTGTTGGAGAATGCGAATGCAGAAGGGCTCTTTCTCAGTTGTGCCCAGGCTTGGGGCCCTTCCTATGCCCCTGCTTTGCCTGCTGCTGTTTGTGTAGTTGTCTGGAGGCCCTGCAGGATGGTTCTTTGGATAAAAACGCAAAGTCTAATGTGGCTGTTTGTTGTCTTTCTTCTCCATAATGGCACCTGTTAGGTGATTTTGCCGTCATTCAGGTTATGATATCTTCTAATATACAGAACAAAGGGTTGTTTTCATTAATTACCTCCGAGAAGATAAGAGCATCATCCCAGTGTGTTTTTGAGAGGTTTATTTATGCTCTGACAAATGCAAAGATACAGTGAAACCCAAGTTCTATTCCTTCAGCAGTGCAGGGGTTCCCTTCTCGCAGGGTTTTAGCTGGGACCCCATGCTTTGTCACGTAAGGTGTCCTCTCAGCTTTGGCTCCAGCCAGTGTGAAGAGAGGTTACTGGGAGAGACCACACCTGGAAAGACTATTGTGTCCAGTTCTGGGCCCTTCAGTTCCAGAAGGACACAGAGCTGCTGGAGAGAGTCCAGCACAGAGCCACAGAGATGATGAGGGGAGTAGAACACTTCCCTGATGAGGAAAGGCTGAGGGAGTGGGGTGTCATGAGCTGGGAGAAAAGGAGGCTGAGGGGTGACCTCATGAATGTTGATAAATATGTGAAGGGTGGGTGTCGGGAGGATGGAGCCAGGCTCTGCATAAGATATGATAGTGGCCTATCATTAGGGGCATCTAATGCTAGGACAAGGGGCAGTGAGTGTTAGCTGGAACACAGGAAGTTTCCCATCAATCTGAGAAGGAACATCTTCCCAGTGAGGGCGACAGAGCCGTGGAAGGGGCTGCCCAGGAGGGTTGTGGAGTCTCCTTCTCTGCAGACATTTAAAACCCGCCCGGACGTGTCCCTGTGCGACTTGCTCTAGGTGATCCTGCTGTGGCAGAGGGATTGGCCTAGATGATCTTACAAGTTCCCTTCCAATCCTTAACGTTCTGTGAACCTCTTATAGGTCAAAACTGTTTTATGGTTCCACTGAGCTTTTCATTATTGGTTGAAGAAATTGTGGTTCTTTACAGCAGTTCCCTTCCAATCCCTGATGTCTGTGATTCTGTGAATGTGATCTGTTGCACAATGTCCTGCAGGAAGGTTGTTTCTCCTGCTGGTGGTACTTGCCAAGGACCCTCTCTCCTTGCATTCGCCTGTCAGATGTTTCCCACTCAAGCCATATTGGTTTCCATTACCACCTTGAAAATTGACTCGAGGTGGAAATGAATATTGCAATTATATCATTTACTTCTGCATAAATTAGTGTCACTTCCTCTTCAGTACCCTGCCAGTTTGTCATTTAGTAAAAAACACTAGCGGCGGTGCAGAGGAAAGAGAAGTGGAGGTTGAGTGGAGGGTGTGGGACGTGAGCGGAGGGCACAGCTCTGCGAGTGGTTGTCGCCCGCGAGAGCCTGATGCGAGTGCACACGAGTCAAACTGAGCTGTGTGAACTCCTTAATGCAGTACTAGATGTTTGCTTTAGGAATCATGAAGCATGTAACATCCTTATGTTCTCCAGTGGCTTCACTTGGCAGCCTGTTAGCATCTCACGGTGACGCGACGGAAGGGGGAATAACCAAACTAACGAGGAGGGGGAGGAAGGCTGCAGTCACCGCACTGGGGTAACGACTTCGCAGCATCCAGCCTCTGAACCTGGGGCTCTTCTCTTCCCTTTCCCTGGATCCACTGCAGAGCTTAATGCCCTTAGAGGCAACATTATACCGGTCAGATTGTGACAGTGACTCCAGTAACGTTGCCCGAGGCTCCGCGCTGCTGCTGGGCTTCAGAGTGGCTGCGGATGAGCCCGTCCATGTAATCCGCGGCAGTGTTTGCTCAGTCACTCTGGTCTCGTGCAGTTATGCAGATTTCAGGCTGAGGAGCATCCCTGCAGCCAGCCATGCAGCGAGCGTAGAGCTTCTGACAGCGCGGAGGAGAGCTGTGCTGTAGGTGAAGAGTGCTGCTTCCAAAAGACATTGAGTGCTTGGGGTGAGGAAGTGACGGCAAGGGGGTGCCCAGGGTAGAGGAGAACCAAATGGCTGGTGGATTAACAGGGCACATTGGGTACCCCTGGGCCTTTGCTCCCTTGATTGAAAAAACAAACCAGCTTGCAGCTCATCCGCGATACCAGGTTGTGCACCGATACCTTTAATCCTGTAGTTTCCATTTTCAAAGCAAACAAAGAAGTGTTGATTTTTCTTACAAGCTTTTTTCTTGCTCTCCATGCGATATTCCTGATGCTAATGACCCAGAGAGATGGAAACAGGAGGAAAGTGGGAGCAGAGTGCTGAAGAAACCTTGTGGAAGGCAGCTCTGAGCCATGGGCCGGGTACCGCTAGCAGCGGAGCATCCCTGCCCCATCCCTGTGGAAGGATGTGTGGTCCTTGCGCCTCCAAACGGGCGGCACATGGGCTAATACCTGTAATTTTTATTGAACAGGTAGGGGAGGAAGAGGAGGCTGAGGGGAGACCTCATCGCTCTCTACAGATGTCTGAAAGGACATTGTAGAGATGTTGGTGCTGGGCTCTGCTCACAGGTCATTAGTGACAGATGCATAGGGAAGGGTTTCGAGCTCCAACAGAGGAGATTTAGATTGGAGATCAGTTAAAAATTCCTCATGGAAAGGGTGGTCAGGCACTGGACTGGGCTGCCCAGGGTGGTTGTTGAGTCTCCATCCCTGGATGAGTTTAAAAGACACTTAGATGTGGTTTTGAGGAATGTGGTTTAGGGGTGACCTTGTAGAGTAGGGTTGATGGTTGGACTCGATGCTTCAGAAAAGTCCCTCCTCCCACAGTGGCATCTCTTGTTAGCTTCTAGGTTGTGTCCTGGGGTGCCTTTGGGATCTTCTCTACTTGGAAAGGTATTGGATTATTACAGAAACCCCAAAATATCAAGATTAAACCTAAGCAGACATGGAACCTGCCAAGTCAAAAGAGTTTTGCAATGCTAATATTAGTAATAATAATAGTAATAATCAACCAGCCCCTTCCCCTCAATCCCATCGTTTGATCCAGTTGATTTAATTAGTGCCCTTTTGAAACTGAGTGGATTTCCAGCAGGATCACGTTTTCTTTCCAACTCCTTTATTCTCGATTCTTTGGAGATGATTTACTGGCTGCAAAGCTGCTCTTTGTTCTTGCCGTTGTTGATGGTCCTGTTACTTAACAAGCTGCGTTAAACACACAAAAAATGCGAGAAAATTGAGCACTAGGCAGTAACAAGGGATTTTTTTCCCCTCCATTTCTGTTGTCACTGATGGGAAGTGGATGTAATCAAGTTATTTGTGAAAGAGAAACGTAGGCGAAGGGATCAGTGGGAAGTAGTGACACAGAAATGCTGTAGATCTGCCCCACAAACTGCCTGTTGCACGGTGGGCATGTGGGCTGATGGGCACCTGCTGGGGCAGGGGTTGGGTTGCATGGCCCTAGAAAGTGGCTCTAAGCAAAGAATCACAGAACATTAGGGGCTGCAAGGGACCTCATAAGATCATCTAGTCAATCCCCCTGCCACAGAAGGACCACCTAGCCCAAGTCTCACAGGTACATCTCCAGAGAAGGAGACTCCACAGCCTCCCTGGGCAGCCCCTTCCAGTGCTGTCACCCTCACTGTGAAGAAGCTCCATCCCATATTGGGTTGGAACCTCTTCTGTTCCAGTTTACACCCATTGCCCTTGTCCTGTCATCAGATGCTGCCGATGCGGGTACGTGGCAGAGGATGCACAGTGCAGCACCACAGCATCATTCTGTGAGCGGGAGCACAAGTGGCACCGCTGCGACGTAGTAACTTGCTCACAAGGAAAGTTTCTTTCCAGTGTCCATCGTTTAATGGTTGGCTTATGCCCTTGAAGCGAGATGTCTCCTGTCCCTAATGCAGCCACGGTAATTTCCTTCCAAAAGTGCCCTATTTGATTAAGAAGCAGCCATGAAGGTAAATATCATATCTCCAGGTGGAGACTTGGCCTGGCAGGAGAGGAGGAGAAGTTCCCATTAAGTGGGGCCGGGCCGGGGTGTCCCCTTTGCCCAGGGGCGCAGCACGGCACGGCCCATTTGGCACGGCAGGACTATCAATTGGTTTTCCATTACTGACATGTATTTGTCCTTTCCTTTATTGCTGCCATCATTTCTTCACAAGCCCATTAAAGAAAAGGCACAAAAATAAAAGGAAGCGCCGAGGAGAAGCAAGTGGGATCTTAATTTTTGTCCTAACCTTTACGAAACCTGATTAAATCACTCGTGCGAGGAATGGCAGCAGCCTCGCTCAGCCCGAGCCCGTCCTGGGGGCTGTGGAAGGGTTGAGCCTTCACCCCTCTCCTAGCTGGGGTGTTTTTTAAGCACAAAACAAGAGCTGATGGAGCAGTGTGGGAACGTTCAACCACTGAGGCTTCTCCCTGCTGCCCAGGTTGTTTTTGCTTTTCACTTGGAAGTGTTTATGCTGCTCTGTAAAACTCTGAGCCAGTTCTGTGTGATGATGACCGAGGGAAGGAAGGTGTTTTACATCAGAGAGAAAGAATTGCTTTCCTGGAGGACTGGTGGTGCAGTGCTGTGCACCAGGGATGGAGCTGGGCAGGAGGATGGGATTTAGCAGGTCTTTTCATGGAGCAAACCTGGAGTGTTGGTCATGTTTGAAGCAAAAGCGAGAGGAACTCCTGCTGCGGCGGGGGATTGGACTGGATGATCTTTCGAGGTCCCTTCCAGTCTCTAATGTTCTGTGATTCTGGGAACTGCTAGAAAGTACAGAAAGCACCTGGCTGCTCACAGGAAAGATGTTGTGCCTGATTCCTTCTGCAGGAGAGACTTTATTTCTTAGGAGGTGGAGCAGGGGAGGATGTGAAAATAAGGTCATTATTTCTGGAGACAACTCCCTTTAGATAATCACAGAATCCCAGAATCACTCGGGTTGGAAAAGACCCTGGGATCATCTTGTTGAACCACCTACCCTACCTTACAATTTCACCCCTAAACCAGAGCCCTTTATTTAGTACCTTTTAAAATCAAATCTTTACCTTTACTCTTGCATCTGGTGGTCGGTCGTGTACGTCAGCCCCGGTGATTCACAGCTCCTGGGCAGCCTCTGGCTGTGCTTCTGCTTGCTGTCGCAGCAGATGGATGTGGTGGGGAGGGTTGGGAGGCTGGGGTGTTGCGTTGCGACGTTAAGTGTTGTCTTCATGGTTTCTGAAGCTACAGAGGTGTGAAACTAGGCTGACAGCTGATGAACTGCCCCAGGAGCACTGGCCTCTCCCAGCCTTCCCGAACTGATGTGTCCTGGTCCGATGGTGTGCTCCCAGCCTCACGTTTTGCTGGAGCTGTGTCCACCTAGGCAGAAGCTGCCTGGTGCAGATGCCCCCCTGTTAAATGGCTACAGCACGATTTGCTGGAATAAACTGGGGGGAGGCACTGGTGCTGCAGGAGCTGATGCAGCTGGCTCTGCAGGAAAAAACCAAAATACATGTGGTTTGCTTCTTGTTTTATTTTCTTTACTGAAAGAGAAAACAAAATGAAGTCTCGAGGGAGGATGTGTATTTGTTCATCAGCCTTTTTAGTTCCTCTCAGCAGGGTTTCTTTTCTCACCCCCTCCACAAAAGCCACCTGCCTGCGAGGATGCTGACCCAGGCTGCTTCAGTAGCAGGAGTCAAGAGGCTGTGGACGGGAAGGCATCTTGTTCTCAGTCTTGTTCTTTTTAACAGAGAACAGTAGCAGCTCCAGCACCTGGGAAGGAGAATGTTGTGCGCTCGGGCAAAATCTGAGGCAGAACACCCTGTACCTAGGAAGAGGGTTTTGTTTAAAGGGGGTCGCAGGGAAGTTGAGCAGCAGCATGAACTGGTGGCTCTCCCTTTTCCATTATTACGTGCCCTGGTCCTTTAGCCCAAAGCAGGAATTGTCCCCAAATGCTGGAAGACACAAAGTCCAGCCACCTCTTCCAGCAAAGCCACGCCGGATGCCAGTGGCCAAATTAATCTCTAACAGGAGCAGGCACAGCTCATTGCGGGTATCAATCACTTATTTATGGTGGTGACAGCTTTAAGCCCAAGTTCCCGAGTTCATTTAAACACCACTCAGGTCGCTGACATGTTTTGAAATACAGCACGGAACACATTCATCGAAGGAAAATCCACAGAGGGTTATTAAATGTGGAAAAACTACCTGTGGCTCAGGAGGTCCCTCACCACGAGACTCTGGGAACTGGGGGAGGTTTCCAAGAGACACGGAGAGATGAATGGATGTTGTCTGCTCCAAATGTGTCCCTGGTGGCCCTTCATCTGCTTCAGAGTCATCACAACAGGGTGAAAGAAGCTGAGGTGCCCTCTGCTGCCCTTTGTGCTGTGTTGGGGTCTCTGGGTACCCCACACTCACCCCCTCCGCCCCTGAGGTCTCCCCACACAACTGCCTCTTTCAGCAGATTCCTTGTTTGCTATCAGGGGAGCATTTCTAGCAGCTCCAGCTCTTAAGTGCCTTGTCTGGGAGACTGATGGTGATAATTAAAGCAGTGTTTTCAGCCCTCTGCTCCTGGGGAACACACTGGTGCTGGCTAACAGGAGCCCTGGAAAGCCACGTTCAGCGGTTTGGTGGGTTTATTTCTTGGGTTTGTTAGCGCATCCTCGCTGCCAGGTTCAGGTACCTCCGGGTCAGTGACAGAATTGCCCAACAATCAGTGCTTTGGGGTTGTTTTTTCCTTCTGTGCTGGAAGGAAAGGAGAAGTGCATCATTACTGCTGTAATTTAATCAACGTTAAACCCCCGCCGTGTGTCGATTTATGAAATGATGGGGAAGGGTAATAGGATTATTATCTCTTGGGATAAACAAGTGATGAACCGACTGATGACTGCTCCCGTGCTCCAGTTCTGGCTCAAAGAGCACAAAACAGCATCCAGCTAGAAAGACAGGCACTGAGATCGTTGTGGCTGGCAGTCACAGCGACACCGGGATGGGTTTACCAGAGATGCTGTGAAACTGCACGGCAAACGCCGCTACACGCGGCGCAGGGTTCCCTGCTCTAGTAAATAACCCTCCTTGAGCGTCACCCGTGCGGCTCCAGCAGTTTGGGAGCGAGATCACAGAGTCGCAGAACATTAGGGATTGGAAGGGCCCTCGAAAGGTCAGACATGATCCGTCCTGGAGGTGCTGCTGGAGGTTCCTGCACTCAGGCAGCTGCTGGTGGCCCTGGTGCTGTCTTTCCCTTGTGTCACCACTGGCCGTGGCATCACCTTGGTACCACACTGAAACGTCGGGCTCTAGTTTGCTGTCTGAATCTGATTTTCGCTGACATGCCCCTGTAACAGTGAAAAGAAACGTAGTGGTACTGCCCCTCTGCTCTGCCCTGGGGAGACTGCATCGTGTTGTGTCCAGTGCTGGGCCCCTCACTTCCAGAAGGACACAGAGCTGCTGGAGAGAGTCCACAGCAGAGCCACAGAGATGATTAAAGGAGTGGGACATCTCCCTGATGAGGAAAGGGTGAGGGAGCTGGGTCTCTTGAGCTTGGAGACACAGAGACTGAGGGGTGGCCTCATTCATGTTGATAAATATGTGAAG
>VXBP01008002.1:137947-370142 GCA_013400115.1 Rhinopomastus cyanomelas | reverse complement strand
CTCTGCTCAGGGGCATCTAGTGATAGGACAAAGGGGCAGTGGGTGTGAGCTGGAACACAGGAGGTTCCACCTCAATATGAGAAGGAACTTTTTCACATTAAGGGTGACAGAGCCCTGGAAGGGGCTGCCCAGGGGGTTGTGGAGTCTCCTTCTCTGGAGATGTTTAAAACCCACCTGGACATGTTCCTGTGCGACTGGATCTAGGTGATCCTGCTGTGTCAGATTGGACTGGATGATCTTTCATGGTCCCTTTCAATTCCTAATGGTCTGTGATTCCCTGATATATTGATTTGGA
Organism: Rhinopomastus cyanomelas; assembly: GCA_013400115.1. Classification (NCBI taxonomy): domain Eukaryota; kingdom Metazoa; phylum Chordata; class Aves; order Bucerotiformes; family Rhinopomastidae; genus Rhinopomastus; species Rhinopomastus cyanomelas. The sequence goes on along the minus strand of VXBP01008002.1, from coordinate 369,847 downwards.
GGTTTCTTTAGAAAGGTCTTTAAAATCACCTACCAATATCAACAGAGTTCCTTGAGTCACAGCTGGAGCTGCAGTGTCTTCCCCCCTTGCTCATGAAGGAATCTATTCTGCATGCAAGAGCTCCAGCTTTCAAAGGCATCTGCTTGCTTGTGAGTAAAGTAAACACTGGTGGAGCAAAGAAAGGAGGAAAGAGTGAAGCAAATCTGTCAGGGGAAACCAGAGAGAAGGAGGAAAATGTGCAGAGGAGAGGAGATGAGAGGTGACCCTGTGCCAGAGGCAGATGCTGACAGCGGAAGTAGATGATGGTGGGACCATGACAGTGGCAGGAGATCCAGTAAGTCCACTGAAACTGGTGGGGCACCTTGCTGTGAGCTGCTCAACGTTTAGATGCTCTTTTTCTCCCTCAGTGGTTGTATAAAGGGCATTTTTCTTCCTGAGAGATTGGCTCTTCCCTTTTGCTGTTTTAATTTGGAGAGCACGAAGCCAACTGTCGACAACTCTGTGTGCGGTTGCTATATTTAGTTGTTGAAGACAAACTGCTTGCAGGAGCAGCTGGGTGGAAACCAGTCAGCTGGGCCTGGCTGACTTGCCCTTTGCCAAGGCGCAGTGTTGGAGTAGTCTGCTTGGGAGCTCCACAAAGGCTTTTCTACTTGCTCTAGCCAGGATCAGTGTGGAGGTAGCGGGAAGCTCGAGCCATCATCTCCTGGTGGCACCTTTTCCCGTGGGCAAAGCTCAGGCAGTGCCATTATCAGATATTGGCAAGAAGGTGCCCTCCCTGTCTCCACATGGTGTTTGGGATGGTGTTCCCATAGGGTCTTATCTCCAGGCCTTTGGTGTTAGTGGGGTGCGTGGCTATCCTGGACCTGCTGTGGGAGGGGTGTTGCTTTTGCTGCCTGAGCCTGAGTGAAGTCCCTTCCCTTCAGGAACTCATTGGAGCAGTCATTTTGGTGGCTGCTCCTTGGTGTTCCTGGAAGAGCCCGCACTGCTCAGCTGGAAAGGTAGACCTGTGCTTCTCCACAGAGGACTCATGAGGCCAAGGATATTCACCTGCTCTGTGGTGGGTCTGGGGTATTTTGCCTCAAAAACATGTTTGGGAGATCCTGGGAGGGGAGACTATCCCAAGGATAATTTTCCAGTTGTAGTTTGGAGGATCTCTGCTGAGACAATAAACCCCCTGGCTGTCTGCTTGCAAGCTCTGTGCTGCTCGGTCGGTCCTCACTGCCTCCCACGTGGTTCCCAGTAGGAATTAAATTGCGGTAGCTTCCCTTGCTCTGGCATCGGCACGTTCCCCGAGCTCACTGGAGAGGCAGAGCACGAAGGGGCCGTTGGCTGAGGCTTTCGGGGGCCGTGCAGCAGGGGTGGGGACCACTCATCCATGTTTTCTACTGGCCGTAAATGAAAGTGGGTGAAAGCCCGAGTGTGGGTTGCTCCTGGTCCCTTGGTAGTTTCACATCTGCCACAAAGCATCTGCAGCTACCTTGTCCCAGACCTCTTGGTGAGAAGCCATCATGGGTTTAAGTGAGCTACCATCAGCCAGGAGGAGAAGTCAGTGAGGTGATGGTGCCGGAGCAGGGGCTCTGGTTTTGTGGAAGCCAGGCAATAATGAGAAGGACAGAGATCTACTGGAGGGAGTCCAGCGGAGGGCTACGAGGATGATGGAGGGACTGGAACAGCTGCTGTATGGGGAAAGACTGGGGCTTCCCTTGTAAGAAAAGACCTGGGGCTTTTTAGTCTGGAGAGGAGAAGCCTGACAGGGAATCTCATTAATGTCTGTAGGCAGGGACGACCTCTTTTCACTTGTGCCCCGGGATAGGATGGAGGGCAGTGGATTCCAGCTGGAGCACAGGACGTTCCACCTCAACATGAGGACAAACTTCTGTGCTCTGAGGGTTTCAGAGCCCTGGAACAGGCTGCCTAGAGAGGGTGTGGGATCTCCTCTGGAGACTTTGTCTGGATGCATTTCTGAGTGATCTGCCCTAGTTTTGGTCCTGCTCTGGCAGGGGGCTTGGACTCAATGATCTCTGAAGGTCCCTTCCAACCCCGAACGGTGATACTGTGCCATTACCTTCTGTATGTTGCTGCATGAACTGTGCTCCAAGGAAAATTTTCCCATCTCATACCCTGCTACCAAATGAATTCTCAATGCAGTTTAGGATCATCTGTTCCCCTTTGCTTCCTGTATTTGATGTTACTGTCATTCCTGATGGGTGCTGGAGAACCCTGAGGTGCAGATCCCCCCTCCAGCAGCCTTGTTTTTCTTACACATCGTTGGCTGTGCAGACCACACGCTGAGTCAGTTCTCCAGGAGTGTGTTCCCACGTGGAAACCTTTGTGTGAGGAACTGATTGATTTGCTGCTCAAAGGTGCATTTGTGAAAACACACTCAAGAAATGTAAAGTGGAGCTTCTGTGGTGGTGTGAGTGTTTAGTAGGGTTGGTTGCCCTCGTAATGGAGGGGGTTTGTTTACGTGGGCTTCTGATATCGTTGGGAGCTGCACAGGGAGAACAATTTGCCTTTGGGGATAAATGTCTAAAGGTAAATTGGTTTCTTGCCCTACTCATACCTGTGTTACGGAGGGATGGAAATTCACTACTCTGTCCCCAGAAACTACCTGTGTGAAACCTCCTGCCTGCTGCAGAAGGGGATCTGGATGGTGCCTCCAGGCTCCTCTTGCCTTTGGAGCGAAACATGTAATAAAAGAGAGGGCCATGAAAATGATCAGGGGGCTGGAGGTTCCACATCAATATGAGAAGGAACTTCTTCAGCATGAGGGTGACAGAGCACTGGAACAGGCTGCCCAGGGAGGTTGTGGAGTCTCCTTCTCTGGGGACATTTCAAACCCACCTGGATGTGTTCCTGCTGTGGCAGGAGGGGGATTGGACTGGATGATCTTTCGAGGTCCCTTCCAGTCCCTGATGCTCTGTGATTCTGTGATCCATTCCTTACACAACAGAGCAGCACCCACAGCACTGTGATCCTCACAGCAATCAAAAATCATAACCAGTTTGGTGGAGCTGCCTCTGCCCTTGGGACAGGTCAGCTTTGGCCAGTAGTTCTGCTGTCCAGCTGCTTAGGGAACAGTTGATTCTGTTGGGGGAAGACCATCAGTTTCCCATCTCAAGTTTGTTTAGCCCAAGGGGCTTTTTGGCTCAAGTTTGTGACTCTTCTCACTGATGTGTATGGAGATAATCACATCTCTGCTTTCCTCTTCTTTTTTCAACCCACCATGAGGCTCCTGCTGCTGCCCTGCCTCATTTGTTTCTTCCTCTGATTCTCCTCATTAAATAAATTGCAGCCAGAATGTCCTGTCAGACAAAGGGTAAATTAATATATTGCAGCCCAAACTTCAAAAAGGGAAGAAAGAATTTAATTACAGTGCCCACATCCTCGTCCCACCGCGTCCAGTGATAAAGTGGCTATTGACTTAATTGGGAACAAGGCACCGCTCCCCCTAATTTCATGTTGTCTCGTTATGATCATTAATAAAGCGGGTTTCCCAGTTTGTATGGCGAGCAGTCGCGCTGGTTGGCCAAGACCTTCCCTCTTTGTTGGCATAATGGTGAGGGAGGTTTTGTGGCTGGAGGCCAGCAACCTCTTTGATTGAGCTGGTGGAGTGGAGTACCACCTCCAGCGGAGGAAATGAAGAGGAGCTCTGCAATAGGAGAGAGGAAATACCATGCTGAGTGGGTGTGTAAAACGTGTTCATTTGCCTGTGGTGCTTCTTTTTGGGCTTTGAGGAGGAAGCCATATGGAGATGGAGTGTTCAGTACTGAAACAGGGGGACTCGGGGGCAGGACTGTCAGTGATGCGGTTATGAGTTCACTTTGCCCTTCTCTCCTGCTGTGGCTGCTCCAAGGAATCTGAGGGGTGCCCTCATTAATGTTGATAAATATGTGAAGGGTGGGTGTCAGGAGGATGGAGCCAGGCTCTGCTCTGGGGCACCTAATAATAGGACAGTGGGCAGTGGGTGTGAGCTGGAACACAGGAGGTTCCACATCAGTGTGAGAAGGAACTTCTTACCGGTGAGGGTGACAGAGCCCTGGGAGGGGCTGCCAGGGGGGTTGTGCAGTCTCCTTCTCTGGAGGCGTTTAAAACCTGCCTGGATGTGTTCCTGTGTGACTTGGCCTCCGTGATCCTGCTGTGGCAGGAGGATTGGACTAGGTGATCTTTTGAGGTCCCTTCCAATCCTGATTCTGTGAGTATTGGATTTCACATTGCAGTTGTTCCGATGGCCAGCAGCCTTTGGGTTTTCTGAGATGACACTATCCATCCACTTCACCATTCTCCTGGTGCCTGAAGGGAAAGGCAGAACACGCTCTCATGACTCTCAGCAAGACATTAAACCCCTGGCATTCTCTTTTCCCAGAGGACAAGATAAATTCTGGTCATCTCCCAGCATTGGTTTTTCAGGGACTGCAGGTTTTGGTGCTGTCTGGAAAGCAAAGGCTGCTTAGGTTGATTGAGAGAGTTTCCATCCTTCTTGACTTTAGGAGAAAAAAAAGAAGAGTGCTTGAGGTTTGTTTTCCTCTTGAGCTGACACGCTGTCATTACACAGCCGAGGTGTTATTCCCGTTTGCTCCCGAGACACCTTTTCCTTTCAGTCACTCGCTGGTACGGGAGCCTTCCTGGCACTACCTGCTGCAGCATCTTTGTTCTGCAAACAACAGCCAGCGACAGGCAACGCTGGGGCCGCGTCTGAAACCCTTCACTGATGAAAGGAAAGGGCAGACTTCACACCACACTTGCATGTCGCTGCGTGAGGCGTGAGCACACACAGGATTTCATCTGCATCCTGACTCCGTCACGTTCCCGTGATCTGATGGAACGGAGCTGAAGAGCTAATTGTGTGTCTGGAGGCGGTTTGCCGTAGCACCTCATCAGCTGCCAGGAATGGCTTAGCACCCTTTTTTTTGATCATACTTTTGGTTTTCCAAGTGTGTTGACCAGTTTCTGGATTTCAGGACATCACAGGTCAGGCTGGGCTTGCGTTTGCTGCCTTGGGGCCTTAAAATGAACTGCCTCATGAGCTTAGGAGCGTCTACTTAGATCTAGGTGATCCTGCTGTGGCAGGGGGATTGGACAGATGATCTTTTGATGTCCCTTCTAATCCCTAATGTCATGTGATGCTGTGGAAGCCTGGGCTAAGGCCCGTGGCATCCCACTGTCGGGTGACTCAAGGACATCTCCATCTTGTCTGAACTTTGCTGCAAAACACACGTGTCCATGATGCTGGCACCAGGGCAGGTGCTCGCTGCACACCCCAGGCGTCCTCTGCGGCTGCTGTGTTGGGAGCCAGCTGGTATCTTCATGGCCTGTTTGTCACCCCGAGACTAAAGCAAAGGAGTGCGAGAAAAAATTAATAAATGTTAATGTATGCTGGTTTAATTGAGAAGCACAGTTTTCATCAACTGCTGTTTGAAGAACAGACTTAAGTATGTTTGTAAGCTCCAACAAATGTTTGCTTTCTAAAGCTGTTGCACAAACACAAAGATCTTGCCGGCTTTAAAGAGGTTTAGAGCTGTGAACTGTTGAGAAGGCAAAATCTACAGGTGAATAATGTGGATGGGATTCAGCAAAGCCTGTTAGAGATAATATTTTTCTGTTTAGTAGCTTAAGCCAAGTCAGCCTTCAAATCCTGACTGGTGGCACCCTGATTTGGTGGGTAGTTCCAGCACCACAGCACCCACCATCTGTGTTATTTGGAACAGGCAGAAGTCATCTCCTACTTTATTTCTGTTCTCAGGTGCCTGTATATCTTTTCCTTTGAGACTGCAAAGGCTTCAGTATTGTGTCCAGTTCTGGGCCCCTCACTTCCAGAAGGACACAGAGCTGCTGGAGAGAGTCCAGTGTAGAGCCACAGAGATGATGAAGGGAGTGGAGCATCTCCCTGCTGAGGAAAGACTGAGGGAGCTGGGTCTCTTGAGCTGGGAGAAAAGGAGCCTGAGGGGTGACCCCGTTAATCTTTATAAATATACGAAGGGTGGGTGTCAGGAGGATGGAGCCAGGCTCTGCTCAGGGGCATCTAATGATAGGACAAGGGGCAACGAGTGTGAGCTGGAACACAGGAGGTTCCGCATCGATCTGAGAGGGAACTTCTTCCCAGTGAGGGTGACAGAGCACTGGAAGGGCCTGCCCAGGGGGATTGTGGAGTCTCCTTCTTTGGAGATGTTTGAAACCCACCTGGATGTGTTCCTGTGTGACTGGATCTAGATGATTCTGCTCTGGCAGAGGGACTGGATGATCTTTCGAGGTCCCTTCCAATCCCTCATGTTCTGTGATTCTCTGAAGAGTATTTTGGGAAGGGCTGCCCATTAATAGACAAACATGACTTCAGGAGGAGGGTTGATGCTCAGCACCACCCGTGCTGAGCAGTACTGTGTCCTTCTCCCTGTGCAACCCCAAACCAGGGCTGCTCCTTCAGACATGAGATTGGGGGATTAGGATGTCCTTGAATTCAAAAGAAATCCTGGCTGGACAGCAGGATGTGAGGGTCCTTGTGTTCTGGTTAATTAAATCCTCTGATTTCCTATGGAAACGACCCTTTCATTATTTCATCGGGAGCAAAATGAAAATGTGGCCCCTACTCAAGAGCAAGAACAAAAAGCTCCTTGTGGCAGGCTGTGCAGCACCAACCTTTCTTACACATAACACAGACCCTGCTCTGTGGTATCAGGCAGAGGATGCCGGTGGGGCTGGCTGAGACCTTCAGTTTTCTCTAACTGGGATAAAACCTGTGAAAACAGAGCAAGAGACAAGAATCCCTTGTTGCAGCGCGACGATGCTCGGGGCAACGCGTGTGTTTGCGTAGCACCTTCCACCCTCCTTCCTCTCTGCCCGCACCGGGGTTTATTTTAACCTCCTCGGGGCTCAATAGCGAGCGAAAGCCTCTTGGGACTGAAGCGCTGGCTCCGCGCTGGGACTGACACGGGCTCTGTCCGCGCACAGACCCCTATTGATGGGGCCGGCACAGATGCCTATTCAGGGCTGAGGGGCTGGCTAGCAGCACGCACGGCAGGGGATTGTGTGGGGTCACTGTCCTTCCCCTCGGGAAAAATGGGCCACTTCAGAGGTGTTTGTGTATCAAACCCCAGTGGAGGGGCAGGAAATCGGCAAGCTGAGCGTGGGGGGGCTTTTCTGCTGTTAATAGAGCGCAAGAAGGGAGTTTTGTGACTCTGGGCGGATTAATTTCAGGTTTTTGTTCTATATTTACTGCTCCTCTTGCCAGTGCATCAGGCAAAGTTAAATCAAGCAGCTGGATGTGGTCACACTGTGCCAGATATTTTGGGCTGTGACCAGGAGTGGCTGCACAAATCTAAACTGGGCAAAGCACCCTCTGTGCAAAGAGAGAACTTCTCAAGAAGTAATCACTGAGTCACAGAACATGAGGGATTGGAAGGGACCCTGAAAGAACATCTAGTCCAATCCCCCTGTCACAGCAGGATCATCTAGATGCAGTCAGGAATGGGTTTTAAATGTCTCCAGAGAAGGAGTCTCCACAAGCCCCCTGGCAGCCCCTTCCAGGGCTCTGTCACCCTCACCATGAAGAAGTTCCTTCTCACACTGATGTGGAACCTCCTGTGTTCCAGCTCACACCCACTGCCCACTGTCCTATTATTAGGTGCCCCTGAGCAGAGCCTGGCTCCATCCTCCTGACACCCACCTTCACATATTTATAGACATTAATGAGGTCACCCCTCTGTCTCCTTTTCTCCAAGCTCAAGAGCCCCAGCTCCCTCAGCCTTTCCTCATCAAGGAGATGCTCCCCTCCCTTCACCATCTTTGTGGCTCTGAGCTAGACTCTCTCCATCAGTTCTGTGTCCTTCTTGAACTGAGAGGCCCCAGAACTGGGCACAGGATTCCAGATGCGGTCTCATCAGGGCACAGTAGAGGGGAAGGAGAATCTCTCTTGATCAGCTAACCACCCCTCTTCTGATCCACCCCAGGATGCCGTTGGCCTTCCTGGCCACAAGGGCCCATTGCTGGCTCCTGGTCATCCTGCTGTCTGCCAGGATCCCCAGGTCCCTCCCATGCTGGTGGTTATTTTCATCACAAGCAACATCAGGAAACTTGATGCATCACCCTCATTCCTCGAGGTGCTGTTGTGGAAAAACGATGTCAAATGTTCTTTGTGTGCAAAGGCTCTTGTGTGCAAAAGAAAACCTTTGTTAGAAAAAGATGCTATTTGGAGGTTTTGGTGAGACAAGAGGTGATCTTTGGGACTGCAAGAACCCGTGACTACTAACAGCTGCCTGCCACAAGCGCTCTGCCGAGAACCATCACAGATATTTCCCCACTCTGGGTTGTTTTCTGTTCCAGAAGCAGGAAGCTGATGCCCCAAGTCTAATGTGAAATAAAGCAGAGCTGGGTTGGACTGCACCACACAGCCGACTGCAAAAATGCGATAACTAGGACTCCAGTTTAGGGCAAGTCTGAGCCAAACCAAAGTGCAGCCCGGCTCCAGGTCGTGTGGCGGAGCTGTCAGGGCTGCTTGCGTGAGGGGAGCTCGGTGACGTCTGCTCAGCCGCCTCCAGCACGGGAAGTTGAGCAGGAAGAGGGCATTTTGTGTGGATTTTGGAGCATCTGTGCTCGTCCGGGTGTGTCTCAAGTGCCTGAAGTTCAGCTGCTTGTTCTGCTGATGGGCAGAATCCTGTGTCCTTCCCTTTCCAGACATGTTTGGGATTAACCGTGCTGATGCCGGAGATGTTTGGACTAGATGATCTTTCAAGGTCCTTTCCAGTCCCTAATGATTCTGTGATTCTGTGTTACCTAGGTGAATATCCAGATTCTTTAGAGGCGTCGACAGGAAGAACTTGCTGTCTCTTTTCCTTCTTCCGGCACTCATGTAGTCAGGATGCCTGTGAAGTAAAACCATGGTCCTTGTGGAAGGTAGCGGTCCTTTTTCACCTTCCCCTAGGTTGTGCTTCAGCTGAAGCTGGGGAATATGACAGGATCACAGAACATGAGGGCTTGGAAGGGACCTCGAAAGATCGTCTAGTCCAATCCCCCTGCCACAGCAGCATCACCTAGACCAAGTCACACAGGAACATATCCAGGTGGGTTTTAAACGTCTCCAGTGAAGGAGACTCCACAACCCCCCTGGGCAGCCCCTTCCAGTGCTCTGTCACCCTCACTGGGAAGAATAGGAGAAGTCCTATTGAAACAGCTGGAAAAATTCAAGGCAACAAAACACTCACGGGGTGAGGTGGGTGAGGCGGGTATTCCCCCGAGATCGATGTTTTCCGTGTCACTCCTATTCCTCTGCACTGGGACGCGAGGAAAACCAGCAAAACCCAAACACATTATGCAACCAGTAACCTTGGTTGGGTTCAGAATTAGCTCAGCCATTAAGCAGCAGCAAGCGTGACTTTTCTTGTGGGAAGGCTGTTCCGCAGCGTTCCAGCGCCATCGCCGCAGCCCGGCGTCCGCGTTTGACTCCTGTACGCTCCCAGTGTTTCCAGTTAATTTATCACTATGACCAGCGGCTCCGGGGCAGCGCCGCCGTGTGCGATTGACTCAGTAATACTCGGTGTTGCTGCAAGGCTTTGAAAGGTCACTGCTTTCACACCAGGTGTGGTTATTGTTCTACTGCAGGTCACTTCCTCTCGTGGAGGGGCCATCCTCCAAGCAGAGCTGAGCACAAACAGGTTCTAATGACACCAGTTTGATTGTGGGGTCCAGCAGTGATGTGTGGAAGGGGGAGGTTTTTTTCTTACCTGAATGCTGTTGAGCTGGTTTCTAAAAGGACTGGAGGAAAAGGCTGATCAGGAGAGCCTGAGGGAGCTGGAGGTGTTTAGCCTGGAGAAGAGGAGGCTCAGGGAGGACCTTCTCCCTCTATACAACTCCTTGAAGGGAGGTTGTAGTCAGGGGGGTATTGGAGTCTTCTCCCAGGCAACCAGCGCCAGGATGAGAGGGCAGGGCTTGAAGCAGCCAGGGAAGGGTTAGGTTGGATGTTGGGAGGCCCCTCCTCATGGAAAGGGTGATCAGGGCCTGGACTGGACTGCCCAGGGCAGTGGGGGATTCCCCATCCCTGCAGTTGTTTAAGGACAGACTGGCTGTGGCCCCTGGTGCCCTGGTATGGCCACTGTGGTGATGTTAGGTCCTGGACTGGGCTGGCTGAGCTCAGAGGGCTTTTCCAGCGTCAATCATTCTGTGGTTCTGTGGTTGTTGAGTTTCTTTCTGATGCTCACATCCATGTGACCAACAGATGAAATGGTCAATTTGGGGGTTAGAGGTGGAGTGGCCGTGGGAATCGTAACATCCTTCTCACAGAATCACAGGACATTAGGGGTTGGAAGGGACCTCGAAAGACCATCCAGTCCAACCCCCCTGCCACAACAGGATCCCCTAGATCCAGTCGCACAGGAACATGGCCAGGTGGGTTTTAAACATCAGTGTTTCTAGCTCATGAGTTCCCAAACTAGGATTTTAGGCAGACAGTCCAGGTTATTTGTCTTCACGCCTCATAAAAGACGTCATCCCTGTTGTGTTAGGGAATCTGGCAGGAGTTTCTTCACTTTCCTGGATGGTCCAGGGTTGTTACTGTGCTTTGCCAAGTGATGATACAGTTGTACTCAGGGATTTCTTCCTTCCAAAACCTATTTTCTAATCTCGTTCTAGCAGCCCACCTCAGAAGAGGATAGTTATCTCATAATGTGCCACGGGCTAGGTAAGGACCATAGGGAATAAGAAGTCAGAGAAGAGACATCTCGGCAACAGAGAACATTAGATTGGAGTGGAAAAATGTGGAGACCAGGCTCAGAGGTGTGGAGGGGCAGTGGATCTGCCTCAGCCACAATTTTCTTTCATCCCTTATATAAAATCTGCAGCCCAGCTTAGATCACGCAGTGTGTTTTGTGCTCTGCTAGCAGACACTGTGGTGCAAGCGCTGGCCACTCGCCATCGAAGGTCGGTGCAGGTTGATGGGTAGGAGAACAGCTGTACTGAGACAACAATTTCTGTTTCAGGAAAGAATCCAAGGAATCTGAGGGGTGACTTCATTAATGTTGATCAATATGTGAAGGGTGGATGTCAGGAGGATGGAGCCAGGCTCTGCTCAGTGGCATCTAATGATAGGACAAGGGGCAGTGGGTGTGAGCTGGAACACAGGAGGTTCCACATCAATGTGAGAAGGAACTTTTTCATGGTGAGGGTGCCAGAGCCCTGGAAGGGGCTGCCCTGGGAGGTTGTGGAGTCTCCTTCTCTGCAGATGACTAAAACTATCTTGGACCTGTTCATGTGCGACTAGCTCTAGGTGATCCAGCTGAGGTGGGGGGATTGGACTAGATGTTTTGAGATCCCTTCCAATCCCCAATGTTCTGTGATTCTGTGAAGCAATTGTGAAGTCTTGAGAACATGACTGAGAGAAGAAGCAGCGATGCCCAGTGATACGCCAAGTAATAGAGGAGCGCAGCATGTAGTGACACGCCGCTTCCAAACCTTCCGCAGAGCTGCTGAGGGTGCCCGGCACTGGGACACAAGGGTTTCGGTGCAGAGCTCTGTTCAAGGGGGCTTGGAAGTGAGACAAGGTGATACCTTCATCCCTGCCTAGGGAAGGTGACCCACGTGTGGTAACAAAGCTGGAGTCACTGTCTCTCACAAACAAATACACAGAAGAAGAGAAGCTGGGTGAGAACTGGGGGAGCAGCTCCTGAAGGCGGAGCACGGAGATTAAGCTGGCTCCAGCTGACACAGATAGGAGGGGTGTAGTAATTCTTTTCATCCCCGCTCCTAATTGCAGACGCTTTTTGAGATCTCTTGATGGAGATTGTCACAAACCTCCCGAGGGCAACATCTGCTCCTGGTAGGAGGCTCCTAAATTGTAGGTTTCCTTTACTGCCGCTGTGCAGAGTCTGCTAAATCTCGCTCGAGTAGCTGGAAATGGGAAGCTTTAGTTCAGGGAGCTGCCGAGAACGGGGGATTGGCGTTGCCGTGGAAGGAGCCGTGCGGTGAGTCAGTCACACAGATGTCTCCGGCATCAGTGTCTGGGCCTGCCTGAAGTCTAGAAGTCAGCGCCCCGTGACGGGCACCGCTTGGGCTGTGCTGGCATTTGCCCTGTCTGCAAGTGCAGCAGGAGATCAGAGCGTGCGCTCCTCCGGTGGGGAGCGGGGCGGCTCTGACGGTAAGGGTGTGTTTGAAGTGTGGCTGCTGTGGCCCTGCGCTGGCACCTGGCTGGGGAAAGGCAGGGCTTGGGAAGGGGCCGTGCTGGCGGAGAGCGGAGTGCGGTGTAATTAGAGCGGTGTCTGCTCTGCTGATAGAATAAAGGCAGCTAATTGCCAGCGCTTTCATTTGCTCAGTCTCTCTTGCTCATCAAAGACTTTGCTTGGTGAACGTGCGTCCCCCTTTCAGGATAAGGTAACACGTGTGAAAGCATTTGCAAGATTAATTCCCACCGACTCTCGAGGGAATTGTGGAAGTTAAAGCAGTCATGTAGTTTCCCATTATTTTTTTGGGCAGATTTGCCCACTGGGGCTGTTCTTAAGATGCAGAAGCAGTAGGTACCATAATTGTGTAAATAGAAAATCTCCGCACCGTCAAAATAAAGCTGCAGCAATTGCAGCACCGTGGGACGAGGGTGAGCCGAGCTGTGGCTGTGGGACTCCAGGAGATCGGTGTCGGGCCCGGCGCTGAAAGACGCGGGCACGTGGAGGGGGATGGCTAGCTGCTTGTGTTCAGCAGGAGGCCTGGAGATGTGGTGCCTCATCGGGGGACTGATGCTGAGACACAGTGACAGCCCCCTCCAGTTGGCACCCTGCAGGCAGGTTTGAGCTCTGGTTTTGGAGAGAAAGCACAACATGGAAAAGCTGCCAAGCAGCAGCATTGGGCGTGGAGGAGGAGGCATGAAGCCTTCTTATGCCTCTTCCTTATGAAAAGTGAGGAAGAGGAGGCTTAGGAGAGACCTCACTGCTCTCTGCGAGTATCTGAAAGGACACTGTAGAGATGTTGGTGCTGGTCTCTTCTCACAGGTCATTAGTGACAGAACCAGAGAGAAGGGCTTCAAGCTCCAACAGGGGAGGGTTAGACTGGACATCAGGTAGAAATTGTTCCCAGAGAGAGTGGTCAGGGACTGGAATGAGCTACCTGGGGTGGTGGCTGAATCCCCATCCCTGGGTGAGTTTAAAAGATGCTTAGATGTAGTGTTGGGGGATCTGGTTTAGGGGTGACCTTGTAGAGTTGATGTTTGGGCTGGATGATCCCCAGGGGTCTTTTCCAACCTAAATGATTCTGTGATTCTATGAACCCATGCAGCGCATTGAGCAAAGTCAGGCTCTTCCCACATGCAAGCCCCATCAGGAACCTCTCAGCTATCATTTATTGAGACAGGAGCTGTATCCTCCTTTCACAGTCACTTACTGACCCATTTGTAAAGGCTGATGGTGAAATTTGTCCCGGTGGGAGGACAGAAAAGTGCAGATGACCAAGCAGCTACCTGAAAAGTTAATCAAAACTTCGAAGTCACTTAATGCTTTAATGTGGAGGGTTTGTGAGCTGGGGTTTGGAGTCTGGAGGTTAGACACATGAATATAGCAGGCTAAAGAAATCCTGATTCTATATGGAAGAGTCCTTTTGTGTGGCTCTCCATGAGTTTGTGAAGTCAGCCCATCTCTATGGAAATAACCCGGCATTGTTAGCATCTTCCTTCAAGACTCGTGCCAAGGCTCCATTATTTATTCTGTATTTTTCTTTACACGCCAAGTTTAGGTTTTTTTACATTTTGCCAGATTTTATCACCTTTAAGACTACTAAATCCCCTACATACCCCATATCTCTCGGAGGCAGAACACCAGAGGCTTGGAGGAGAGTGTGAAACCTGCGAAGCTGACGTTTGAGATAATACGGCCATAGGCTGCACCCACATCTCTAATAGTGAGAGACTGCCTCTTCCCCACCAAGGTTAACAGTTCAATATCACTTCTGAAATGTGCTGTCATTAGCTGTGACTTGGCGACTAAATCCCCTGTCTTGGTTTATCTGCGGGACACTTAGAGGACTTGGAGTGTTTATAGGCTGGAAACCAGAAGGTTCATGGCATCGCGGAGATTGCAGTCAGGTCAGCGCGTTACGTCTCGGCTGTAGTGAGGTGACGCAGACCTCCGGCACTTCTACCCTACGAGACGCTGGAAACACTCAACAGAGCCTGCTTGAGAATTGTACTACTTTGAGTAGATGCCACTTAATGAGTTTCAGAGGGATGCAGCCTTTCTGTAAGCATTATGCAACGGTGCCGTGGAACTTGATGTTGTTGACTGCTTGGGTTGTCTTTCAGACCTTGTTCCGACATCTCGGCAGACGGTTCCTTTCACAAGAGCCTTGTAGGTGATTTACCTGTTGTAGTCTCTGCTGAGCCACTGGCTGTGTTAAAGAGAATGAGAAGGGTCATAGCAGAGGATTATGAAACCCACCTTCCGCATCTCCCACGTTCCAAATTCGATCTCTTTGCATGAGAGGAGTAAGGGACAATGATCAAGTCACCCATAGGAGGAGAAACAGCTTTGAAATTGTGCTCCATCAGGAATATTGTGTCCAGTTCTGGGCCCCTCGGTTCAAGAAGGACACAGAACTGCTTGAGAGAGTCCCAGCGCAGAGCCACAGAGATGATGAAGAGATTGGAACGTCTCCCTGATGAGGAAGGGCTGGGGGAGCTGGGTTTCTTGAGCTTGGAGAAAAGGAGACAGAGGGGTGACCTCATTAATGTTGATAAATGTGTGAAGGGTGGGTGTCAGGAGGAAGGAGCCAGGCTCTGCTCAGTGGCATCTAATGATAGGACAAGGGGCAGTGGGTGTGAGCTGGAGCATAGAAGGTTCTGCCCTGATATGAGAAGGAACATCATGGTGAGGGTGCCAGAGCCCTGGAAGGGGCTGCCCAGGGGTGTTGTGGAGTCTCCTTCTCTGGAGAGATCTAAAATCCTCCTGCACATGTTCCTGTTGATCAAGGTGATCCTGCTGTGGCAGGGGGATTGGACTACATGATTTTATGAGTTCCCTTCCAATCCCTAATGTTCTGTGATTCAGTGAAGACAACTTGCCAGGAGGCAAAAGAGCTACTAAACTCGAACGGTGTTTAAATTGGAGCTTAGCCTTTGGCCCACTGTAGATCAGGGACTTTCCTCATGGCAGGTAGCAGCTGGTGGCTGTGCTTCTCCATGTATGGGGTGGCCAGTGTCTGTAGAGCACCAGGTGCAGCTGGGGTTTGACTGGTGTTTCTGCAGTGAGTGGCTGTTGTGGGGCCGCAACTACAAACAAAAGCAGGGCTGACTGCACTGCTGTGATTCCTCCCAGGGAGTTTTCCAAGTGCAGCTCCCTTCTGTGGCCAGCTCAGAAAACAGGGAAAGGCTGGAGCAATGGTGTTCTTGTCATGGAAGTGATGGGAACTGCTGTGCAAATACACCTGCAGCAGGGTGGAGCAGGTAGGCTCAGCTGGGGCCAATTTCATTAATAGCTGGTGGGGCTGGAGAGCACTTAAGTCAGCCCAGTTGCACCATTAGCTTTCAGTTCTCATACTGGGAGCAGCCAGGAGATGCTCTCTAAAAGCACAGAAGGGCTTAGAGAACTTCCTTTGTGCTTTGAAGCAAAAGGAAAGGTTATACAACTTTAGGGACTGGAAGGGACTCTCCAAGATCATTTAGTCTGGTCCCTCTGCCAGAGCCAGACCACCTAGACCTAGTCACACAGGAACATGTCCAAGCAGGAAGGAGACTCCACAACCCTCCTGGACAGCCCCTTCCAGTGATGGTTCACCTTTATTGTGAAGAAGTTTCTTCTCTATGTCCTGGAAAGTAGAGAAGGAAGAACTGGGAAACAGACTTGCTTGGATTGGAGGTAAGTCCCAGCAGCTAAGAGCTCTCTGAGTGAGTGGGAGGTGTTTGCAAACCTGAGGAAGGACTGTTTTGTGGTTTAACTCGTGTACTTGTGCACTGATGGGATCAAAGACAGCTCTTGTGCTCTGCAGTGTAATTCACAGCGGTGGAAACAATGCCACCAGGGCTTAGGGAATCCTGGTGCTGGTCTCTGGCTTTGCTGTGTTAGCAATTCCCCAGAAAACAAACCCAACAAGTAAAGCTGACGTGTCTCCAAGCTCACACTTGCTGTTGAGTAGCTTCATAAACAGGTTTTGCACTCTTTCTCCACTGGCCCCTGTGTTAAACTTCTCAGAGACTCTCTCACCAGCGCTCGGTTTGCAGTCTCAAGGCTCAAGTCATTTTTTTGTGTGCAGGAAGAGCTGGCAGCTGGTGCAGTTTCCCCCACAACAGATGAGTAACACCAGCTCTTTGTCAGAAGCCCACAGAGCTGAAACAGCTTGGCCAAACGACCTGAAGTCAGAGTGCTGACAAAAGTGGTCAGTCACAACTCACCTTTTATAGGTGTGTGAAAAAAAGATGGAGCTCTCCTTGATGGGTTTTACAGGCTGGTGGAGTGAGTTACTGATGAGTTGTATTGGTACTGCAAGGCCAGCTCTGGAAAGTATCTCTGGAAGAGTGAGTTTGCCACTGTTAGTGCTGCTTTCCCCCTGTGACCATAGCTCTGGGATGTTAAGAAACCCTCGTTAACAACCTGAGCCTGCTCTTGTTTGTTCTGGTGCCAGCCTTGTGTCAGCCAAGTTTGGGTTGGGCTTGGCGTGTTTGCTTTGTGAAAATGTGTTCTGTCTCCTTGGTAACGTGTGTGTAGTAAGCAACTGACCGCCCTCCTAACCTTTATTTTCTGGGTCTAAATAAGTTTGGTTTTCACAAGTGGGCTCCCTGCTTGCTCTGCATGCCTGCTCCTCGGTCTCTTGCTGTTAGAAATCCTTGGTGTGGAGGATGTTCCTGTGGGTTTCTCACCAGGCTCTAACACAGACCTCTCTCCATCGCTGGAGTGATGCTGCCTGGCTGCCTCATAGGATGTTTTTGTGCAAAAAAAGCCCCCAACTGCTTTCTCTTCTTCCTTGCTGTCTTGTGTTTGGTTTCTCAGGGCAGCCAATTTGCTCCTCATTTCAAGTTTTCATTTCCTGGAGACTTTTTAAAACTACTTGTTGGTGCCCAGATCAGCACATCTGCACCTGCAGATGTCCGCATTGCCCCTCTCCCTCGTGCTGTCTGAGCTGCAGCATCGTTCCAGCTCCTTCTCAAGTCTGCGATCCGTTTCTGTGCCGCTGTGCGAGGCGTGTCTTGTACATCGCTTACGCAGCGCGTGCATCCTATAGGTCCCGTGTCCTTTCATGTCTGTTGTGATTCTCCAATGTTTTCTCGGTGCTGCAGTGCTTCTGTTCCCTGTGGTGTTTGTTTACCTTCAGAGAGAAACCAAGCAAAATCCTGAAATCTTCCCTGTGCTGTGCTGGTTTGCTCTCTGAAAGATTCTCAACTTCTTGGGTTTAGATCCATTTCTGTTCCAGCACCAAAGCTCATCTTTATGTTACATAGCAGAGCTCAAAGGCAGGGTGGTACCCTGGCTGATTAGCGATGCTCGTCGTGTACAGCCCCCTCCTGAACGCACTACGCCCTACAGTCAGAGAGCAGAGGCTTCAGGCAGCGGAGGAGCAGCATGAGAATGTTTGTCCACACCAAAGGGACAGAGAACAGGGAAGGAACAAGTCCCAGGCACGTCCCCTTGGTGGTTTTGTTGTTGTTGTTCTCTCGTTTTGAACTTCTCAGCAGGGATGGCTGGCTTTTTGCATTCCTGTCTGAAAGCCTGTGAAACCAGCCAACGCTGGTGCTCTGAGGTTTGTGTCGGAGCCCCTCTGTGCCGGCCAGGAGCCTGGAAATCGTAGCACGAACCGTCCTCGGGATGTATAGAGCTGTACGTCCGAGTTCATTCCAAAGTGCCTTCCGTAATCCAGATAATAATCTGCTACTCACAATTAGATGTAGCTCCAATTTCTTGAATGCTCAAGCAATTATTTTCTTTGGTAATTGAGTTCCCCGCAGAATTGCGCTGTCCTGATCTCCTGCTCGGCAAAACTAAGCGTATTAATTTGAAAACCCGCCTGAATGCTCGGCCAGGATAATGGCAGAGCAGGATAATTGCAAGGAAATCTCTTACAACGGACTTATTTTCATTTAATAAAGCTTTCCCTGATGGCTGTGCCACATGCCATGAATGCGGTGCAAGCTCTGAAGGGTGTGTGTTTGCTTGGGCAGCTCGCTGCAGTTCTAGCTTTAACAGATCTCTCCTTAGATTTTTCATGTTGGCTAATTTTAAAGCATTTACCATCCCGTGTTTCTTTTCACTGTGAGTGAGAAATGGAAGAGGGAACCTTCATGAATCATGCATGTGGATTACATACTGGAATGGAAGTTCCTGTCATGGAATCACAGACAGTTAGGGGTTGAAAGGGACCTCTAAAGACCATCCAGTCCAATCCCCCTGCCACAGCAGGATCACCTAGATCCAGTTGCCAAGGAACATGGCCAGGTGGGTTTTAAACATCTCCAGAGAAGGAGACTCCACAACCTCCCTGGTCAGGCCCTTCCAGGGCTCTGTCACCCTTGCTGAGACGAAGTTCCTTCTCAGACTGATGTGGAACCTCCTGTGTTCCAGCTCACACCCACTGCCCCTTGTCCTATCATTGGATGCCCCTGAGCAGAGCCTGGCTCCATCCTCCTGACTCCCACCCTTCACATATTTATCACCATTAATGAGGTCTCCCCTCAGTCTCCTCCAAGCTCCAGAGACCCAGCTCGCTCAGCCTTTCTTCATCGGGGAGATACTCCCCCACTTCTTCATCTTTGTGGCTCTGCGCTGGATTCTCTTCAGCAGTTCTGTGTCATTCTTGCACTGAGGGGTGCAGAACTGGACCAGATGAAGTAGAGGCATCTGTTCTACTTCATGAAGGCCAAATACTTCATAAAGGATCAGACATCTTTGCTAACAGCTCATCAAAACACCAAAGGAGAGGAGTGAACAGAAGTACTAGAGGCAGCAGGCTGGTGGTCCGTTGTCCTAGTAAGTGTTAGCGGTGTTTGATAGTGGTGAGTGCAGCTCTTCATCACAGAACATTAGGGATTGGAAGGGACCTCGAAAGATCATCCAGTCCAATCCTCCTGCCACAGCAGGATCACCTGGATCAGGTCGCACAGGAACACGGCCAGGTGGGTTTCAAACATCTCCAGAGAAGGAGATCCATCACGTACCGTCTAGCATACAGGCGCAGTGTGGTTTGACTAGGTAATGTGGTTCTGGTTCAACAGTTCAGGATGATGCTGAACACCCTTTTCTCTCCGGGGGGGCTGCCTGTGAGGAGTATCTGTGTGTGCTCAGGCTGAGCAGCAGATGCTGTTACCATGTGAGCTATATCTAGAGGACGGTCTTCAAACTGGAGTGCCACCTTATTAATTAGTGCTGCTGAGCTCTGGGCCTGCAGCTGCTGGGTGCCGGGCCCGCTGGCTTGCTCACCACTGGATTTATTCTGCTCTTAGTATTTCAGGGGTTGTTGTTCTGCTGTTGTTTTGCCTGCCGGAGTCTTTTGTGAATTAGATGCCTAAATAACAGATGTGAAGTGAAGTAATTAGCAGGGTCCCTGATAGGGCGGTGAAGTAGGTGCTTGCTTTGTACTTCTGGGTAGAAGTTTTCTCTCTCACAGCAAGGTCAAGTGGCACAGTCCTGCCTTTTCAGAAGAGCTAGGTGGCCAGCTCGCACAGAAGTGGACTGGGTTACGTGAATCTATTAGCTCTTGATATCCAAGATGCATTTTGGGCTGATTTTCCCGTCATGTTTTCTGTAGTTTGATGGACTTAATGAGACCCAAAGATGCAACACAAGTCAAACGACTTGAATAAACATAAGTTGAAAAGACATCAAAAATATGGCCCACAGTGGAGCCAGAGTGCTCTCAGGATGCAGAGCTGAGTTATGAATGAAAGATCTGCCCTTTTCAAGTTGCTGCACCCTCCGCCTTCCTTAAAAGCTAGCGTGATGTGTAGGTGAGCGCCGCCATAAATATTCAGCAGGCGCTGACAGTTCTGTAGCGCAGTGGCGGGAGCTTTGTTATTTACAGGTAGCTGCTGCAGAGGCTCTGCACCGTGGGCCTGGAGCATTTCTTTAGCGCAGAACTTTTACTTCCCGGCAATCGCGAGAGTCATGTTTCACAAGTCAGATTTTCAAAGAAACCCTGGACATGCAAAACCTCTTCAGGATTTCTCCTTCCCTCTGCTGTTACTGTTGATCAGCTGAAACTCTTTCAGGAAAGAGTCATATTTTCCTAGTAGAATTTTATAGCAGCACCACAGAATTACAGAGCATCAGGGATTGGAAGGGACCTCATAAGATCATCCAGTCCACTCCCCCTGCCACAGCAGGATCACCCAGACCAAGTCACACGGGAACATTTCCAGGTGGGTCTTAAATGTCTCCAGAGAAGGAGACTCCACAACCCCCCTGGGCAGCCCCTTCCAGTGCTCTGTCACCCTAATTGTGAAGAAGTTCCTTTTCATGTTTTTGTGTTCCAGCTCACACCTGTTGCCCCTTGTCCTATCACTAGATGCCACTGAGCAGAGCCTGGCTCCATCCTCCTGACACCCACCATTCACATATTTATCAACATTAATGGGGTCACCCCTCAATCTCATTTTTTCCAAGTTAAGGAGACCCAGCTCCCTCAGCCTTTCCTCATAAAGGAAGTGTTCTACTGTATCATCTCTGTGGCTCTACACTGGACTCTCTCCAGCAGTTCTGTGTCCTTCTTGAACTGAGGGGCCAGAACTAGACACAAGGTTCCAGGTGCCAGAGTGGAAGGATCTCTCTGGCACACAGGGCAGGTCAAATAGATGCTGGCCTGACTGCAGTTCTATAGAAGGAACAATTTCAGTTGGAAGGGACCTCCAGTGATCCTGTATGATGTCATGATGAGAGGCTGAGTATTGGGTCCCACTGCTGCTGTGGGAGAAGTCTCTTCAGTTTCTGCATCGGATCTCTTCTGCCAGTCATAAAAGTCCTTGGCAAAGTCACATTTATCAAACACACAAAAAACAAGCCAGCCCTGGCATATTTATTTTCTGTTTCCTACCTCACGTTACTGGATGGTGGAACAAGCCTGCTGTGTCTGCGTGGCTGCGCAGGTATCTGTGGAATCATAAATATTTAACTAATACTGAAGGTGGAATTTTATGGAAAGGAGAGGATTAGCTGCTGTTTTTGCCAGTGGCTTTTCCCTAGCTGTCTGTCAGCAGTGCTGGTTTTTTCCTTGGCACAATCCATATCTCTTCACATCTGGAATGTTGTGTCCAGTTCTGGGCCTCTCAGTTCAAGAAGGACACAGAACTGCTGGAGAGAGTCCAGCACAGAGCCACAGAGATGATGAAGGGAGTGGAGCATCTCCCTGCTGAGGAAAGGCTGAGGGAGCTGGGTGTCTTGAGCTTGGAGGAAAGGAGACTGAGGGGTGACCTCATTAATGTTGATCAATATGTGAAGGGTGGGTGTCAGACTTGTAAGAGCCTGGCTCCATCCTCNAGGGTGGGTGTCAGGAGGATGGAGCCAGGCTCTTACAAGTCTGTTTTGTGGAAGCATTTAGTGGCTGTGTGGGGTGACTTTTAGTGGAATCTCTATTGTGTTGGTCAGTAGCATCGCTTGCTTTGAAGGTGACAGTCATCTTGAGATCTCTGTCTGTGTGGAGCAGTTCTCTGTGTGTAGTCCTGCTGTTGAAACAGGAGCTGGCATCCTGCTTGGAGAAACTGGCTCTGCTTTTATGTGATGGACTCGCACGACTCAGTTAATGGGGGAATGAAAGGTTTGCACATTCTGGGTTCGTAGACTCAGAGGTCAGGAGAGGTTAAGGAAACTTTACATTGCTTCCATTCTCTAATGGATTGACCCTCAGAGAGCAGTTAAACTGTGCCCTTAGGACTGGCAGCAGCATTCTTTGAAAGAAACCAACCCTCTGTCTTGTTCTCAGCAACTAGACAAAGTCTGTTGTGTGGGAAGGGCCATGACTGGGGGGGGGGAAATAACAAATCGCATGTGGTGCTCAAATCAAGGGACTTACAAGGATTCCTTGATGTTGGAATCCCTTCATGTCAGACCTCTGCATAAAGCACTTGAACTTGGTGATGGACCGTGGAGTTCGGTTGGATGTTTGGTTTGTTGTTCTGTTTTCTTTTTTTTTGTAATCCTTTTCACAGGCTGATGTGTTTTTTAAAGCAAACTCCAGGCAGCTAATATGTGCTCTGCAACAACAGAATATATTTGTTAATGTATGTTGGCACTGAGAAGTAATCTGCGCCGGGTATTGAATAGCTGCTTTCCACTCCACTGGCAAGTCCAAGGAAATGGCAGGACGCTGGAGAAGCATCGATTTCTAGCGTGTGTCATTACAACTGCATTATAAAGCTTGGCACGAGGTTTGTCTTAATCCATCTCGTCGTATCCTTTGGAGAAGAGAGAGATGAGTGTTGTCAAACCACCAAGTGCCGTTTCTGTACAGAGCTCCCGTGTCTGAACGCAGGAGTGTCTGGGCAGAGCTGCTCTTCCCGTTGCAGATCGGTGATCAAAAGTGAATTGAGCCACCATCCTTCCAGCCATCTGCTGACTTTGGCATCTGCCGGGGTGAAGGATGGCCATCAAAAAGTGGCTTCCCTTACTGCTGGCGTGACAGGGACCGTCAGCTGATTCCCTAATGACAGGTAGATGTTGATTTAGCTGGCCGTTTGCTTTCCGTGTTCTACCAGTGGGCGCTATAACTGTGATGGGAAGAATTGGAGCAGTAAAACTGAAGGACAGCCTGGGGTAGGGGTTGGAATGGGATGTTCATTACTCTTCAAAATACCCTTGTTCTGCTTTGGCTGAATGGTGTTTAGTGGGATAAATCTTGCGGTATATAGGGAGGTAAACACTGGGAACTCTGCTCTTCCTTATGGTGAAGTGCACAACGTTAACCTTGTACGGTCTTCTGGGGCAGATTCGGGGGACGTTCCAAATCAGGACAATTTCAGATTAGTTTTCATTTGTATTAGCAGTTTTTCCACTTCCTGCCTTGTGTTTCACAAGCTGTTCCATACAGGCCTGATGCTTCCAGCCCTGTTTTGCTTGATGTGTAGTTATGTCTTCGTTTTCCCAGTTTAGGGAGGTAGGTTTGGCCAACGTTTGCCTGCCTCATCTAAGAATCTGCGTTTGTGTTGGAGTTGCCATCTGCACATGGCAAGGACCTGAAACCACTGAGATCCTCTTGGCAGTCAGTAGTGACAAGAAAAGATGACCTTGGTGTGTGTCTGCGTGTATGAACGTTAACTTAAATGATTTATATACATGTAAGATAGATGAAGTGGTGATTTATGATAAAACAGAGTCACAGAATCACAGAACATTAGGGATTGGAAGGGACTATGAAAAATCATCCAGTCCAGTCCTCCTGCCACAGCAGGATCACCTAGACCAAGTCACACAGGAACGTGTCCAGGCAGGTTTTAAACGTCTCCAGAGAAGGAGACTCCACAGCCCTGCTGGGCAGCCCCTTCCAGTGCTCTGTCACCCTCACTGGGAAGAAGGTCCTTCTGACATTTATATGGAGCCTCCATAACCTCTGTCATTATCAGACCATGTGGTAGCCTTAGTTTTGACTTGAGATCCATCCAGTTGTGACTTGGAGTGAATCCAAAGACGCGGTGCTTTTGTCTCTGTGTCAGGTTGGAGCTGGGTATTTTTGGAATGCCAGTTAGACAAGACATTACTCAAGCTGTTAATAACTTGAAAAATAATAATGCCCAGAGCTATGTAACCTGTTAAACATCAACTTCCACTTTCCAACCACAAAGAAAAATGTCCTGCTTTTCTTTATAGAGAGGCCAAACTGGAATGCTGAATGAAAAATTAAGGGGTTTTTCTGGGGGGTGTTTTTAAAAACAAGCCGCCTGGGTCTGAATTCTCTCCTGACACTTTAAAAATGACCCTGTTTTTGTCAGGATAAGCTGGGTGCTCGGTTTCTGTCTCTCAGCTGACACCGCACGCTCCGAGCAGGCAATTTCTCCGAGCGCTTTATTGACAAATCACTTTTATCTGAATGCCAGGGGCAGTGCGGGCACAATTTGGAGAGAGAGTGGTGGGGAACTGGCTCAGAGTCACTGGGGACTCCAAGGTAAATTCACCCGAAGGCTCAGTTCAGCCCGAGTGAGGGTTCCCATGCAGCCTGTGTAAACCGAGCAGGAGAAGCCCGACGATGAAAGGGAAGAGCATGCAGTGGGAGTTGTAGTATTTGCTTGCTGCAAACATGCAGTCGTTGGATCTGGTGAAAGGGGACCTGGAGGCACAGCAAAAGGACAGTGGGCTGGTGTCCACAAAGAGCTTGTCATGACGGGGGGTTGTGAAGTCTCCTTCTCTGGAGACGTTTAAAACCCACCTGGAAATGTTCCTGTGTGACTGGATCTAGGTGATCCTGCTGTGGCAGGGGGATTGGACTGGATGATCTTTGGAGATCCCTTCCAATCCCTAATATTCTGTGATTCTGTGACAGTGAAAACAGCAATTCAAGACCTGAATTAGAAGAAGGTGGGTAATAAAATATACATGGAGGCCTCAGGGGGCCTCACGTCTCCCACAGAAGCAGAGCGCTGCTGGTTTGTGCATGTTTGAGTTGGTTCAGCTTGGTGCGAGCTGGTGTGCAGGACTGGTGCTGCATTACAGGATTAAATGGGGGTGGGGGTTCCCTGCTGCTGGGGCTGACTGCAGACCTGAGCTCTGTCCAGCTCCTGGACATGGCCATGTGGAGAGCAGACTCCATGTGGCAAGGGTGGAGGGTTAGCCTTATGCTGTCTTAATGTCAGTTTAAATGGTCTTGACAGGCTCTGCTCAGTGTCATCTAATGATACAACAAGGGGCAATGGGTGTGAGCTGGAATGCTGGAGGTTCCACATCAATCTGAGAAGGAACTTCATAGTGAGGGTGACAGAGCCCTGGAAGGGGTTGCCCAGGGTGAGGTTGTGGAGTCTCCTTCTCTGGAAATGTTCAAAACCCACCTGGAAGTGTTCCTGTGCGAATTGGTCTATGTGATCCTGTTGTGGGAGGGGGATTGGACTAGATGATCTTTCGAGGTCCCTTCCAATCCCTAATGCTCTGTGATTCTGTGAATAATTATGTTTGCAGTGGTGATGATGATGGATCACACACTTTCTTGTTACACCAGAGCAGCTTTACAGCAGATGTCACATATTTGCTTTGCAATGTTTTACATATCTGTGCGTCTTCTAGAGGCATCAAGGAGCTGGTTTTGCAAACACATGCAAAAATACAGCAGGAGGTTCTATTTATGTAAAAGACAAATCAAAAGGTAGTGAATTTGCACTCTAGAAACTCGAAGTTGAGAGATGGGACATCATTGCCTTTGTCAGGAAAGTGTGTTTTCTCTGCTTTCCTCTACCCCAGACTGGAGCCACCCAAAACTAGCTACACATGGAGAATGTAAATCACAATCACAGACTATTTTGGATTGGAAGGGACCTCAAAAGATCATCTAGTTGTTATTAACCTTGAAAGCTGTGAAACATAATAGTCTCATTGATAGTTATTGCCTCTGAGTGACTCAGTGTGACTGTTATTCGCTGAGTAGCCTCAGGTTTGGGGGACTTTTAACCTTAGACGTGTGTAATTTATGGGGGATGAATCTGAGACTTGTTGAACGCCTGGATTTGATCAGGAGTTGCGATCCTGGCTGCAAATGAGGTTTATTCATGCCTGCTCTGTTTCCCTTCCCTTTGTGTCAGACCCTTTTGTGGCCACTGTCAATACCCGCAGCGAGTCGCTGCCTATAAGCCAGCAGTGAGTAGATTAACTGGGTGTTACGTGACCATCTCCCCGCTGGCCAGGTGTGTGATTTGTGCTAGGGACTCATCCTGCCCAGGGCGCTCAGTCAGATCCGGAGCTCATCTCTCCCAGTTAGAGGGTCACTTACACAGTCGCCTGGAGACCGGGGTGGCCTTGATCTCCTTTGCTGTCCTTGAAATACTGTGCACTTCATACACGTGTGGGTCGTCCTGGTGGAAAGCAGCTGTCACCGGGCGTGCAGGAAGCAATTGGAGGGGTGAACAGACGAGAGAAAACAGGGTGTCCTGGGGGCGCACATGAAGCAGCGCTCAAAGGGAGTCGCTCTACCACGCTCCCAGCAGGCAAATTTAATTTCTGGCAGTGGTGCTTTGCATTGACTCCAGCTACTATCCGAGGCCTGTTGCCACTAAGAAAGTGGGTTTTGTGGCAGCAGGTCCTTCAATATCCGGCCTATTCTCCTCCTGCAATGGCTGTTTTCTCATTGGCATGCACGGGCGGGTGCCGCGGCGGAGCTGGAAGCCTGCAAGAACACCTCCAGCCATGAGTAACCCCTCAAAAGCCTGCAAGAAATTAACTCGGATTTTCTGTCCAGCTTGGGTCATTAATTAGTTCTCTCTCTGCCCCCGTTACACGATGAGAAGTATTGCCAGTGTCCAAATGCATGATCACTACATCTGTTAGGAGAGGGAAGAGACAAAAGAATTAATGTTGATGATAATTTATACTGACGCACCAAGGATGGAGAAGGCGCTCAGGGCACTGAAGACCTGGCCAGCGATTTCACCTGAACATTTGGAACAATCTAATGGTTCAGGTAGATTCTGAACATCGTTTGTCCTCCTTTTATTTTTTGCTTTTAAACGTCTCCAGAGAAGGAGACTCCACAGTCCCCCTGGGCAGCCCCTTCTGGTGCTCTGTCACCCTCACCATGAAGAACTTCCTTCTCATATTTATATGGAACCTCTTAGTAGGGAAATATTTCAAATGCAAATAATGATTAGTTAATGTTGGTAAATATGTGAAGAGTGAATGTTGGGAGGATGGAGCCAGGCTCTGCTCAGTGGCATCTAATGATAGGACAAGGGGTGGTGGATGTCAGCTGGAACACAGGAGATTCCACATAAACAGGAGAAGGAACTGTGAGAGTGGCAGAGCCCTGGGAGGGGCTGCTCTGGAGGGTTGTGGAGTCTCCTTCTCTAGAGATGTTTAAGACCTGACTGGATCTGTTCCTGTGTGACTTGGTCTAGGTGATCCTGCTGGGGCGAGGGGATTGGACTAGATGATCTTTCGAGGTCCCTTCCAACCCCTAATGTTCTGTGATTAGTTGTACTTTTTTAATCTCCTGTTTTGCCAGCCCTGTGCAGCAACACGTCCCACGTGTTCGCTGTCTCCAGTGCAAAGAAATTCTTCCTCTCCTAGATCGATCTACTCATGACTTTGCCGATTCCCCTTAGTTCTGCAGCACTTGGCAAACTGCAGTTCCTTAAGTTTATCCGCTGCATCTGTGGTTTTGTAAAACCCTCTTCAGCTCCTTCCTCCCCAAGCTGGATTATCTCAATTGCGAAGTGGCAAAAGCAGCAGCTGTCCCTTTTCTCGATGATCACAGCAATTTGCTGCTTCTTTTGGCTTTTTTGAGACCACTGCACAAGGAGCTGACAATGTCAGATAACTGTCTTTGACTACAAGGTGGCAGGTTGGGTCTCATGCGAGTTCATTATGGCATGTGGCACAGTTTGGGTTGTTACCCTGCCTCACCCCTCATTTAAGCTTCTATATTGGGGCTCACAGAACTGCAGAACATCAGGGATTGGAAGGGACCTCGAAAGATCATCCAGTCCAATCCCCCTGCCACAGCAGGATCACCTAGACCAAGTCGCACAGGAACACATCCAGGTGGGTTTTAAACATCTCCATTGAAGGAGACTCCACAGCCCCCCTGGGCAGCCCCTTCCAGGGCTCTGTCACCCTCACTGGGAAGAAGTTCCTTCTCATATTTAAATGGAACTTCTGCTACCTCTTATTAGCCAGTCACTTCATTCTTTGGCGTTTTGCTGGTGTTCTTCACCATTGCCGTGCCCTTTCACTAGCCAAAAGTGTTTGGTTCCATCTGCAGGCTCTGTTTTTTCATGTTTTGTCCTTTCTCCAGGACTGTCATGGAATTACTGAGTGAAATCCTCGCAAAGCTGTGTCCCCGTGGTGCTCCCTGATCTAGGGGATCGTGCTCTGGCAGGGGAGATTTGTGCTGGATCATCCTCCGAGGTCCTTCCAGTCCCTAAGATTCTGTGATCTCAAAAACCTTTCTCTGCCTAACCAGTCCCTAGAAGACTTTCCCTGAAGCCCACAGAGGCTTCACTTCTTCCATCTTCCCTGCAGGGCTCTGTCAGCCGCCTGTGGCTCAGTGGGTGGGGCCATCCCTTTGCTCACAGCTGGGTGCCTGGTGCTAATCTGCCTTGTCGGGGCGGGATCCCCTCAGGGCCAGCAGTGGGATCTGCCTGCTCCTTCGGATCCCGTGTTTTCCTCCTCCTAGTAAATTCTACCACCTTAGCAAGGTTGCAAATTGGACCTGGTGGTCTCCAGAGCCCAGTTAGCCCTTCAGGTATGTTTTTTGAATACTTTTTTCCCTCAGAAAGGGCCCCTGGGGAAAATGGCGGCCTGAGGGGAAAATAGCGGCCTGAGGGGAAAATAGCGGCCTGTCCTTCCACTGCCTCAGGGATGGGTTGCTCCAAGGGGCTTGGTGGGACATAAAATGTCACCCTGATCCCCCTCCTTCTCCTGAGAATGTCACTATGACCAGGGCTGTGTGTCCCACAAAGGGCCATGGAGGTTTTCAGGCCCTTCTGAGGTCTTCTGGCCCTGAGGGCAAAATGGCAGCTGTGGGGCTGGGGCAGCCATTTTGTGTTAACAGTGCACAAAGCTAGAGCTTGGAAACAAAACCTCTCTATCCACTGAGGACATAAAATACCCACTCTGGGGTGGATTTGAACAGTTTACGTGGAGCAAACTGAAAAAATAAAACTAAAGAAGTTTGTAGGAAAGAGACTGTTTCCACTCAGCTCTTTGAGTTGCCAGGAAACATGGCAACATGCTGAACAGAAGCCAGAGGATCACAGAACATTAGGGACTGGAAGGGACCTCGAAAGATTTGGAACGCAGGAGGTTCCACATAAATATGAGAAGGAACTTCTTCCCAGTGAAGGTGACAGAGCACTGGAAGGGGCTGCCCAGGGAGGTTGTGGAGTCTCCTTCTGTGGAGATGTTTAAAACCTGCCTGGATGTGTTCCTGTGTGACTTGCTCTAGATGATCCTGCTGTGGCAGGGGATTGGACTAGATGATAGGATCCTTTAGCACTGTTGGTGTTTGAAAAAGTTCTAATGGGGTAGATCTTGCATGTCCATAGCTCAACAGATGCTACTGTAGACCAAATGGCATAATTAATACTGCTTAACATGATGGCATTTGGATAAATGCAAATTGAAAAAGCATTAAAATAATGTTGTTATTAACACAATCTGTTAATGGTGGCGGGTGGCGACTCCTGAGGTTTCTAATGAGTTATGCTCATACGCAGCCAATGCAAAAAGGGATGATGCAGGTGGTGTTGCTGTGCCGCTCCCTTTTTTGCAGTCTTTAACAAATATTTGATAACCAGATTAAGGGTTTGTTTGGACCAGGGAGAGCAGGATCCTGTTACTGTATCAGTGTGCTTGTGACCCTCCCACTAAGTGGGAGTTGTAGTGTTGTGATGCCGGTGCTGGTGGGGGAACCTGTGGCTAATATTGTTGATGTCTGAAGGAGGTGCTTCCTGTTTTGAACCTGGAAGAGGGGGTGAATCTTGATGTTTAAAGATGCTGTGCTTTCTTTTTGATTTTCATTTCTCCAAATCAATAATTTTTCACAAGGCTGTGGCAACTACAACACATACTGCCCATGAAAAAATAATAGCTCCAGGCCCTTTATTACTGAGGCAGCCTTCTGATGCCCTGATCAGTGAACATCATACCAACTAGCAGGTAGCAGAGCTGCAAGTTGGGATCAAGGTGTTTCTCTTGATGGAGCAGAGAGCTGGCCATTTCACTTTTTTTACTTTAATTATTGTGTTAGTGCCTCACATGCTTTTAAAACTAGAATAAAACCTCGTTAATATTTTTAAATGTGTGAAGGATAGGTGTCAGGAGGATGGAGCTAGACTCTGCTCTGTGGCATCTAATGCTAGGACAAGGGGCAGTGGGTGTGAGCTAGAACACAGGAGGTTCCACATCTGTATGAGAAGGAACTTTTTCCCAGTGAGGGTGACAGAGCACTGGAAGGGGCTGCCCAGGGGGTTTGTCGAGTCTCCTTCTCTGGAGAAGTTTAAAAGCAAAAATAAAAGGAGGACAAACTACGTTCAGAATCTACCTGAACCATTAGATTGTTCCAAACGTTCAGGTGAAATCGCTGGCCAGGTCTTCGGTGCCCTGAGCGCTTTCTCATAGATCCTATCTGAGTTGGTTTGTACATGAAATCCTTTTCTTGTTCCTTTATTGGGTTAAAGTGGACTTTCTGAAGAGCCTGTCTTATTTCAGGAGATGGGTTTTTTTTTTGGCACCATCTTGGCCTCTGCAGAATCTGCTGGGCTGTAATTCTAGTTGTTTCACAGAGTATCACGAGCTTTCTGTTGAAGTCCAAACTAATGTGCTATCTCATTGCTGTTAACATGTAATCATGTTCATGTTCTTTGCCACTGTATGTATCGCAGAACATTAGTGATTGGAAGGGACCTTGAAAGATTGTCTAGTCCAGTCCCCCTGCCACAGCAGGATCCCCTAGATCCAGTCACACAAGTCAGCCACATTTTTAATTCTTGTAAATCTGTGATGTAGCACAGCGTGTCCTCTAATGATGAATTGGTGCTGCATCGGTGTGGCTGCAGTATTGCTCTATAGGTGAATTTACCTGAAATCCAGCTAATTAGAGCAGATTGAATTAGGATAGCTTTCGTGCTAGCTTCCTTTTCTTGGTTTCTCTCCTGAAAATCTGTAGTCGTACGGTGTGGGTAATGTGAATATTGATGCTACAGAACAGTTGTTTTCTCAAGGTCTACCACATCAAAGCTTGTGGGGCCCTCATTTTTCCTTTTGAAACCAAGTCCAAGATCGATCTGTAAAGCATGTTTCGTATCACCAGAACACAGTTGGGTATCTTTATTCAAACTGCAATTGTGATCCATAAAAAAGTGATTAATTTTGGATGGAATACCCATTGATTTTGCTGGTGTAAAGCCCCAGTTGCTGCAGCAGTAAGCTGATGGCTGAATTGCTGTTGAGGGCAGGTAGACACATCTCTTTGGGTTTTCAAGGATTAAGAAAATATTTTCCCTTTCACTGGTGCTTGTTTCTTTGTTCCCATGGTGATGGTCCCATGGACCAGCTTTGAAGTTCTAAGTAGCAATGGCCAAGTTGTATGTTCTGTGTGGCAAGGCAGTGTAGCTCAGTAATAGGTTCTCAAATATATCTGCAATTTTTGGGTGAGCTGCTGGAGCCACTGCAAAGAGATTTTGTTTGCAGGGCCCTAGATACTGTGCAGATTTCCTGAAAGGAAATTCCTTTAAAGCTTCTTTAAAAATCAGACCTTCCAAACTTGGCTGGTTTAGTTTTCAATCCATGATGTCAGCCTGCCAGCAGACATATTTGAAGGGGGGGGGGTTGGGGGGGTTTGCTCTTGTTTTTCGCAAAAAGGCAGCGTTTGGGGTAAGTTAGTCAAAAGGAGGAATTATTTAGAGCAAGTGTTTTGCACATCTATCACTGTGTGTGCTGCCAGACAAAGCAGCTATTTTGGAAAGGGAGCATTTTATTAACCTCGAACCGAGCTACAATCTGTCAAACACAACTGACTGTTAACTCTGTTGCTGGAGAAGGCTGTCAGGGAATAGCAACTCACTGACTGAGACAGACTTCTGAGCTCTGTTGAGAGCAGCACCCGCTGTTGAGAGGGCAAGGAAATATTTAGGCATTGATTAACACATGCATAAATTGTAAAATTTGTCTGGGAATGCTGCAGTACATATGCTCAATTAGAGAACAACAGTCTCCATGTGCTGGTGTGTCTGCATCTACACCCCTCCTGCTCAAAGCCTCCTGGCAGGCACAGGAGCTGCATGTGGTATATTAAGCACAGACTATTTTTCCTTATTTTCTGCAGGGTCTGATATGAGAGACTTGTGGTTTCCTAAGTGTTTCTGTGTGGGGAAGAGGAATGGTACAGCTTTTTTAGTTCCAGGCTGGAGTCAGATAAAATGTTGACTTGCTTAATGTCTCATTAATTAATGTATATAGTCGCAAAGAAAGGAGGCAGTAAATGAAAGCTGCTACCCCAGAACTGGCATTTTCAGTGCAGCGGGAGCAGGGATAAGCTATGTGTGTAGAGAAATGCGTTTGGCAGAGTGGAAAGAAAATCCCCCACAGCATTTCAGACAGACTCACGCACAACCCCACAAGTACCACCTCTGGCAGGAGGTGAGGCTGTGATGGATGGCTGCCTCGCTGGGCAAGTTGGTCACGGGTGCCCTTCATCCAGTCAGTTGTTTAATTACAAAGTGGTCTGAATGCCGGGTGCTAAAACCACGTTTTTTACTCATAGCTACTTTCCATTTAGCCTGTCATGTTAATAGTGAAATAAATTGCTCTAATTGGCCTGCAAACATCATCAAATTCATATTTCATCACGGGTTTTTTATTTATTGAATATTTATTAAACTTCATGTCATGTCTTGCTTGGTTGGTGAAAGCAGTCCAGTCTCTGCATAACATTAGGCTTTAAAATACAGAATGTCACATTTTCCCCTCTTCTTCTTGAATTTTAATGGAGCCGGTGGAGTTTTGCATTTGTGTTTATATTAATCATGCCATTTGAAGAGAGAAGAGCAAGTTCGCAGAGCGTCCTTGTCTCTCCGTAGGGCTGCAGTTCTGATTGAGCCTCTTGTTTAACGGAAGAAGCCATGTCAGGGCCAAATGTGAGTGTCAGTGTTCCAGACAGGGGTCTGCTGGTGGAGCGCGTGGACCAGGAGCGAGAGACTGTTTTTTCAGAAGAGAAGAGTCAATTTAAATTTACGAAATGCCTTATCCCTTTAGAGCTGGATGTGTCTGTGTGCTTTTCCGCTGCTGCCACCTTCATGAATGGCTCGAGTGGTGTGTGTTGAGGGAAAGAAGCGGTGGTGGAGTTTGGCACCTTCAGGAACTTGGAAGGGAGGTGATGCTTCCCTTTAGGGAAGTGATCATTGCCCTCATTGTACTCGGCTTTGGTGAGGCCACACCTTAAGCCCTGTGTCCAGTTTTGGGCCCCTCACAATAAGAGGGACATTGAAGGGCTGTAGAGGGAACAGATGTGGCTACCAAACTAGTAAAGAGTTTGGAACAGGTGTTCCAAAAAATGAGGAAAGGCTGAGGGATCTGGGGCTGTTTAGGATTGAGAAGAGGACATTGAGGGAAGACCTTCTTGCTTTCTACATCTACTTAAAAGGAGGTTGTAGAGAGGCGGGGGTTGGTCTGTTCTCCTTAGTAGGCAGTGACAGGGCATGGGGAAATGGCCTTAAGCTGCGCCAAGGGAGGTTCAGGTTGGATGTCAGGAGTAATTTTTTTCCTGAAAGTATTGCCAGGCACTGGAACAGCTGCTTGAGTCCCCATCCCTGGGGGTGTTGAAGAGAAGGGTAGGTGTTACATTGGGGCACACGGTACTCGTAGGGCTCAGAAAAGATTAGACTCTATGATCTTGAAGGTTTCTTACAGCCAAAACTGTTCTATGATTCTGTGATGCAAATCTGCATTTGCTGTGGGTTTACTATTTGAGGTCTGGGGAAGAATTGGTTCCCAGTTAAGCATCCTTGAGAAAATTGGTGTGATGTTAGCATTGCTGCAACTAAATATTAGTCGTATGTGCTGTCTGTGGTTCCCATTCTCATGACACTTACTTTGGTCTTTGAATAGTTGCTCTTGGATTTGTCTTACTCTTTTTTCACTTCTTGAAAGCAATTTCTGTGTTTCGCATTCATGGGGAAAATGTAATAGAAGTGAAAATGAAAGGCTCCAAAACCATATGGCAAAGAATAAAAACAATGAGAGGGACTAAGCTAATATTTGCAGCTGTTTTGTTGTTCCTCTTTTAATCTCATTGTTTTTGGGTCAGTTTGGTGGTTTTATGTATGTATTTTGCAACAGCGTGACTCCTGGTTTGCGTACTGTGTATATTTGTAAGACTGTGGCGTTACAAACTTCTAGATAGTACTGTAATTGTCGCATAATACTCAGCCATGTGCACAGCTCTTCCAAGGATTTAGGAATTCTTATAGGGTCAGGTATCGAGGGGAGATTTTTAGGTACTATATTAGCTATTGGTTCTTTGATCGAGGGGAAAGGTAAAGCAGTAGAGCTCTCAGGGGAATGAAGAGGAAAGGAGAAGAACACCACCCTTGTGTGGAAAGGCTGAGGGAGCTGGGTCTCTTTAGCTTGGACAAACAGACTGAGGGGTGACCTCAATGTTTAAAAACGTGTGGAGGGTGGGTGTCAGGAGGATGGAGTCAGGCTCTGCACAGTGGCATCTAATGTTAGGACAAGGGGCAATGGGTGTGAGCTAGAATAGAGGAGGTTCCACATCAATATCAGAAGGAACTTCTTCCCAGTGAGGGTGACAGAGCACTGGAAGAGGCTGCCTAAGGGCAGTTGTGGAGTCTCCTTCTCTGGAGATGTTTAAAACTCCCCTGGATATGTTCCTGTGTGGCTTAGTCTAGGTGATCCTGCTGTGGCAGGGAGATTGGACTGGATGATCTTTTGAGGTCCCTTCCAATAATGTTCTGTGATTTAGCTGCTTTATAAACTGCCTTTGGGTTTTACCTCCTCCAGCATGTTTTTCTGTTCCTGTTTGGATGCAGTACCTCTCTCTTGATGCTTAAGGATTCTGTACCTCTCAGGTCCTTAAAAATTAGAATTAACAACCTCCTTCTTTGATTCTCTGGTTGGTTGTTTTGTGGCGACATTTTTTTCCCTCCCCAAACTTCTAACCACTTTGAGTTATTCTTGGTGGAGATAATCAAAAAAAGGTATTTGTACTTAAACAAGATAAATTGAGAATATAAATAAATAAATAAACAAGACTATTGATCAGCAAATGTGCTGCAGGTTTATCCCTGGAGAAGGCTTATCTCTGCACGAAAGGCTTTTGTCAGCACACCGGTGGAATCGTCTGTAATGGCTGTGTGCGCCATTCATAGTCGGCACTGGCGTTACAATGACAGACTCGCTGAAAGACTCCTCGCCCATTTAATTAAAAGGAAAAAAGTGAAAAGTGCGATTTGTATTCCAACTAAAGAAATGAATCTGTAAGGACTTATCAACAGGCACAGCTTTCATGTTTATTCATCCAAGGACTAGAAGCACATATTTTAGCATCTGAATGATTATAAATATGTTTACTAGCTATCAAAATCAGAGCTATTTAATTTGAGAATACCAGTTCATATTCAGATGTGTTTTGCTTTTCACTACTAGTGTTAATTATCCTGTTTAGCATTCATAGCTCTGGCGTACAACGGTTTTAGCTCACAACGTATTGAGACGTAACTGAGGATCGGTGTCAAGGAAGGTTAAGGGACATGGTTGTATGTTTTGATTACTCCTGCGTCACTGCATCTTGTCAGAAGAATTAGATGGACACGTTATGAATATGTGTGGTGTTGCCCACCATAACCAAAAGGCAGAATTCTTCAGTTTTCCTTATTTCAGGTAATCCCCTTGTCCAGGAAAAATGTGCAGTGCGAAGTCAGTAAATCAGCCTGACTCAATTAAAAATGATTGTCTGCCTTGTACTAGCCACCTATATATGGGGTATAATTTCAGTCTCCCCTACTGTCTCTGTCCTGCCTGATGTCTTTCCAGAAGCCCTATGGCAGATTATTCTAAATAATACATGGACGTAATAATAATGTTTAGCTGCTCACTTTCTCCTGAGCCTCGGGCTTGCCTTGCAAACCAAAGTACCGATCGGGCTCCAGTGATTGCACACTGATTCGTGAACATCACTTCTCATTTCAGCAGCTCTGTACTGGCATCTGAGCTGGAGGGTCTTGGCAGCTTCTGCCACTCCAGTGCTGATTTTTACAGTTTCTGGAGCCTGCTGAGGTTGTAAGGATTTGTGAGAGTGTTTGTGAAATCTCCCATGGGCTGTCCTTCCCGTTTCTTGCAAGTCGTGGAGATTTCTGTCGTGCAACATGGTTTCTCCCTGCACACCTGCTCAAAATTGCAGGGTGGGTGGAGGGAGCAATATAATTGGGAGTATTTTCATATAATGTAGTGACAATTCTGTAGTTCAATAAGTTTTCTTCATGGAACATTAGGGATTGGAAGGGACCTCCAAAGATCATCCAGTCCAATCCCCCTGCCACAGCAGGATCACCTAGATCCAGTCACACAGGAACATATCCAGGCGGGTTTTAAATGTCTCCAGGGAAGAAGACTCCACAACCCCCCTGGGCTCTGTTCCAGTGCTCTGTTCATCATGTTTGTTCTTTCTTATCCAGGGTCCTGCATTCATCACTTTGTCTCTGAGTTCCATGTTCTTCCGTGCAGGATTTCTCTGTTCCTCTCATCCCTGGCTTTGTATTTTGTGTGGTGAGGGCAACTATGCTGATTTGAAATCAAGACCTGCTGTGCAAAGGCAATGGGAGGTGAGGGGAAGTCTCCATTGTGCTTTTTTTGTGACAAAATACAGTTATCTTGGGAAGTGTTGTTATTGTGCATTTGTTTTATGGACTCTGGAGTTCACATTTTCAAGTTCCTTGTGGTTATTAGGGTTGGATGTCAAAAAACACTTGGCATCCTTGCTGTGCGTGGCAGGAGGATCGCCAGGGCTTTCCTGTGGTTACAGCGAGTGTGGGGTATGCAGACGTCTGAGCATAACATCTGTCTGGTGACGTGTGGGGGGAATGGCTGATTTGGTGTAAAACTCCACATGGGCTGATCCATTTAAACAGCCAGAACTGCAGCGACAGTCTTAAATCCGGTGGAGCCAAAATAAACTGTCCCCGTTAAAATTCTCACTAACTGCTGTAATTTCCATCACCAAGTAGTAGAAAATATCAGTAATTATTGAAGAACCTGTGGGTGAGAGGAGGGCTTACTGGGGCAAGGGAAGTGTTCATCTTGCTGATTAATTTAATTTGCAGGAGTTGTTGTTTTGCCAGCAGAGCTTTGAGGATGTTTTGCAAGTTCCATCTGTCCTTTAAAATCCTCTTTGAACTGTGATAATGTGATGTTGTGGTGGTGACTTCTCAGAAAGGGATCTGTTTGCGTGGTCCTGGTTGTCAGCAAACAGGAAAATTGCCCCTAATGTTGAGGTTTAGCTTCTTCCTCCGGCAAACTAGTGGTTTGAGGCTGCTTAAGGGGTTCTGAAATATGTGAATGCTCCCGAATGCCGCAACACCCAAACATAGAGATGTCTACAAGATGTAGAGATGTCTACAGACTCTGCTCAAGTTGGTTTTCTAGACAGGGGATCTCCCACACTGTCTGAAGATCTGGCCTTTTTGTCTGTGTGGGTTCAAGAACCAAAGTTAGCTGCTACTATGGGAGAAACAAATTTTCTTTGATACTGCCACTTGAAAGGAAAATTTCAGCACTGAGCTTGAGTTGTGCTCCACTTTATTTACTTTCTTTTTTAAGATCAAAAATATGAGAGGAAAGTAGCCAGCATTTGTAGAGAGATGCTTGTATTCCTCTGCCAGATTCAGAGGCGTGAAAGCAAGCGGGACGCGTAACAAGATAATCTCAAGAGATGTGTTTAGTAGAAGGGCAAGGCGTTAGATGTAATTTGTTTACTGACAGTGTTTCCAACAATGGTGCAGTGGACCAGGAAACATCATGAAAGTAATGAGTCCCTTCCTTTTTTGAAGTGATTACATTTGAACAGTGCAGATTAACCTCCTTTTTGGAGGCTGCTGATGACTTAGTAACTAATGACAAAACCAGGAGAAATGGCCTGAACTTGAGGCAGGGGAGGTTTCCATTGGTTATTAGGAAGAAATTCTTTACAGAAGAGTGGTGAAGCACTGGAGTGGCCTTCCAGGGGATTGGACTTGGATGATCTCTCAAGGTCCCTTTGAATCTCTAATGTTCTATGATTCTGTGTAAATGAATTTGGCTCAACTGGAAGAGTGAGAGGCAAAAGAATTCCTGCAAATAATGTGGGATCTCTCCATGCAACAGAAATGTCTGTAAGCTCTCCCTGCTTGTTTGTGCCCAGAGTCTAGCATTTCTGCAGTCCACTGTTGATCCTCGTGGCACAGAAAATATTCAGAGTGTTGTATTGGAGTAACACGGTGTCATTATTGCTGTGTCCAAAACACTGTTTCACGTAGCTGGCATAATGAGCCATGATTTGAGCTCTCCAGAGACATCAGTCAGTATCTGGTAAAGAGCAAGCAGTGAAGAAGTGAACATATAGCGTGTTTTAGGGAGATGCTCTTTGGCTGTTCATGCTCAGGGGAAGCAGAGATGCACATTAGTGTTTCTAGCCAGCACTGTTGGTGAATTGGCTGTAAATGGCCTCTTTCTTCTTACATTGTGTGGTTTTGGTTGGTAACAGAAGCAAGAAGAACCATGTGCTCATCTGAAGATTAACTCCTAAGGAGTATTTGGCAGTCCGGTGCAAGAAGTCAGATGGGAGATTTCCATATTCTCTGCTGAGAATTAGGCTTGAGGATCTGTGGGAGCTCAGTGCCCAGCTGCTGTTTGTCTTTTTACTAAAGAAGTCTTGCTGTGAAAGCAGTGCTTTATAGTAAATGAATTTAACTTGTTTCATCTAGTCAACATAAGGTTCCTCTGAAGGAGCAGTCCAGTTGTTCAAACCCTTGACAGTCCTCTGAAAAATATTATTGAGACTAGAGCACATGCCTTACGAGGAGAGATTGAAAGATCTGTGACTTTTCAGCTGGGAGAGGAGAAGGTTATGAGGGGACTTAATCACTGTCTATAAAACCATGAGGGCTGGGTGTCAAGAAGAAAGAGTCTCTTTTCACTTGTGCCGCATGATAGCACGAGGGGCACTAGGTGTCGGTTGGACCACAGAATGTTCCATCTCTATGTGAGAAAATACTTTACTGTAAGGATTACTGAACACTGGAATGGGCTGCTGAGGGACATTGTGGAGTCTCCTTCTCTGGAGACTTTTAAGACCTGTCTGGTTGCATCCTTATGTAACCTGTTTTAGGTTTTCTGATCCTGCTTGAGCAGGGAAGGGTTGGACCTGATGACCCCTGGAGGACCCTT
Organism: Rhinopomastus cyanomelas; assembly: GCA_013400115.1. Taxonomy (NCBI): domain Eukaryota; kingdom Metazoa; phylum Chordata; class Aves; order Bucerotiformes; family Rhinopomastidae; genus Rhinopomastus; species Rhinopomastus cyanomelas. The sequence goes on along the minus strand of VXBP01008002.1, from coordinate 330,842 downwards.
CCAGTCCCTAACTATTTATGTGTATTTGGGCATATAGTTTTGGTTTCCTTAAATCTTGGAGTTGGGCTCATATGACTAGAGCCAAGGGTTAATGTTATGTAATGCACTTGAGACTCCACCAACATGTAACTCAGCCCTTCCACAAGTTTTATTAGGAATTACTTTTTCTGATACTGGTTGTAAAGCCAAGAGCTACCATTTGTAGCAAGGCAAACATGCCTCCCAGTTATTATGGGCTGTGCTTCAGTGAGACCAGCTGACTTGAGATGATCACCTGCTTCACAAACCACATCTGCTTTAATGACTTTGTCTCTCGCTTAGCCCTTGTGGTGACTTACTTCCCTTTCACCCACTAGCACTGTTAATAACTAATCAGAATTCCTTTTAATGTCCCAGTCTGGTGTAACTAGTAATGCTCCTCTGTTTTCTGTATAGAAATTATACGTACATCTATTTCTTTCCAAAGATGAGCAAACTTAACCAGGATTAAGTACCATGGCTTTTGCTTAGCTGTTAGAAAAGACAAATATTAATAGAGCCCTTTGTTTCTTCTTACCTGAGTTACACAGGAAAAATCAGAAAGCACCCACTAACCTCATGATGAGTGCCTTTGAAAAGTCTCCTGCTTCAGGAGAGTGGAACCAGGCTCTGCTCAGTGACATCTAATGATAGGACAAGGAGCAATGTGTGTAAGCTAGAACACAGGAGGCTCCACATCAATATGAGAAGGGACTTCTTCCTGGTGAGGGTGACAGCACTAAAAGAGGCTGCCTGGGGGGTTGTTGAGTGTCATTCTCTGGAGATGTTTAAAACCTGCCTGGATATGTTCCTGTGTGACTGGATCTAGGTGATCCTGCTGTGTCAGGGGAATTGGACTGGATGATCTTTTGAGGTCCTTTCCAATTCCTAATGTTCTGTGATTCGGGCTCAGCCTGCTTTCTTTTACCTCCTTGCATGTGGAAGATGTTGATGACTTCTCGGCAACCTTTGCAACATTTAATGGCATTTACACTCAGTTAAAAACTTAGTGGGTTTATTTCCCTGTTCTCCAGCACATGAGGTTCCTGCAGATTTCCCAGCACTTAGCCTAGGGGCTCACAAGGGACTACCAGCCAGCGTCATCATGTTAGTTCTCTGCAGTGAGCTTTGGCAATAGATGGTGCGAGGCCCTACAGCTATTGTGTTTTGTAAACTCATCCCTAACCCTCTTCTTTTGATTGTCTTCATTTTCTGCACCTTTGAAAGTGTCCGTTCAGTAGTTCACTGCTGAGTCCAACAGCCTGTTCTGAGTGTGCTGCGAATAGATCAAGTGCAGGCGTGGAGAATGAAATTAGAGAAAAATGCCAGGACCCTCTATCAATAGCTAATAGATCTTTATGTTGTTCTGTTTGTTACTGTGAATTTCCCTTGCACTTGCCTTTTGGGAAGAAAATCATTTGAAGGCTTAGATGTTTACTGAATCCTTACTCTCCTTACTCCCAAGTGTGTGGCATAAGCCTCTCCTTTGGTTTTGTTCTTTTTGTTTTTTCATAGCCCTACAATTTGGAAATGACTATTTAAAAAATCCCTGGGAAAAGCTTGCTCACTTAGAAATACCTTATTTATTTTGGGGAAGATCGCTTCATGCAGGCTTTAAAGTGCTGTTTTGTTCACAGAGAGGCAGTGGGGGTCAACGCTGACTTACAAATGCAGTGGCTCGCTGGAAAATTACCCTTGTTTCTTTTCCTAGCAGCAATGATGTAGGCCAGGCTTTTGAAAAGCACCAGTTAAGTGTAATCATGATTTTTTGTCTTTATGTCTTGCAATACAAGTGCTCTAAAATGTTCCCTGATATTGGTGTAATAATTCCAGGAAAAAAAATGTCTGTTCAGGCTGGTACATTTAATATGTAGGGGAGCTGGAAAGGGGCTTTGTAGGTACCTTCCTTTAGCCTGTTTTCCTCTCGCCCTCTTGTTCTTTTCCTGATGGGTAGGAAACATTTTCAAGTTGTAAATGTGAGGGGCTGAATGGCCTGTAGTGTCAATTCAATTCCCAGAACGATGACTGGAATCAACAGATGCACCGCAAGACTTGATTTTATTGTATTTTTTAATGTCGTTTTTTAAGGCGCTGAGCTGTTGTATTTATTTTGATGCATGTTAAATTGCTTCTCTCAGGAGATATCAAAGCTGCTTCCAATTACTGATGCTGCTTCTCTTTAGTGGTAACTCATGACATAGCAGCATAAAAGTGGTATCTTACATTAATCTGCAGTAGAGCTGCTTAGTTTTCAAGGGTCTAAAGAAAATGTGCTTCTTTGAGTTTGATCACTTCTGTGCAGAAAGACAGGGAGGATTAGGGAATCAGTTGCAAAATACATCAAGCCATTTCTGGCTAATAAAAGCGAGACTTCAGCCATATGGTAGACTTCCTTTTGAAGTGTGTTGTGTTGCTTCCTCTTTTCAAAAGGAAAAAGAGATGACGTGTTTGCTGTCAACCAGTTAAAAAAATGGACGGGTTGGCCGACCCATCAGATACTCAGTACTCCTGTGTTAAGGATCAGTAATCTTGGTCCTATATTTTATGGCGTTGTCAACTGCAAGGACAATGCCATAAAACATGAGTCGGTGTGGATGTAAGCACTTGGTTGTCTATCTAATGTATCTCGTTTGGCAGTCAGTAAGGCAGCAGTGTCTTGTTTCTTTGCCCTGGTGCAATAGCTGTTTATCAGGAGGCTGCCTCATAGAAAGCAATTTCAGTTTTAGATCTTCCCTTCTTGTTTGCATTGACAACATGGAGTGAATCCACACATGACATTCCTCTATCTGAAGGAGCTGTGCATCATACTGTTTGTCCCAAGCAGCTACACCAAACGGGGCTGTGGCATGCTCTCGTGGATGGCACTGAACTGTGGACCTGTCACTTGGGGACTTGTTCAGGCTGCTTCAAGTTTGGAGGCAATGACCTCTGGAGTGGTCATAGCACCACGTGTCTCACTTCAAAGGCTGGAAGTCAATGAAGCGTCCGAACCACTCAATATATCAGTGCTTAATTGACAACATGAAGGACCTGCTTGTGATTTATAGCCCTACAAAGGGACACACTTTTTATGTTCTGCCAACACAATTGGCAGAATATTTTAGGCACAGATGGCACATTAGCCTTGGACAGCTGGTTCCCTCTCTGCTGTCACATCCTAGGACCATCTAACTAATGCTGTCACACACAACCCAGTTCACGGAGTAACTGAGAGGGGTTCTCGCGCGTGGCATTGTGTCAGCCTGAAGGCACATGAAAATCAATCTGCTAAAAGACTGCCTTGAAGAGATTTCCAAGACACAGCACCCTACGATGCCCTTCTGGCTGTTCACTCACTGACCTCTCTCTTATAGCCACGTGAGCGCAACCAGAGTTTCCTCCTAGTTGTGCAACATGCACATATGCAGGCTGGTGAGCGTACTTCTCTCCTTGCAGTGTCCTCTACTCTGCATCTGTACAATTGTGGAGAAAAAAGACAAAGCAAGAGGCAAAACACACCTACGCAGAGCATGAGTTTCTTTCAAAGCTCGAGAATGAGTAGGGATCGCTGAAAGGTGTCTGTTTTGAAAGGTTTGTCTTTAATACTTAGCAGCAAACAAGTCGAGAATACACGGTAGAGGGACAAGATATAGTGACAGTATAAATTATACCAAGACGATAACAAGGATGAAAGAACAGAGGATGGAGTAGAACTTCAAATGTGTTTGGAAAGAAGGGGGGGAAAATCCTCCAGTGTTTTCTGGAATGCAGTCAGGGAGGAAAGGTCTGAGGTGGAAAGCTCAAAGCTATGTTTGTTGGTAGATGAAACACATTTTTCACATCAGAAACTTAGTATTTCAAGGTACGTTCCCCATAAAAATACAAGAGTGATATTTTTCCAAAGCAGAGGAAATACGAGGTCCATAATTTCTTACTGTTCTATCAGAGCTTCACTGACTGCAAACAAGCTGCTGTGCAGAAAGCCTTTAAAAATGTTTTGTTCTGGTTTGTGGCATGGGACACAGTCCAGGAAATGGTGGGGGGGTTAGGACTGGCTTTTATTGATGCCAAGCAACCAGACCAGAAGAACTGGAGGTTTATGTTTGTGTTTTAGGCTATTTTTGGAAAGTTAATGATAACGAAAGGTAGACTGAAGAGTCATTGAAGTTCATTTTTTTTCCAAATCTGGATGATAGAGAAAGGAAAAAGTTTGTGCCTGTGGTGGCAGATTTAGGACATTGCCCTGAGCTATGTTACGTGTTACGTGCCTCTGAAGAACTTCTATAGAATCAACAGAACCACAGAACATTAAGGATTGGAAGGGACCTCGGAGGATCAAATACCCTTGCCAGAGCAGGATTGCCTAGATCAAGGAGCACTGCGATCCCCAGGGTACACATGTTTGTGAGGATGTCACTCAATAATTTCATGACAGACCTGGAGAAAGGAGAAAGCACAGAAACATGTCCAGGCGGGTTTTAATGTCTTCAGAGAAGGAAACTCCACAACACCCCTGGGCAGCCCCTTCCAGCTCTCTGTCACCCTCACCAGGAAGAAGTTCCTTCTCATACCAATGTTCCAGCTCACACCTATTGCCCCTTGCTCTGTCATTGAATACACAGAGCACAGCCTGGCTCCATCCTCCTGACACCCACCCTTCACATATTTATAAACATTAATGAGTTGACCCCTCAATCTCCTTTTCTCTAAGCTGAAGAGACCCAGCTCCCTCAGCAAAAGCTGCAGGCTTTAAATTTATGAATTCTTGAATATTTCAACATTGAATATGTAGAAATGGGTTTGACCACAGCGTCAAATTTCTTTTGCATTTGAGTCACTACAGGAAGCTGCAGAAAGGATGTAAAACCAGCTTTTAAATCTACTTTTAGAGACATTGGATTCCTTATTTTAAAAAGATTTCCAGCATTTCTTGCATGTATTACTTGACTGACTGTCTCTTAACAATAACCCTTGGATTAGGTAACCTTTTTAAAGACTTGGGGCTGTTACAGCCCACTAAAGTACGTCACACTGATGTAGAATCCCAAAGGATTTGGTAATCTATAGCTCACGAATTAGTGCCAATCAACAGCCTGTTTGGACGTTAACTATCAATGAGAGCTGGATTTGACACTGATGTACTTCTGAGCCTTGCTATTGCAGGTAGCGGATGAGGACCTGTGTGCAGTAGAGTGTGAGAATCTGCCCTATTCTCAGTGACAAAAGCAGAGCTGCCCACCAAGGGCAGGAATTAATAGATAACCGGCTGTTCCTGGGCTGGGCAGGTGAGCATGGGAGGAAAGCTGACATGCAAAACGACCTTCCCTCCTGTTTGTTTCCTCTGTTTAACTCCTGCTGGCTTCTCACAGTAAACAGTGGGGAAACGCTGATCAGCTAGATCCATCAACTGCAAGCTGTAATTTCAAGTCGGGCCATTACCCAAAATTAAAGCATACGTGGTGAAGAAATTAGCAGCCTGCCACAGAAATGCAGGGATGTACCTTACACCTGGAGGTGTTATCTGCCTGCTGTGATCTCAGCTTCACAGTGCGGTCTGAGCAAAGTGTGGACGTGCCTGCAAAACCTATTTTTGAGCTTGTTTTGCTTATCTCTCATGCTGAAATGAAATATTTTATCTCTGCAAAGTATACATTCCATTTGGTGTGTGTGATGGTAGTATCGATTGCACACGAGCTATAGACACACTCATTAGCGAGGAGCTGCACTTCTCCTGTTTGCTTACTGGTATGATGATAGGTATTGTTCCAGCTCTGATCATCACCCCTTCAGATTGTTGCAGCGGTGGCAGAGAGCATGAAAGCACTTGTCCTGTGCTTTTATTCAGAAAGGAATTGTACTTCTTACCCTTAATGAGGGTTGATAAGAACCGCCCATCGAAGCGATGTGCTTGAAAGCACCAGTGTCTTAAATGCTCCCGTTCTGGCTTTTTGAGCACAAGTGGATGAGTAATGGATTTTCCATTCAGTGTCAAAGGAAGAGTTTACTGAATTTGAAAAGAGCGTTATTTACTGGTTCCATTTCACTGTAAAGTTATTTAATCCTTTAATCCTACTTTTTCCTTAAATACTGCAGCTTCTAAATGAAAACCAAACCAACCACCAAAAGAGAAAAAGTAAACCCCCCAAAATTAGCTGAAAAATACATTAGTGCATCAGTATATACAAATAGACAAAAATAACAATCTACATGAAACATCTTGGTACCATTTTTTGGTTTCTTGCGTGTATTTCTCCAGGAAAAGATGTTCAGTGAATTCAACTTGAAATTGTACTTTTCACTGACTTTTTTGGTGCAGCTACATGGTCTAGGGGATCATGCGACCGGGGGGGAGGGGGGGATTGGACTGGATGATCTTTAAAATCCCTAATGTTTTGTGATTCTGTGAATGTGATTCTGTGGTTTCAATGGCCATAGTGAAACATCTTTATTCACCATTTAAAGTGTAATTGATGAACACTGGACAAGTTTTGTGATTGCCTTGGGTTTTTTTGTTTTGGTTTTTTTTACTGTGACAACACTGGAAAAGCAAAACCCCTGAGCTGTCTTTGGGACTAAACTGAATTGCCTAGTACGTAGAACTTGTTAGTTATTTATGCAAATATTTATTTATTTCTCTAGCAACTTCTGAGCTTTGATTTGGAGGGTTTGCTGTGGTGTGAGATGAGTGATGACTGATGGAACCAGTTCTTCTAGATTGCTCTGGCAGGGACATTATTGCCGTGTGGACTTTGCACTTGCAAGACTTCTGTACAAATTGGTATCCTTCCATGGAGTTACACTGACCTGTGGTATGCAGAGCCTTGCTACTAACTGAGGCATGCTCGAGGCTCAGGTTGTTGCCGGCATCCAACATGCCAGCACTGAGTAGCCATGTGATACTGAAAAGCGTCACTCCTTCACTTCTCAGTGCCAGAAGGACCTCTGCACTGTCCATAGAACTACGTGTCACCCTCCTACCCAAGGCCAACACGCTGATTGCTGGCAAGGCAGCTGGAGTCTGTGCAGGTCATGAGCTGTGGTGCACTGCAGAGTATCAGTGATGGGTTTGGCTTCTACCACAGGGCATGGGCACCACCAGGTTGGCCCTGGTGTTTTGGCAGTGACCTGGGTTGGTTAGTCTCCTTCTCTGGAGACATTTAAAACCCGCCTGCAAATGTTCCTGTGCGACTTGGTCTAGATTATCCATCCTGCTGTGGCACGGGGATTGGACTGGATGATCTTTCGAAGTCCCTTGCAATCCCTAATGTTGCGTGATTCTGTGGTAACAGAGCAAGAAAAAACACTGACAGCTCCAGCAGAGCCTGTAAGATTTTTGGCAAAAGGGAGATTGTGTTTTGAACTGAAGTTCACTCCAGGTGAAACTTCCCACTCGTACTGGTCACCTCCCTGAGGTTTATGGACTTGTCTTTCCTTGTGCTACTCTGTTTAGCTTAGGAAGAAGAGCACCATGTCTTATTACAGTTAGGTTGCTTGCACAAGGATTCTTCTCAAACCACACAAAAAAGTAAAATCAGAGTAGACATAAAGCAACTCATACTGACAACTTGAAATCACTTGCTCTAATTAGTGAGCACTCCCTGCAGACTTATTAGAATCATAAAAGCATTATTATCGATTATGTGGTGGTTGGAACGGTCAAGGTTTGGGCAGCTCAACAATACTACCTTGAAGAGAGAGAGAGTTGTGCAGCCTTTAAGAATTATCTGTAGTGTGGGGGAAAGTGCAAACTGCAGCCTCCTAGAAATCCTTTATGAACTAGGCCTTATGTTCACCTCTGTCAAATAAGGAGGGGGTTTGGGTTTCTCTGCCACAGCCTAATAGGTACATAGTGACTGCTTAATGGGATTTACATTCACTCCAACAAAATTAAGCTGGTAAAAGACAATGCAACACGCTGTAATGTAAATGGGACTGACGGCAGAATTAAATGTTTGTGGAAACAGGGCAGCAGATCTATCAAGAGCTAATTAAACAGAGTTCAGAGACAGACTTGGGAGTAAACAGCACCAACAAAGAGGGGGGAGAGTAAGAACTAGAGAAAATGGAGCCTTTGTGTGGCAATGAAAAGGACTTAGAAACAAAGTTATTTAAATTGGAAGATCTGAGGAAGCCTATCTACTGAGAAGGACTTGGTTTCGTCCAAACCTGTTGATTAACACAAGTTGAATGGCAACTTTAACTCCTTTTATGTGCAAACAGTTGCTCTGTGTTATGCTTTGCTAGTCACTGTATCTTCCTCTGATACACTTTTTCAGCACAGTATAAGGTTTCCATTTGCTGTTCCTCCTTTTTCTTAGTCACCAGTTTAGAGCCAGACTTCAGTGCAAGTCTTCCCAGTAGTGGGAGGAAGCCTAGAAAGCAGCACTGGGGAAGACAGGGAGGTTCATCCCTGCAGGGCATATAGGCATGGGATGAGAAGGCACCCCTGCAGAGAGCTAGCAGCTGAAGGACATGCTGGGTAAACTTGGCACAGAAAGAATCTTGTTTGCCTGCCTTGCAATCAGCAACAGCCTTTTCTGGGCTCCCAGTGTCAGCAATATCTGTTTGAATAAAAACCTAACATCTATTTAGTTGACAAAGGTCTCTCCAGCAGTAACAGGGTTTGATTCAAGATGACTTGTTGGAGGGGAATCACAGAACATTAGGGATTCAGAGGGACCTCAAGGGATCATCCAGTCCAGTGTCCCCACCATAGCAGGATCACCTAGATCTAGTCACACAGGAACCTATCCAGGTGGGTTTTAAACATCGCCAGAGAAGGAGACTCCACAACCTCCCTGGGCAGCCCCTTCCAGGGCTGTGTCACCCGCACCCTGAAGAAATCCCTTGTCATGTTGATGTGGAACTGTTCCAGTTCACACCCATTGCCCCTTGTCCTATCATTAGATGCCACTGAGCAGAGGCTGGCTCCATCCTCCTGACACTTGCCCTTCACATATTTATCAACATTAATGAGGTCGCCCCTCAGTCTCTGTTTGTCCAAGCTCAAGAGACCCAGCTCCCTCAGCCTTTCCTCATCAGGGAGATGCTCCACTTCATCATCTTTGTGGCTCTGCACTGGACTGTCTCTAGCAGTTCTGTGTCCTTCATGCCAAATCATTAGAAAATCAACTGTTGAGGTGTTTTGGTCATTTTTGTCTAGTCTTCCTAACTAATTTCTTCAAACCTAGCTTAAATTCCTGAGGACAGAGAAATTCTGGAAGCACTGTGGTACATTTACAGAAGGCTATTTCAGGGTAAGCCATGGCATTTCAGTTGTTACCATCTTTGGCAAATCCTGATTTGGGTTTGGTTTTGTTGTTTTTCTTTCTCGGAGCTGGAAATAGGCGTTGCTGAATTTCCAGCGATGCTGGTGGGTGTTGCACAATGATGTTTATACTTGCAGGGGATCAGTAAAAAACACCCCTTGTGCTTTGGCAGTTTTGTTTAAAATGAGAGAATTGTCCTCTCTCTTCTGACAGCAGGGATGGGATGATAAATATGGAAGTATTGGGATCAGTTGCTTCGTCTGACAGAAAGCAGCACAAAGACTTCTTACAAGGGGTTGGTGAAGCAGGAAGAAGTAAGTTTTTCCTTGAAATTTGAGCAACAGTTTGTCTGAAACCAAATCTACCTGCTCTGAAAGCCAGATCAGATAGGAACCGGGTTTTCTGACTGTGTGAAGATACTCACTGGGGTCAGTTCCAGCCACCACCTTGTCTCCCTCCATAGTCTGACAAGTATGTTCTGACAAATACGTGTCACAGGTACTTTATCTGCCTTTACTGTGTCAGAACAGTGTTGCTGGGTTTGAAAAAGTCTGTGGAAGGTTATTGGCTTTTACATTTGATCCCAGTTAAAGAATGAGAGGTCTGCATGTTGGTGCTGACTGTAAAACACACAGATATTTCTTGGTACTCTTTTGTGTCCAATGGAAAGAGAAAGGTGAGTTTGTGCTGTTCACAGAGGCTTCAGTGGGCCGTGATTTTCATAGGGAACAGCTGGGGTGCCTGTCTGGAAGACAGGAAGCACCTGGGCTGTGGTGCTTGTGCATTCATTTTTGCGAAGTCTTGAAGTGGTAACCCCTGAAGAAATTGTTTGGGCAAGGCTTGATTGGTAGAGTAGGAAGAATCTGCAGGTAAGAGGACAAAACTTTGGCGGTTAACCTCTTGCTGTATTAACAATATAGAAGTGGATGCCACCAGTTATACAGCACAAATTTGGCAGAAAATAGTGCGGTGATGATGAAGAGGATAGAACACCTCTCTTACGAGGAAAGGCTGAGGGAGCTGGGTCTCTTGAGCTTGGAGGAAAGGAGACTGAAGGGTGACCTCATTAATGTTGATAAATATGTGAAGGGTGGATGTCAGGAGGCTGGAGCCAGGCTCTGCTCAGTGGCATCTAATGCTAGGACAAGGGGCAGTGGGTGTGAGCTAGAACAGAGGAGGTTCCACATCAATATGGGAAGGAACTTCTTCCTGGTGAGGGTGACAGAGCACTGGAAGGGGCTGCCCAGGGGGGTTGTTGAGTCTCCTGCTCTGGAGATGTTTAAAACCCACCTGGATAGGTTCCTGTGTGACTGGATCTAGGTGATCCTGCTCTGGCAGGGACACTGGACTGGATGATCTTTCAAGGTCCCTTCCAATCCCTAATGTTCTGTGATTCCGTGACATCTGAAAGCACATGAGCCAAAATAAAGAGTGGTGGTTTTGCACACTTTTGGCTTTCAGAATCTGACTTGAATGCTCTATTTTACTTTAATGCTCTATTTTTAAAAGTTTGACCCAGGTCCCTTCAGTTGCTTTATGGGTTGTTTTCTCTACAAACATCGCACCTGATCTTTGTCCTGCTCTGGACAGACATTATGCATGTCTGAAGTAACCTCTGGTTCACTTCATCCTGTGGAATGGATGGCTCAGTTTGTTCTGAACAATTGGAAGACAGGTGGTGTTCTGGTATGGAGATACTTCAATGTTGTGAATCTGGCTTTGTGTACAGTCAGAATCTGCACCCACAGTCACTGGCTCTTGTAGGCTCTTGGGTTGTTTTGTTTACAGTGGTTTGAGGCTTTATGTGGACATTTTTGTAAATATTTGCCCTAAATTTTCATCCTTTTCAGTTTTTTTTATACTTGGAGCATCATGAAATGCATCAAATCATCACATATTTATCAGTTCTGTGCTGCTATACTCACTATGCTGTTTCAGCTCAGGGATGTTTTTCCAACATGAGGTCTCTATTTTATGTGTTTTCCTTTATTTCCTGATAGAAGAAATTTGTAAAGTGAGAGTCAAGTCTTGGATGTAAAAAAATCCTCCAGTTTGAAAGTTGTGTGCGCTCTGCCAAGTCATACAAAATCGTATTGATTGATTATAGTTGCCAGAAGTAACTACTATACAGTCATCCTCTTGTTTTAAAATTCCAGATGTAAGCAGATCTGAGTCCGGGGCTTCTCATCTCCCTCCCAGCTCATTTCTTGTCCGCCCTCTCCCACCCAGCATCCTAGCCTGCTCCCTCACGTGATAAATAACCCTGTCTTATCAAGGTCAGTCAGAAAGGCCCTTTTCACGTATCTCATAAATTTTAGCTAGGTGCCACTGATGGGAGATTAATGTAATGGCACTACTGCAAGCACTCAGGCTTGTCTTAATTATGCTAAGGTTGCCGGTTCACCGTTTCTCTTCATCTTTCTCCCGCTTTAGGGAACACTAAACACTATGTCATTAGATTGTCTGTTCCACAACATTGGCCCTTTGCATTTACAAAGTCATCAGATGCCTTATGACCTAGCTTTTCTAAGAAATTAAATTAAATAAATAGTGAAAACAACACAAAAAATGAGTAGAAAAGAGCCTGCCAGGGTGTGAGGAGGGAGCTAAGAGGGCTGGGGAAGGTGATTGATTAGGTTTTGAGAGTGTGGTAGGCTTTGAGGCCCATCATTGTGGGGATGTTCTGCGTGGTATGGCTGTTGGGTGCTGCCTTTTCATGTTTCATTTATTAAATGTGTTCTTCCTTGGGAAGTTAAAAATCCTCTGCTGCAGAGTCAGTGTTTGGGGAATCTGTTGACAAGGGGCTCCCCTGAGTTCCCTGAGGCTCAAACCAACCTTGGATGTTTCCTCCCTCAACTCCACTGAGGATAGTGGAGCCTCGCGGCTGTGTGCCAGTCATAGCTTCTCTTCTTGCTGGGGCACAGAACCCTTCCCTCCTACACCTAGGAGTTTCTGAGAAGTATTTCTTGCACATTTGTTTCTCTCCATCTGCAGGCTCAGTTTAGCAGCCTGCAGAAGCTTAACCTTGATTTTTATTTCATTTAGTTTGTGCTTTATGGCTACATTAAAAGAGACTTTTGTTTCTTTCTGAGCATCCTCTGCTGGCTCTCCAGGGAGGAGAATTTCAAAATGATCACACGACATTAATAGAAGCACCAATTCTAACTTCTGTCTACTGATTAAAAAAAATCACTTTCTAAGGGACTGAGCTGGGCTTGTGTCTGTGCAGTTGGGCTTGTTGGCTGGACTGGGAATCAGGCAGTCTCAAGCTTTATCGTTGGCGGCGGTGACCTGAAGTGTGCTGACATGGCTCACCCATGCTTTCTGCGGCAGTAAATGAAAAATAACTTGGGTATTGCAGATGAGACACGTTAGTGTGTTGATTACATGCTCTCAAGTACCAGTCAGGTCTTAACAATTTCAACAACCAGGGCTAAATTAGACGATTGTGCTCCCTCCACTACTTAGTACTTGTGAGAATGCTTTGAAAAGAAAAGTCATCTTCATAAAGAAGGGCTTTATGTGAGGCACACAAAGCCAGCCAGAGCAAAGCAGTCATGCTCTGAATAACACACAGGGCCCACTCTCCTCCAAGCCCACGAAGTAAAGACAAAGGACTCGATAGAGAGGTAATGAGAAGAATTGAATTGTTTCTAGTCCTGTGTGCTCTGGGCGTACAGCACCCTTGTGCTTGTGGTGCTGGCCAACAAAGAGGGACTCTGTGGCTGAGATTCAAATGGGAAAGAGTGCATAATCACAGAACATTAGGGATTGGAAGGGACCTCAAAAGATGATCTAGTCCAATCCCCCTGCCATAGCAGAATCACCTAGAGCAAGTCACACAGAAACATATTCAGGTGGGTTTTAAAAGTCTCCAAGGAATGGGACTTCACAACCCCCTTGGGCAGCCCCTTCCTCTGTCACCCTCTGTCACACCCCTGTGAAGAAGGGGTGGCTGATGAGGTTTCTCCCATGCTGAGGCTACTGCTGTGAGAAGGCTGGTTCAGTACCACAGTACAGCTCAGGTATCTGTTTCCTTGGCTTCAGGTCAATAAGGTAGTCATGGGATGTTAGTGATGACCAGTCACATGGGAATTACTGCTGTCATTTTGTTAGGATGAAGTAAAGATCAATTCTTAAAGCCTTGTTCAGCCAAAATACTCCTTATAGGTGACTGGTGAAGGGCCACTCAGTATTTAACTCTTGAATAGTATTTTAAATTCAACTGTGGTGCACACAGGCAGCTTAATTGAAAGTCTTTTGAAAATAACATTATCGCCTCTGCTCAGTTTCAGTCTCCTGCCGGCGTAATTCCAATCAAAGCTCCTGTCTGCAGTGGAGTTGACTAGTTGCTCCCAGACATGATAACTGGAACTGTGGTATCTGGTAATGATCTGTGCTGTTGCATTTATCACAGCATTAGAGTGAAAATAACTCCTGTCGCCACAGTAGGAAGCACATCTATGACTTCCTCTAACATCTAGCAGATAAACACTGCTATGACAAATCCAGCCCCAATGGCATGTCACAGAGCATGGAAGGTCTTCTGATATCAGCTTATCTTAGTGGGAGAAGATTTATTTTAAGAATCGATTCATTAAGGTGAAATTAATATTCTCCTGCACAGTTGGGATTTCTGCTTTGTTTGGTTTATCTGCTGCACAAGTTGAAACGCTGCTCTGGTTCTTCTGAGTAACATTTCAGGGACACGTTTAGATTACCACAGTCTAATAGGGTTTGCAGAGAAGCCAGACCTGCCCTGTACCCCTGACTACCAGAACTTTTGGCTGAATGCATCAAAAGAAGAAAATAACTTCATTTAATATAAAATTTTATCTCTGTGTCAAAAACCTTGTGAGGTAACTGTGTGGAACTGGCTCTTTGCCCACCACTAGCTTCCTGTGTTAACTGAGATTTTCAGAACTCCTTTACCGAATCACGGAGTTATTGAGGCTGGAAAAAACCTCTAAGATCATCATGTCCAGCCTGTGAGCTGACACCATGACATCAGCTAGACCAATGCACTAAGTGCCACATCCAGTCTGTCCTTAAACACCTCCAGGGATGGAGACCACCACTGCCCTGGGCTGTCTTCCTGCTGATAGTCAATGTCTCTTCTGGTGCCATGTCTTTATTTCAAAATGGAAGCTGTGAGAACACATGAGTGGTGGAGCCACTGAAGTACTTGCTAGGTGTGACTGGATCTAGCTGATCCTGATGTGGCAGGGCGATTGGACTAGATGATGTTTTGAGGTCCCTTCCAATCCCTAATGTTCTGTCATTCTGCGATCCACGGTGCCATTTCTGGCTTTTGGAGTGAGTGATGTGCCAAACTTAGGGCTTTCAAGAAAAGGAGGGGAAAAGGTAGTGGAAAAGGCCACCAGCTCTTGGTTCTTTTGAGTCACAAGATGTGTTTGAAAATGCTTCGTTCACTTAGAGGGTGTTGGAGCTAAAAAATGAAAATGGCTTTTGCAGCAAAGCGCCATAAGGTCTGCAGAGACCGATTAGCACAGCGTGTCCTATATAGTAACTGCTGCTTCAGTGGTTACTGTAAGATAGGAGATGAAGGTGAGAGGAGTTAAGAGATGCCTGAGCACTGTGCTTCACAGTTACCATTATATTAAAAGATAGAGGAGCTCTGGTTTTACTTAATTGGCAAAGACAGCAATCGATCAGCTGGACAGTTTAATGCAGTGCATTTTGCTGAGCAGCTCCTGACTTCACCGAGGCGTTTGTGTGGAGCTGTGATCCAGGAAGCTTTATTTTCCCTTGATAAGATGGATTTAGTCAAAACTGTCTGGATGATGGCCTGTGTTGATCCTTGCCGTACACAGATGAGAGGGTGGGAAGGGGCTTGATTCTGAGCAGGCAACAGGCTTCCACATGGGGTTGAAAGATGCCTTTACAGGCAGGAATAACCACTTTAGAGGCTGGTTTAATTCTTCTTGATACTGAGAACAAGCTATCAGCCCATTAACAACTTGGTGGTCCCACATTAGAGCTGGAATATCAGCCTCTTAGGTGAGGTGAAGACATGATACATCTAATTTTTAGATTTTTTTTAGTTACTTTTTATTTCAAGCATAACTTGACTTGAACGGAAATTCTGCACTCAAACAGAAACCGTGCTTCTATGTTTTCTCTGAATGGTTTGTCAACTTTGCTAACACAAATGTGATTTCACTTGTGAGGTAGAGGAGGGCTTTGAACTGGCTGGAGAGTGAAGCTCTGGGGTCGTTTCCCATCTGAAACACTGAGGAGTCCTGGCAAGCTTCTGTATGAGCTAGAAAATTGCGTGGCAGATTGTGTGGCCTGATGCTCTGCCACACCTGAGACTTTTCCAGGGGACTTCAGGGTGTTCAGTCCAGTCTGAACTGACTGGTCGGAATTGGGAAGGTCTCTTTTAGTTTTGCGTGAGTCTTTCTTGCAGACGGAAGTGATTTTTAGGTGCAAGTTAGCCAAGGTCCCAAGGTTTCACATGGCCTGACAAGCCTCTTATCCTCCATTACCTTCTAATACACCTGAGCTGAGGTGCAGCACACGTGGCCAGCAGCCAGATCTCAGTCATGATGTACAATCAATGGCCTGAGCAAAACCTCTGAGGGGTATCACTTGAGGAGAAGTGCTTGGGTAGCACTCTGTGTGCTGGCGAGATGTGTCCAGCTGCTTTGGTCTGCAGGCTGGCAGATGAAACGAGGACTTGTGTGAGTGCAGTGAGGTCAGAGAGAACTGAGCAGCGGCAGAGCGTTTTCCTCGAGCAGCCCCGGGTTAGCGCAAAGCCTGCCCACAGAAGAAAATGAGCCCTATAAAAGGGTTTATTATTAGCAGAACATAAATGCAGGAGAGGAAGAGATCATGGCTGGATGCGCTGTCTTAATTGCAGCACTTCCCAGCTTGGCCTTAGTAAAATGTCGCTCTCAGCAGGGGATATCTATAGACACACGTAAAACCAGAGATATGGAAAGTATCATACAAAGCAAATACATACATTTATGTATCTGATAAATACTACCTGTGCTTATTTACACTTCCTGTGTGTGGTGAGGACTGTGTTTACGGATTGTCTCTTGCAGATTTTACTGGGCATATGTTCTCTTGCATTTTGCTCATGTCAGAAAAGCAGTGACCCAGTGGATGTTAAAAGTAATAACAACCTGGACAGGATAAAATGACGGTGTAAGTAGAATGATGTCTGGAGCACACTGAAATATGGTGGATTGCCAGCAAAAGCAGCACCACCCCTTCCAGTTTCCTTCCTCTCAAGTATTAGTGGGCTACCTGGTGGGTGCCGGTTCCACTAAGCTAATGAGCCTGGTTGCTGCTGAGTCCCTGGCTCGCACTTGGTGTGTCAGAAGTAAATCCTTTAGGTTTTGCTGTGGTGAGCTTGGGGTGTGGAGGATGGCTAATGTGAAGATCTGCTTGGGAAGATAGATGTTTGCTTTCCTTTTGATTTTAGTGAGACTTAATGAAAAGCCCGTGTCTAGGGTTGGGGTGATCCAAAGCGGCCAGTCTTGGCACTGAGTTCTTGGTGATTTATCCAGACTCAATAATTGCCTCTTGTTTTCAAGAGACTGCACTGCATGCAGATGCAGAAAAGGGAGCGAGTTGTTTCATTTAAACAGACCTTTTGTTTTAACCTCACTCTGTTAATCAGGCAACTTACTTTTAAATCTTATTTTGACATTTGTGTTGGAATTAACATGACTAGCAGCAGAATCCAATAAATGAGAATTTCTGCAGTGTTCCTTTGCCACCGAACAAACCTTTACCTGTGGTTTGACTTGGCAGCACTTGCAGAGTTCTGCATCAGCTGGATTTTATTGTGTGGGGAGATGGGTAATCAAAAAGGGAACTGCACGTGCCTGCAGATTAAACATTGTGCTCAGAGTGTGAGCGGCGGTGTAATGTCAGAGAGGGAAAGGCGGGGGCCTGCGAGCCCAGTGCACGCCGCGTGCTAAATGCCTCGTCGTACAAAAGCACAATGGCAAATGTTCAGTGATGCCATTGTGTCAGACCACATCAGATCACGAGCAGCACCGGCTTGCTCTGCTTTATTTGTAGGGACGTTTTCCTCATCCCTGCCTGGTGATGACTGCTGCTGGAAGCGCAGGGGGAGTTGCTGTATCCAGCTAATGTGTGTTTTAATACCTGTTTGAGCAGTCGTTTCCCAGCAGAGGTACCTTTTGACATTTAGCCCTTTGCAATTCTCCTAGAATAAGTCATGACACTGCTTCAGAAATGCTGTAATGGATTCAATTGTGCTGCTTTTTCTATCCCCCTGCCTGTTGCATTCAGAAGGCATTGCGCTGTGGAGTGATGCATCCAGAAGTGGATGTGACCCCCTTGTGCTGGGCCAGGAGCTTCAAAATCGATGGGTCACGCTCTGCTTCCTGAATATAGAGCCAGTCCCGCTGAAGCATGCGATGCTAATTTGTCTGAATGTTGGTAGTATGTCCTCCTCCACCCCCCACCTTGGTGGAACTATTGATCTTTTTGTTGTGATTCTCTAATTTATGGACCTTGGTCTGTGGTTCAAGAAAATGATCTTCTGATCAAGCTGATTTTCAGTGTGTGGTTTTAATGAGTGGAAACAACATAAAGCTCCCGTGTTTTCCAGTTGTGGGTGCTGGAATGTGGTATGAGCCCTGTAGCTACCAAGTTGGCTTTGATGGGTGGAAAGTGTTGGGCCTTTGTGGTGATGATGGAAGTCACCCTGTGTGTGAGCCAGAGACTTGACTTCTGTTTGGTTTCATTAAAAAAGAAAAAGCTCTGGTGTGTTGCTGGATTTCTGAGGGAAGCTTTGTCAAGGAACTTCTTCCCAGTGAAGGTGACAGAGCACTGGAATAGGCTGCCCAGAGGGGTTGTGGAGTCTCCTCCTCTGGAGGTGTTTAAAACCAGCCTGGATATGTTCCTGTGTGACTGCTGTGGCAGGGGGATTGGACTAGACTATCTTTTGAGGTCCCTTCCCATCCCTAATGTTGTGCAATTCTGAAGAGCACATCATAATGTTCTGGGGTTCAGCTGTGTCCACAGTCCTCACTGCAGCTGCTCTTCTAGAAAGAATTACACGTTCTAAGATAGTTACAGAGGTTTGTACATCAGTTTTTGCTGCTTCTTCTTCTTTGTAAAAAGGCAAATTCTTAACAAAATTAATGAAATAACAGAATTATTGCAGCATTGTAGCTCCATAAAAACCTCCAGGGCTTAAGACGCTTTAACGTAGGAGCATGTGGTGAAGTCACAATTCCTGAAAACAAACAATATTTAAATTTTATTAAAGGACTTGAGTCGTCCTGGCTGTTGTTGTATTTGGAACGTTGTGTTCCAGTAAAATGCCGATAGTTGTTGTTGCCGCCTCCCTTGGGATGGGACGAGAATGGATGATTCACTCTGTGGTGGTTTTAGCCTGCAGCAGTCAGTCTGTAACCAGAATTTCTTGCTTTATTTCTGGAAGGCAGTACTTCTTCTAAAAATACAACCTTTGCAATTACCTTCCGGAACAACTCTGTGGCAGGTGGATCTGGAAAGGGTCACGTGTTTTCCTGCAAACTTGTGGTCTAGGAGATTGAGGGAGAGACCTTTGGGTACTGAAAGCTGGTACCACCATCCTTCTTTCTGGACAGGCTGAGAAGTTTTGCGCTCTTGAAGAAAATGAAGGTTTGGATGTGGAGCATGTGATGTGCATTGCGGCAATTCGCCATAGAATTATGGGATGGTTTAAATTGGAAAAGACCTTTTAACGTTCATGGAGTCCAACCCTCTGCTATGGACAGGCTGCCTGAGAGCTGGTTTTGCAACAAAACATAAGCGGAAGCTGTGTTTTACTGTGTATTCAAACAGGCAGGAAAAATATTCTCCAGGAAAGCCATACAGGTTTGAAATCTGAATTTTCCAAATCATAAATCAAGTGTTTAGTCTGGCTTTTATGATCAGGACTTTTGTTATAGTGGTCATGCTGGGCAGAGCAGGTGGGCAGAACCAAACAGATTAGACACGTAAATGACATGAGCTGCAAAGAGGATTTCATCTGTTCTGGGGGGGTAAGATAAATCCTTCATCAAATGTGTAAAATTTCTTTAATAACTAGACCTGGCAGGGAAACTCTCGGAGTTCCAGCAGTGATAATTGGTGCTTCGACTCACTGGAATAACCAGTGAACCAAAAGATTTGTGTTTACCTCGTTCCTTCTGGACTTGAACAGTGAATGTCATTGCCTTTGTGCCAAATAAGGGTAAACATGAAAGACAAGAAAGGGGCTGAGTTATGTCTCATTGTTTGACGATTTAGGCACTGCTTTCTACAGATGGAGCTTGGTGTTAAGTCCATCCAGCTCAGTGTCCCCTTGCAGGCAGGGATCAGCCTTGGATCCTTCTGCATTCTCCCCAGAAATTGGTGTTCAGCACAGATCTCCTTTCTCCTGCTGCATCAGCCCCAGATGCACCTCAGCACATCTTCACTTCTTGCATCCACCACACCCAGTGGCATCCAGTTGAACTGGTATTGTGGATCAGGGCTTTGAATTGCTCATTCTGAGCTCATGCCTGTGTTTAACATGCAGATGTTTGCAGGAATTAGTGCCAGAAGATGGGCCATCTTGGCTTCTGAGGTCCCTCTGCCTGCAGTTGGGCTCTGGGAAACATCTGTCCCTGCCAGCCACCCTGGCAAAATTTGCACTGGGAGACCTTGGCGTGAAGGTTCATACTTCAGCAGCACAGAGCTGAAGTTATTATTGACTCACTCTGCTGCTGGCCTTGGGCCCCTCAAGAAGAGCCATCAGTAAGGACAGCTTTCAGCTCCTGTGTGAGGAGTAGGAGGAAGAGGGATGCTGGAAGGGGGCCAGGCTGAGCTGTAGTTGGGGTATTAATACAGATAGCCTGACGCGAGGAGCAGGCAGCTTCTCTCCAGCCCCTGCGAACGCTGTGCAGGGGCTGTTTGTTGTGCAGAAGGTAGAGCACACCTCAGATTTAAAGGCAATTTAGAGCTCCATTGGCTTGTAAGATGAAACGGTGGTTTGACTTTATTTCATTCCTCCCATGACTAAGGGACGGTGAGCCAATGCAGAGAAAAGACCAACTGCCGTAACCCAACTGCAAGTTTTGCCCAAAGCTTGAAGGCAAGCCAGGCCTTTGCTGTGGCTAAGGAAAATAACCTTCAGATGCAGCAGGGAGCAAAGCCTGTGCACTGTGAGGTTTCAAACCACCCTCAGAAGCATCAGATGGGGTGGTTCAAGGGGAAAATGAAAGTTTGCTTAAGAAAGTCTTGCTCCAGCTAGTCTTGCTCCAGCTATGATTGTAGGGGGGAAACTGCAGATACTTTGAAAAAGCTGTATGTTCTCTACTTTATTGATTCACTTTCTGTGGAGTTGGGAGAACTTGGCTCTTTCTGGTGGTGTCACTGTATTTAGGATTTTTTCTGTTCTCAGGGCAAATAAAAGTAAGCCTCAGCAGTGGTTTGGAAAGCCTTGGCCTACTGAATCAATAGTGTCTCTGCACTCCTAAACATATGAGCAGTTTGATTTTATTTTATTTTTTTACAGTGAGCTGCCCAAAAGCCAGACAAGTCCTGCATTTCTTGGAGCTGCATGACAGGGGCTCTGCACAGCCCACGGTCACACTTAATTAGACAGCCTGGGGCTGGGACGGCTCTCTGCCCCCAGCACTGCGTGTGCACCTCAGCACGAGCCTCCGCTGCTTTTATCCACCGTAGTAATGGTGTGGAAGGGGGTTGTTGTATGTGTCATGGGGCTTCTTGTAAAGTGAGCCGGCTTCCAAATCCCACATCAGCTTCTCTTCTGCACCAGCGCTGGAATGACTTGGGACTTGGTTTGGCACCAAGTTATTTAATGTGGTAGGTGAACCTGGAATTGTGCCCTGGAGCCTCTGGATCTGTACAGTGATGTGTAACCTTTGCTTTTGTCACTTGTGGAGGCTTGTGGCTTAGGTCATTTATCTTGGTAATGAGTTCTGTTTCACACCTCTTCAGACAGCACAAATGTGGAAACAAATGCCATTCGGGAAGGAGGAGGATCTGGAGGCTGAAGTCTCCAGCAGATAAATAGGGTTTTTACCTCTGGCAGTACATTGAGGTCTTTTATTTTAATACCTAGCAAGCAGCTGATGATGTCCTTGCTGCCAAGGAGGAGATGCATGGTGTCCTTTTTGTGCTGTTTCAGATACTACCAGCTGTCCATCGCTCGCCCAGGGGCTGTGAGACGTGTGGGAGGGACAGATCTGTTCTCTACAGAAGCTCATCTGTTGTGCCAGTGGTGCCTGAGTGGGCCACTCATCTCATGAGAGATGGGGCCCTTCTCTCTCTCTCCAGTTAAAGCAATGTGGATGTTGTGGTATTGAGTTTTCTCACGCTTAGGGCGTTTTAGAAACACAAGTCTGCAAAAGGAGGACTTCTGCATGTAAAAAGTTCTAGTGGATACCCAGAAAATGCAGCAAATCAGAGGGCTGGAGTTTTTCTGTTAAATGAGAGCTCATGCCTCACCTTGTTGAGGGGACAGCTGCTCTTCCTGCTTTTCAGGGACATTTGGTTGGGAGAGAGCGTCAAGAAGGGCTGGACCAAAGCCCTTGTTTCCTTATGGTTTTTCCTCCCCAGGAGAACACTTGGATCTGAGCTCCCCCGCAGCTGTGCGAGATGCTTCTGCCCATGCCGATCTCCAAGATGGGTTTCCAGGAAACCTGGGTTATCATTCCACTTTTCTTGTGCTCTCATAGGTCTGTTTATTTGTGTAACAGGAGACTTGTGTTGCCTTGTCTCTGCCGGGCTGTGCTGCAGGTTTTGGAGCTGCAGATTTTTCTCCAAGGGACTAAGTCCTTCATGTCAAGGCAGTGCTGTTAGTCCCGTAGTTAAAGTTCTTTAAGGAAGGATTTTGTGTGTGGTTTTGTATGGTGTACCTGATGAAACGGAGCTATGATCTGACATTGAGTGTGTAGCTATTACTGCAATGGAAATAATAGTTGCCTTTTAATGAGATAATATGCTCTTGATGTAGGTATATTTATTTATACATATATATATATATATAAAAACCTTATTTCAGGAACTGGAATAGGCTTCCCAGGGAGGTGGTTGAGTTGCCGTCCCTGGATGTGCTTAAAGATGGTTTGGATGAGGTGTTGGTTGATACACTTTAGAGGTGAACTTGTAAAGTAGGGTAGATGGTTAGACTCGATGATCCCGGGGGTCTTTCCCAACCAGAGCGATTCGTGATTGTGTAGTCCCTTCTCAGTTTTTAACACTTGGGCTCTCTTTCTGCTGTTGTGGTTTGTGAAGTCTCCTCTCCATACAAAGTAGGACAGTAAGGTTCTAGAGATCCTTGGGTGTGGGATGCTTTGATCTGCTCTGTGTAAGCAGTTTGGCCTCACGCTTTCTGTGGTCTTCCAGGGAACGATGCGGAGAAGTGAAAAAAATAATTACACTTGAGGAGCACAGAACCGTGAACATAAAAGCTGTAGTACTGACACCTTGTGTAACTCAGAGTGAGTAGTTTCAGGCTGAGGCTGTTGGGTTTGGTATTCTTTTAAAAAACCCAACACACTGCCCATATAGAGACACTATATATCCTGAGAGAATCTGCAGGGTTTCAGCACAGCTATTAGCTGCTTCCTTTTAACTGAGCCATTTCGAGGTAATAATCTCCCTCTATCAGATCATGATTTTTGAGCAGTTGGTATCTGTGATATTAGCTTTAACCTTTCCTCTGTAAGCTCATTAGGATGGAGAAAACATACCCAGGGAAACACGCAGCCCTCATGGTTCAGCTTGGAGTCCTTTCTCTTCAGCAAGAGAAACAGCTTAAATGGCTTCAGTCAATAGGATGTTGTGGTTTCTCCTGTGAAAACACTACGGAATAAAACAGATTGTGGCTTTGTGAGGAATCGGTGTCGCATGCCACACTGTCATATCCTCGCCTGGGTTCGGGCTGTCAATCCCTCAACAGAGAGGACAGATCCAGCAAAACCTGGCAGAGCAAGTGAGGGAGGAGCTTTGGTGCTGCTGGAAGAGGGATCCGGTTTTTTAAAAGAAAAGCACAACACCCAGGGCTTTTGTTTCCTCAGTGCCATGATCTCTGCAGGCAGATCCAGTGCTGCTGTCTGGCATTCGCCCTAATCTGTACAGTGTTGATCTAGATGTTAAATGAGTGGACTGGTGTGAAATCAGGCTTCAGGCTCCCAGACAGTGACTTAGTAAATACAATAAGCAGCCACACTACTCGCCTGGAGTGGTTGTTACAAATTTTTTCATTGCTGATTTTTACAACACGCTGTTCTGATGGCATTTGGGTTTGTACAAAAGTAAAGAAACCCAGCCCTCACTTTTTGCAAGAAATTTGCATTTCAAAGGTTTATCCACTGCAACAGCTACTACCTGACTGCTGGCAGGCCAGCTCCTTGCATAGTTATGCAAGCTGGGGAGACAGACACTTGAAAAAATCATCCCCATATTATTCTGACAGGCAGACAGATACACTGTGAGACCGATCAGAGTGTGTCAGAAACTCTCTGAGGACCTGCCTGGGAGCCTGGGGACAGGCAGAACCTGATGACGTGTCCACATCAGTCTCCTAACTCTATCTGTTGGCTGACAGTTGGTTTTTGTGCAGCAGTGCTTTTGCAATCCTTTATTTAATGATGCTCAAAATGCCTCCTGGAGGAGCAGGGCAGGGTTCTGGACTGATTCAAAACCATTGTCTTCATTTCTTTGAAAGACTAAGGATCTACCAGAAGACTATGAAATTAAAAGCAGCCCCTTAAGTATAGCTCTGTTAAACCAGACAGCAAAGCAAAGTCAATCAAATACAACAGAGTGACAGGTGCATTGCTCCAACACCTTTCACAGAATCACAGAACATTAGGGATTGGAAAGGACCTGAAAAGATCATCTAGTCCAATTCACCCACCGCAGCAGAATCACCTAGACCAAGTCGCACAGGAACATATCCAGGTGGATTTTAAACATCTCCAGAGAAGGAGACTCCACAATTGCCCTGGGCAGCCCCTTCCAGTGGTCTGTCACCCTCACCATGAAGAGATTCCTTCTCATACTCATACGGAACCGCCTGTGTATATTTACCCAACTCTACAAGCAAAACCCCGTAGTCTCTGCTGTGGGTGCTGTGGAACAGTTGTGGAGCCGTGGGATGCTCCCAACTGTCTGCAGCACATTGGCCTGCTATTAAAAACAGGTAATGGGCTTTGACGTCCACCAAATGAGGTCTGTTGGTAGTCAAAATGAATGCGGGGTTTCAGGCAGATGCACTGAGTTCTGTCAGAGGGATTAAAAAGAAAAGCTGCAGAATCGCACAGATGGCTTTCAAGAAGTCGTAAAAAGTTAATTGAAATGTCGGGGTTTTATTAGTTGTGGGCTTCGTTGCCACAGAGCACTGGGCATGTGGATTAAAGAATTTGGGGAGCTGTAAGGCAGAGTGGGGAAGGATTTCATGGGACCTGCTAGAAGAAGGTCTGGCGGGTTTTTCTGAGGCTGGTGTGCCCAAAAAGGAGGCTGCTTCTGTTTACAAGAAAAAGGTGTGAGCATGCTGTATTCATGGGTTGGCAACGGGGTCTGTTTTGGGGCAGTGAATGGAAAACAGCTCATTGTGAATCCCGTTTCTTCTGATTGTCGTCTGGCCAGTGCCATTTCGCTTGTGCTGAGGAGCTGACCAAGCACACAGCCTACCCAGCAGCTTCCACAACTTCTGCCACACGCAGGCCGCATCCATTCTAAGGGGTCCTCTCTGATAAGGGGTGCATGGTATAGGGTTCTGTGCTGGAAGAAAGTTGGGATTGCACCAGCAGGAGGAACACACTGTGTGGGGAGGTTTAGATGCCAAAAGTCATCACCTACCCTTGCTGAGTAGCAAAACCAAGTGATAGAATGTTCTGTGTTGGCACCTCCTGGCTTTCCCTGACAGCTCAGTGGAGAAATACCTTTCTAAGGCATCTGAGATGTTGCAGCACTGAGCTCCTGGGGTGTCAGACTTAATTTCTTCCTTTAATCCTCACCTGGTGTTGCTGTGCCTGTTATACAGCTGTGGGAAGCACCAAAGAGATTTGTGCGGGATTTGCTTGACTCTGCCGCGTGGCTGGTGGGATCACATCGCAGCTGTGTTATCAGCCTGTCAGAGAGCATCACTTTCTCTCAGGGGAAATAAGTGATCCGCTTGCCTTCCCTGCTCACGTCACGTTTGACTTGATGCTTCCACTGTGGCAGAGATACTCAGAGCTCTGTTACTGGTGATCCTCTGGAGGCAGCCATCAAAACAAGACATTTCCTCAGCCTGTGGGCTAATTGGGGCCACTGGTGGTTTGAAGTTATTGTCCTTGGAAATGAGCCCCTGACCACGTTCTGCATTTCTGTGTCACCACCCTGGTTTGACAATTTTGAGTGAATTTGATCATCCAGACTTAAACTGAGGCACCTCACCTCAGTCACAGCTCTCCTTTTTATGTCTGTTGTGCAACCATAAGCAGGTAAGGAGGATTAATACTAATTAGTAGTTTATGTCTTGCACTTTAATGTGTCTGTGGCCCCATGGGGCACACACTGACTCCAGAGCCTCAGAGGAGGCAAACAGCTGGATGAACAAGGCAGCTGGAGGGTTTGAGTGGGCCTGAGGCAGGAAATGTATCCTTGCCCTCTGTTCAGGTACTTATCCAGGCTTCGCTCTGGCTTGGTGGCTTTGAAATATCCTGCTCCAGCAGCCCAACAGCAGTTCTGCTGGAAACTACTGAAGTCTACAGCTGAACACCAGCCAGAACCACATCGTTCTGTCTGAAAACCATCCTGGAATATTCCCTGCATTCATGATGTACCTGGGAGACAAGTTTCACATTTCCTATCGTACTTACTGTCGAATGTGCTTTACATGAACTCTTTTGATTCCAGAATGGGAGAGGTGGCCTTGCCAGACAACTCGCTTAGTGACTCAGGCTTGATCCAACCTCCGTCAGTGTGGGAAAACCTACTGTGAAAACACCCTTCTTGAGTTAAGTACATGAAAACGTGGAATCAAACTTTATCTGCTATGAAGTGCCATCACGTCTTCTGCGATGGCTCGCGGGGCCTCTTGGAGGTTTTCTCAGATGGTGCCTGTGTTGTGCAGACCTTTGAAAGCAGAACACTGCGCAGGAAAAAATGTTCTCACCAAAAATCTTGGGAACTTCACTGAATAAATGGACTAATTAAGACTGAAGTGGACTTCAGAGTGCTGAAACACTTGTGAGGTGCTTGCTGGAGTAGAAGTAGACTGAAAGAGAGAAAATCTAAGGGGTTAGTTTTCCTTTTTCTTTCTCCTACACTAGCAAAATCAGTGGTTTCGTCTTTGCAGCAATTCAGGTACCACTGCATGACAACAGAGCATTTCACATTAAAAAACCCCACATTCGAGAGGGGCTTTTTAAACCAAGCAGTGACAGCTCCCTACTTAGTTTGAATTATTCTGTTAATGCAAATAATGAACTATCTTTTTTCCACTACTGAATTTTGGGTTTATGCTTAACCCCCCCCCCAAATACATTCTTGTGTGTTTTAAGGTGGTAGAATTGCCTTGCCTGGACATGTTTCAAAGTCATCTGCAGCTTATGGACAGGGTTTAATGATGGCCTTGGGACAGCTGGTTTTGTGGTTGCACTTGATGATCTTAAAGGTCTTTTCCAACCTGAACAATTCTACAGTTCTGTGAAAATGGATATGTAGAACCTGTATTGATTCCTGACAGCCTGAACAATTAATTGTAAATTGTTGATAAAGAGAAGACAACTCCCATATTAGAGTTTTCCTTTGCTTTTCCAAATCATGTTGGTACTGGGTTTAATTTCTTGATGCTTAGAGTGCTTAGGCTGAGCTTTATAATAGTCATCTCCCACAATTGTTACCTTTTCTGCTTTCGGCCATGGAGGCTCATCCTCTTCCATTGCAATAATTGAGCTGAGAACAATGGCATCCTGGACTGTATCAGAAGGGGAGAGCAGTTAGTAGATAAAGAGAGGTTCTCTTCCCCCTCTGCTCTGTGCTAGTGAGACCACGTCAGGAATCTTGTGTCCAGTTTTGGGCCCCTCAGTTCCAGAAGGACACAGAACTGCTGTAGAAAGTCCAGTGCAGAGCGACCAAGATGTTGAAGGGAGTGGAACACCTCCTTCATGAGGAGCTGGGTCTCTTTAGCTTGCAGAAAAGGAGACCTCATTAATGTTGATAAATATGTGAAGGGTGGGTGTCAGGAGGCTGGAACCAGGCCTTGCTCTGTGGCATCCAATGCTAGGACAAGAGGCAGTGGGTGTGAGCTGGAACAGAGGAGTTTCCATATAAGTATGAGAAGGAACTTCTTTCTGTTGAGGGTGACAGAGCCCTGGAAGGGGCTGCCCAGTGGGGGTTTGTGGAGTCTCTTTCTCTGGAGATGTTTAAAACCCACCTAGACATGTTCCTGTGTGACTTGGTCAAGGTGATCCTGCTGTGGCGGGGGGATTGGACTAGATGGTCTTTCAGGATTCCTTCCAATCCCTAGTGTTCTGTGATTTTAGCAGTTGCCTGCAGTGTTGACTGACAGCCCAAAGCTGGCTAGAAGAAATTCTGGGGCATGTTGGGTGGTTCCTTCCATCGTTTTCAGCAGTGGCTGGTCCTGTTCTGCTGTGGGTTGTGACTTGACCCACAGCAGGTCTGCTTAAGCTAAGCTGTAATAGGGCAGTTCTAGAGAGCCTGGGAGACTGCAAATGGGAGCATAAACAGCTCCAATGTGTATTGAAGGAGGAACAGCCAACTAACAGTAATTATCTTGAACCAGCAATTAAGTTGTCTTGGTTCAGTGTTGTGGACCAGTGCTTTTTCTGATGTCAGAAGAGGAGCTGGACAGCCACAACTTAAGATTGTGTCACTGTGATCATTTTTCCTCTGCTTGTGCTGTCAAGTTCCATTTCAGGCTGTGTCATGTTCAGGCAGGCAAGATGTCTCTCCCAAAGCCTGGCCCCTGTGCCTCACTACCCTCCCTGACAGCTGGGGAGCTTCTCATCACTTTGTCTTGATGCATCCTGCAGCACAGTCTGTTGCCTGGCCACTTGGACATCTTTTCTGTGGTGCTTTCCTAGGCAGTCTTCTGCCTTGGAGTGCTGTGGGTTTCACTGTGTGGCCAGGAACTGTGTGTTGCACTGACCACAACACCAATTCACACTTAACCAGATCAGATTGCTTCTCTGACAACCCGAGAAGCAGGAGGGAGAGAGGTGAGAGTACCTGCACCAGGGGTTTCTGTATGTTCTTTGCATTGTGTGAGGTGCCACTGATAAAGAGGAGAGGCCACTGGCCCTGCTTGTCGCTCAACCTGCATGCAATTAGCGTCTGTCCCTGCTCTGCAAACTTTGTGGGTTTCTGTAGGGTAAGTGGGAGTGAAGTGTGCAGATGGTCTCCGTGTTTGCTGATGGGAGAACTTGCAGACAGAGCAGCACTTGACCTGCCCACACTGCATCGCTGGCATTTGGCACAGCTGAGGATTTGGAGTGGGGATTTCTTGAATGTCAGGCCGGTGCCCTATAAACACAGGTTGCCTTTTGTTGTTTGCTGGGCACTGCTGCATGGGAGAAGCAATAAAGGGGCTCTGTAGGCAGGGCACTGAGGAATGCTCGCACGATTTACATATGAAAACATTTAGCCTACTACTCAGAGCTTACTTAGCTACCCGTGAGGGGTTTCCATGGGCCCCAAGTCTGGCTGAAAGAGGGTCACACCACCCTCCTCAAAATGAACTGCTTTAATTTTAATTAAGTCCACTGCCTCCTGGGAAGTTGCAGGCTCCCAAATTTCTTAATTACCTACTGTGCAGCTGAAACCTAATTGTAATTTAGGGCTTGGAGATTTGTTTTGGGGTTGTTTTTTCCTTTCTTCTCCCTTTTCATGGTAAGCCACAGCCTAGAAGGAGCGTGTACTGCGGTGTCTGCGCTGGCAGTGATGGAAGAGCTGATGTGGGGAGACAGGAATAACATGGCAGCTTGGCTGTGGTTTATGGCTGTCTAGGAACTGCATGGAAGAGCTCTGCCCGCACACCATCTGGTCGAGCCAGCAAGAGGTGCCGAGCCCAGCAAGAGGAGGGTGCTTTTCGCCTGCTGGAGATGGGAGCTGACACTCTGATGTGTTCAGGGTGCCATCTACCCTGTCTAAATATTTATTTCTGGTGCTGTGCTCAGTCTAATGCAATCAGACTACAGTGTGGAGGGCTGCCATCTCCTTTTAGCTCTGAATTTGTCTTGCAGGAACAGACTCTGCAGCCCCGAAACGACGCTTGTACATTGCAGGCGAGGAGAAAAGTTGGGGCACCAGCTTGCCTCTAAGCACCCCACACGTTGCTGCTGCTGCTCTTGCTATCAATTAGATGTGACAGAGCTGGCTGTATGGGCTACCTCAGGGTTTGTGTTGTAGAGCTAGAAGGCGCTCGCCGAGTTACGTGCCAGCCCAACTCCCTGTGTATTATCAGGAAGATAAATGAGCTGATGTTTCCTTTTGAATTGTAGAGCTGTAAATTGACTTATACCAATATTAACTTGTTTTACTATTTCCCCAAAAAACTGAGTGCTTGTGCCCTCTGTGTGTTCTCCCTGTATTTCCACTCCATGTGGATGAAATGATCCCCGGCACATGCACAGACTGTACTGGGAGGCAAAGCTGGCTTAGGAGATACTGGTTTTTTGGGTCCCCTGGACTTGGATGAGATTTGGAGTTGGCTTTCTTGTGCCTAACACACCCACTGGTGCCTATTATTATCGGTCTTAGGGTACCTGTTGTCTCAGGCAGTGACGCTCTCGCTAATAGACTTGTACAGAATTGGCTGCAGCACCATACGTGGAACAAAGAGGAGGGTGAACAGCATCTTGTGTGCAGGAAGAGACCTTGTTCTGTTCTGCTCAGCTCCAGCTTTGCTCTGATCCTTAGATTTGATCTTTCATTCTTCCAGACTTTTTGTTTTAAATAGGCTGGTTGACTCACCCCTCTGTTATGGGGCTGGGAAAGGATTCTGACCTTTTTATTCCAAAAGTAAAAGTTGCCTCACTTTGGCTCTATAACAATCTATGTAATCTGTCACAGGCAACTGATGTAATGAATTTAAGGCAGCAGTGATGGAGAAGCAAGACTCTCTAGTTTTAAAAGGGAATTGCAAGAGTAATCCCTCAAAAATTTGTTTGCCTATGTACACGAATAAATACACTTTCACGATGATCTATGATTTATATTGGGCTGCATACAGGTGCTGTGGGATTGATGGTATTTGGTTATCAGCTGTGGTGAGCATCTTTGATGTGGTGCTTATAACCTCATGCTGGATAAGGAAATATGGTTCTGATTTACAGAAATACGGTTCTGATTCAGAGGCCCCATTAGTCAAATCTGAGTTGCTGAGCTCAGCAGAGAGGAAAGGAGCTCTCAGCCGTGAACTTGGTGTGTACTTGGACAAGGTGGATGTGTCCATGAGTGAGGGGCACTGTGTGAAAACTTGCTCTCCTTCAGCCAACCCTCTTAAGATGGTGTGTTTGGGGCTTCTTGTGTTTATTAATAAAGAATAATGTGTTTAAAGCCACAGTGTTGGGGTTGATGCCCGCCATCAGGTAGAGGAAGCTCCTGGAGCACAGCGCAGCAGCAGGGCAGGCTTGGCAAGGTGAGGGTACCTTGCTTCCTCCTCTGTTGATAAAAGGCAGTGGAAGCAGTAGTTTCACTTAATTAAAGGATATATACTCTTGTCCCCAGTGTCTCTTTGCCACTGTGTATAAGCAATTAGCATTACTTTAAAGAGGCATGGAAAAAACACCTGCTCCTCTGGGACTCACTAAGCAGCTGAAGGGCTCGGTGTGCAACGCCATCTCCTGTATCGTGGGCAAGTAGCTAAATGGAAAGTCGGTGGTGAGGCAGAGCGGGGGAGAGCTCTTTAGGTTGTACAAAGCTCTGTTGGCTGCACAAAGCAGCTTGTGTTTGTCTACGTTAAGGTGTTATTCCTAGAGCTACACCACATCTCCTTGTTTACTAAACCACACCAGTCTCAGACAATTAGCACAAATAATTACCCAAAATACTTGCTCTGAAAGCTAAATGTCCTTTTCCTAATGCCTGTGGTGGTGCCTGTTACAAAACCAGGTTGGCTCTGTAAGGCTGGGTGTTACCTTCATACGCTTGGTAATCACAGAACTTTAGAAAGTTATTGGTTGGAATGGACCTCAAGAGATCATTGAGTCCAACACCCCTGTCACAACAGGATCACCTAGAGCAGGTCACACAGGGCTGCATCCAGGTGGGCTTTAACAATCTCTAGAGAAGGAATCGCACAACATTAGGCATTGGAAGGGACCTTGAAAGTTCATCTAGTCCAATCCCTGTGCCACAGCATGATTCCCTAGATCAAGAAGACTTCACAACCTTTCTGGGCAGCACTGAGGCTCTGTCCTGTGGTACAATTTTGTTATTCTTATTTGGGGGGGATCTACCTCCATTTAACCCACATAGATGAGTGATGAGAGTTGACTCAGAGCTCAGAGTTGAGTCCACAGGTTGGATGTGAAGGGCTGTGCTGCCTGATATAGTGAAAAAGGGAAGATCACGGAGGACTCTGATGTGCCCAGGGCTGTTGCCCTTCGTGCTCAGCAGATTTGTGAATGGCCAAATAATGCAGCACTGTGCCCTGTTGCTGTTTTCTGGCAAGAAATCAGCATCTCAAGGAGTTAATGGCTTTAATCTCATGCACATTTTGTTATCATTTCCCCCACTGCTTTTATTTTTAGATAAGGGGTGCTGGTGGAGCCTTTTTTCCCCCATCACTTCCTTCTCTCAGGAAAATATCCTGCCCAGACAAAACCACCCATAAAACCAGGACTGGCTATTTCCCACAAAAGGGAATTTGCCCTGAGCTGTTATTACAGAGTGAAGCCATCACTGAAAACACAGGATTTTAGGGAGGATGCTGATGGAAGCCAAGCTATGATGATAAAAGTTGTTGTAACTTTAAACAATCCTGAAGCAGAATGGCTGCTTTGTAATTGTAGTTTTATTTCCAAGATGCCACGTGTGAGCTTTTGGGTTTTTGAACTGTGCAAAATTGGTGGGTAAACTGCTGCTCTGCCATCCCAAAGCATCAGGGCTCCTATTCATGCTCTGAGAATCTGCAGATTCCCCCAAATCCAGCTGCAGTTTTATTTTCTCTTTAAAATCAGTGTTGTGATGTTTTGCATTCCTACACACCAAACTCCAGGAACTGTGTGATTTATAGGAACTACAGATTTGATAAAAAGAGAATCAGAGAGAAAGATGAAAGTACTTGGAGCAGCTCTGAGCACCTCACTTCAAGAAAGAGATTGGGGGGGGGCTGGAGCAGCTCCAGAGGAGCAACAAGGCTGGTGAAGGGACTGGAGGGAAAGTCTGATGAGGAGAGGCTGCAGAAGCTGGGGGTGTTTATGCTGGAGAAGAGGACACTCAATGGGAACCCTCTCTCCAACTCCCTGAAGGAAGGTTGTAGTCAGCTGGGGGCCGGGCTCTTCTCCCAGGCAGCTAGTGACAGGACAAGAGAACAGGGTCTGAAGCTGTGCCAGGAGAGGGTTAGGTTGGCTGTTAGGAAGCCCTTCCTCATGGAAAGGGTGAATCAGATCCTGAAATGAACTGCCCAGGGCAGTGGAGGAGTCCCCATCCCTGGACGTGTTGAAGGACAGAGTAGCTGTGGCCCTTAGTGCCCTGGTGTGGCCAATGTGGTGATGTTACGTCCTGGACTGGCCTGGATGAGCTCAGAGGGCTTTGGCAGCCTCAATTATTTGTGATTAAATGTATAAAACAAGCCAAGGGAAATGCCAGTATAACTCCAGGACAGAAGTTCTGTTCCTCTCACAAGTAAAACATAGAGATATGGATTTTTCCTTACTGAGGTAGCTGGGAAAACTAAAAGATGATCCTGTTTGGATCATGTGTAGGGTTGGACTGTAAACAGAGGCGTTTTCATCTGCAGCAGTTTCACTGGAATTGTTCTGCTTTGAACTGAAGGGTGGGTTGGGAAGTGGTGTATTAGCAGTGTGGTTTCCTTCCCCTTGAAAAGGTAATGGTATGCCTGCTCATGTCTGGCTTCTGCCAGCTCCAGGGCATCTGTGCATCTTTCAGCATGGCAGTAGCTCTCAGAAATCAAGAGCATTGCTCACATGCTTTGAGGGTTTACAGCCGGAGACCTAAAAGAGAGCCTGCTGCAAATAAGAAATGAGTATTTGAGGGTGCTGCTACTGTCAGAGATCCTCTTACATGGACATGGAGCAGTAGGTTTATATGAATGTTATCTCAGGTCTAAGAAGAGGGAGGAAAGAATCCAACTGGTGTACTCAGAAGCAGTGTTTGATTTGGAGAACTGTTGAGCACACCATAAACTGCATCTTCAGCCTGATGTGAATGTGTCTGCTCTAAAGGACTGCAAGTCAGGACGTGTTTCTGGAAGAAGGGATGGAGGAGAAAGAAGTGCTGGAAAGAAAGAGGCCAAAGGCCAGCAGAAGTGAATGGTTGTAGACAGAGATTGGAATAGCTGCTGGGCAGTTTTCCCTGGTTGTTTACAAGGTCTTCATCAATGTAATGACCTTTAGCTGGAGCTGGCTGGTCCGAAGCCACAGAATCTCTTGGTTTTGTTTCAACAACATCGAAAGACACATAGGTTCTTGCCACTCTCTGTCATGTAGTGCTGTGCATGTATCTTTAGGCAGAAGTCATCTTGCATAAGGACAATTTATTTATACACTGCCCAATAATCCATAGGCTCTGAGCACCATCTCTTCTGCTTGTATTCAACGTCAACAGACTATTCCCATGTAACATATAGAGATTTTCTCCTTGCGGCAGTGGTTAGGGGCGTAGCGATGGGAGAGCAGAACACAATTCAAAGATGAGCATTGCTGAAATTGCCTTGTTATGCTTTATTCATGTCTTCCACACTGCCTGACAGGAGGCAGATTTACTCCTTCCAGTGCTTGGCTCTGACAGAGAGCCTAAGTCCTACAGTAAGTAAGATAAGTAGTGTGCGGAGAGGCTGTTAAAGCCTTTACCTGTAATTTTCTGGGCTGCAGAATGACAGAAATGCCACAGGTGGGGCCTTTTGAGGTCACTCGGCTCCAGCTCCTGTTCCAGAGGAGCCCTGGCACTGAAGCATATTACTTCTGCTGGTTCAAGGAACATTGCTTCATCCAGGGATGTGGTCCTTCTTCACCTTGGGGCAGCCAGATGTCTCCTCTTCACCAGCACTGAGAGCCCCATAGACACCTTGGTGTTCTTGATAGCCCTTCAGCCCATCTCTGTGGGGCCACTGGTCTGGCCCTTTTCGTTGTCAGAGTCCACTAGGCTTCTGGTGGGCTCATCCTTAGGTTTCTCAGGATCCATCTAGCATCCCTGTGTGTGAGCTGTTCCTTAGGTTGTCACCTTCTATGGTGTCATGTCACCTGCAGATTTACAGTGACACTTGTCACTGTTGATGGTCCCAGTTCCTGATTTGTTCTTCATCCTTCTCTGCTGGAGATGGATGCCAGATGGATGGGCTGCCAGGAGACTGCCCCAGCACTCCCTAAGGGTAGGGACAACATCGGGCCTTCCCTGAATGTCTGAGATCTTCCCTGACCACCAGTTTTTCACAGATGGTTGTCCACTTTTCAGTTTGAGGGGTTTGCATTTAGCCTTTTTTTTTTTTTCCTGTTGTGTACATGGTGTGACACACATGCACAGAGAGTATGTGACAAGCTGTAAGGTTTTATGGAATATCAGGAGGGGAAGGAAGCAGATCTGGCTGCTGGCAGCAAGTATTAAGAATGAAGCAGGTTTAGAGAGGATTATTTCTGCCTTTTCATTTGGAGAAATAATCTCCATGTAAAAGTTAGTTGCTAACATGCCCCATGACTGTACATTCATCTTTACCCCTAAGAATGGATTTTATCATTAAAACAGTGAATTTGCACTTGGGTTGTAATCCAATCAACAGCAAGTCTCCCTCTTTAAATGCAATGTACTCAGCAGAACAGCAAGTTTTGGAAACCACCAGTTTAACTGAATATCTGGTTTCACTCTTGGCTTTTTCTCAGTAGAAACAACCAGCTTTGCCTTAAATATGAGAAGAAACTTCTTCCTGGAAAGAGTCCTCAGGCCTTGGAACAGGCTTCCCTTGGAGGGGGTTGAATCACCATCCCTGGATGTTTTCAAGTTGTGGGGATTTAGAGATCAGGGACAGGGTTTAGCGATGGCCTTGGGACAGTTGGGTTAGTGATTGGACTTTATGATCTTAAAGGTCTTCTCCACTCTAAATGAAGTGGAAGGGAAAAGCTCTCCATTCATCTCATTCCTCGTACACAGTGGGAACCGCTGCTGCTTTGTTCGTCATCTGCATCTTATTCAAAGGCAAGGGTGGGTGATCCATCACCACTACCTTTCATTCCACCTCTCCTGCCACGGTCACTGCCTCTCCCACCGCCCACCACTGCAGTTTAATTGGCCCCTCAGAGCTACTTGCTGGGACTCTGGCTGGCCAGCAAGATTTGAGTGCTGATTTTGCCTTTTTCTTATTATTCCTTGGGCAGGGGTTAACGCTCGGGTCTCTGTTCTCACCAGTTTTATGCCCTCTTGTGCTGAGCCAGCAATTTGAGGTCACTTTATTTATATTTATATCTCTAGCCTTGGTGTTACGGAGTTCTCTCCACTGCTATTCAAAGAGATGCTTTGGAGAACTTGTCCTACCAAAAGGTTATCCTGCAGCTCCTGTGCCTGGAGGAGTGCTGGGGCACGTGGGGGGTGTTTAAGTTCTCTGTTCATATAGAGTAACTTGGGTTAAGAGTAGGGCATGACCAGGTCGCTTAACATGAAGCTCCTTTTAAATTGTATGTGCCATCCCAGTGCCTTCTAGTTGGTAGTATTAAAAAAGGTCTCTAAAGTGCCTTTGGGTAAGGAGCAACGGGTGCAAGTTGGAACAGAGGAGGTTCCACATAAATATGATAACTTCTTCCATTGAGGGTGACAGAGCACTGGAAGGGGCTGCCCAGGGAGGTGGTGGAGTCTCCTTCTCTGGAGATGCTTAAAACCCACCTGGATGTGTTCCTGTGTGACTTGGTCTAGGTGATCCTGCTGTGGCCTGTGATTCTGTGAAGGGGCACAACTAAGCAAGTTGGCCTAAGGGCAGATGGATTTGTGCTGTTTTACACAAACCCAGTGGGCTCAAAATTGCCTACAGAGAGTGTATTTAGAAGGTGGTAAAAATAAACCCACTGAATATTGGGATAAACCTGTAGCTGTTCAAAATGCTGATGGCTCGATTATTTGCCTTTGTCTAGTTAAATGCTGGTTTGTTTTTTGATCTACCAAATGACTGATCTCCAGGAGACTTACAGTAAAAAAAAAAAAAAAACCCCAGTGTATTTAATTTGGAAAAAGTCTTGTAGGGAGGAATGTATTTTTGCTGGTTTGCACAATAAAAGGACAAACCGCTTTTCATTGCCGCCTGATTTTTTATTTTTATTTTATTTTAACTGGAAAAGGCAGCTTTCAAAGACAGATAATTGTCATTTTGCCATGAAAGGCTGTTTTTGCTGACACAATTGGTATTTTAGCTCAGCTTTGATTTCCTATTCTAAATATGTTGTAAGATTATAGGGTGCATCCCAAGAAATATTCAGCTTTTTTTTTCCCCCTTTTGAATCGCTTAAAAATTAAGAAAATTATTATGAAGATACCATAACTCTGTACAAGATGTGTTCTATTTTCTTTCTTCTCCCTGACATTCAGCATGTGCGCTCTTGGGATGTTATTTTATTACAGGACATTGATTCCAAAAAGATATTTTAAGTACATTAGGAATGAATTGCAAAATAAATGTAAAGCCAGAGTGTAAATCAATGTCATTCCGCTGAAGTCAGCGAAGCCACTCCGGTTTAACCCAGCTGGAGATGTGCACTGTGATTATTTTCCCCATTGGTCCAGAGGGCAGAGCTGGGTCAGCCCCAGTAGGTAAAATCGTTACCTACTTCTTCACAGTGAGGATGACAGAGCACTGGAAGGGGTTGCCTGGTGGGTTTGTAGAGTCTCCTTCTCTGGAAGATGGTTAAAACCTGGCTGGACACGTTCCTGTGCAATGTGATCTAGGTGATCCTGCTGTGGCAATGGGATTGGACTAGATGATCTTTTGAGGTCCATTCCAATCCCTAATGTTCTGTGTGTGAAAAGAAAGGGCTCAGATTTAAATTTGTAAGGGAACTGAAAAATAGATTTAAACATTTGCCTCTGTGGTGTGGGCAGAGGCAAGGGCTGCATTGAGGAGTAACCTCATGTTCACCCCGTGAGGCTCTGGATGAGTAATTTGTAAGGAACCAAGGTGTCACCTCATGAATTGAGTTACTGTTCCCCAGCAATCTCACTGTTTTACCTGGTCATGGATAGAGTTGACCCTATTCCAGTTCAACTGGACGTTTGTTGGGGACTAAGGAGCTGAAACGGTACCCAGTCTTGACTCTACCAGTGGTTATAGAGTCAGGGTAGAGTTGCTGCCCCATCCAGAATAGACTGACACAGTGGCATGACATGAACATTGAGGATAGGCAAGCTCACACAGCTCTTCACACCAGCTTTTTACAAGAAGGTTGTGATTCAGGGAGAAATCCATGATTGTGCTATTTTTACAGGCGAGTGACCCCTTGGTAGATTGGGTTGCCTTTGCCTATTATTGATGGCAAACGCTTGCAAAACTCTGCACAGATCGAAAAAGCCCAGAAATACAGCTTTTGTGTGTGCGGTGTCACCATTGCAAATGTCATGTTTGCATATTTTGAAATTAAAAATCAATACACTCTTACGTGTCAGGAAAGAAGATTTCACGGCATCTGTTGTAAAAAAAAAAAAAAGGTTATGGATTTCCTCTTTAGTTGCTTTACTTGTAACGGAGCTGAATGGGAAGGAGTTGGGCTCTGGGCAGGTGGACAGGACTGAGCACGGGCTGTAGAAAACCCTCTTCTTTTATGGACATAGAAATTTAGGAGGAGAATGCCTCGTGTATTCCTTTGTTAAGGCTAAATACTAATTGCTGGTTCTTGTTCACAGAATGTCAGGGGTTGGAAGGGGTGTTCAAAGGTCATTGAGTCCAACCCCCCTGCCAGAGCAGAACCAAAACTAGGGCAGATCACTCAGAAATGCATCTAGACAGGGTGAAAATGTCCAGAGAAGGAAACTCCACAGCCTCTCTGGGCAGCCTGTTCCAGGGCTCTGAAACCTCACAGTAAAGAAGCTCTTCCTTATGTTAAGGTGAAATGTTCTGTGCTCCAGCTTGAATTCATTGCCTCTCATCCTGTCCCAGGGCACTAGTGAAAAGAAGTTGTCCCTGCCTTCACACCCAGCCTCCATCGGTTTCTAGACATTAATGAGGTTTCCCTCTCAGCCTTCTCCTTTCCAGACTAAAAAGCTTTAGGTCTCTCATCCTTTTCTTGTAAAGTAGGTGTTTCAGTCCCTTCATCATCCTTGTAGCCTTCTGTTGAACTCTTTTCCATAGATCTGTCCCACTTGAACTGGGGAGTCCAGAACTGGATGCAGTACTGCAGGTGAGGTCTCACAAGGGCAGAGTAGATGTGGAAGAGAACCTCCTTTGATCTGCTGGACACACTCTTCTTGATGCAGCCCAGAATGCCATTGACCTTCTTGGCCACAAGGGCCCAATGCTGTCCCATAGAGAACTTGTTGTCCACCAAGACTCCAAGGTTCTTCTCCACAACGTTGCTCACTAGTAGATCGCCTCCTCACTTGTACTGGTGCCTTTTATTGTTCATTCCCAGGGGCAGGACTCTGCAGTGGCTCTTGTTGGCCAGCATCATCAGGTAGAAGATTGATAGTTTTTCTTGGAAGTAGTTGTTGATGCAAATCTTGGAGGACAAAGCTGGAGAGGGATGAATCATAAATCCATTTAAATGGGGAAAAAAAACAGTGCAGTCTAGGAATAAAGATGATTAAACTTCTTCCTTTTAGCATGTATATGTGACTGATTCACTGTCTGAGATACAAATAAACTATTCTCTTTATTTTCTCCTTACGGGCCACCAGTTCCAAGTGATCTCATTTTGGATGGCTTCTTTTATGTTTTCAGAGTGCGCCAACGGGTAACCATCTCTGCAGGCTCCATTTAGGGTGATGTGGCAGGCTGGGTCCTGCACAAACACTGGGCAAAAGTGTCAGCTTCACCTGGTGTAGTTTTGCCCTGTTGGCTTTTCTCTGTGGTCTTCAAAGGAGTGGGAACGTTTCCACTGTCCTTTGGAGACAGTGATGAGAGCGAAGTCATGTATTTAGTCTGTGCCAGAACAGTGTTACCTTTTCAGTGGAGATAAGCGATGATCTACCTGTCAGAATCTTATGTTCCTTATCAGGCAGTTTAAAGCGACTGGATAGATGGGCAAGGAGTAAAGCTCTATTGTGCACCACGTCGTGTGGCAATAAAGACAGGCAGATAGAGGCGGGTCAGCGCGGGAGATAAGCCAAGCTTTTTAATGACAAGCCGCCCTCTGAGTGAATAATATAAATCCCCAAGAACCTTGGTGACAGCCAACGTGAAAACTTGGGGCGCGAGTGTTTTACACACGATGCAGGAGCAGATCTTTTCTTTTTTATTAACCGACTTGAACTTTAAAATTATGTTATGACCAAAAAAATCAATAAAGAGAAACTGATTTAAGTTCACCCAAGTGTGAAGGGGTTTATTACCGGCGCTACATCACTCTAATGATGTACTCTTAAAAATTTGTTTTGGTGATGTATTGCATCTATTATTGCTAAAAGGATAAAACTGCAAAGCAACAGTGGACGTTAATAAATCAATTGAAAGCAAAGTGGGCAGGTAGCCAGGGGAAATAAGAAATCCAATTTACAGTTTTTAAGCGTCGTGCGATTGTAATATATGCAAATGGCAGCCCCGGCAAGGCCAGGGGATTTTCACTGGCTAAGGGGATTCTCTCTCGGTGCTGTTGTGTTTGGTTGGTGTGGGCTGATCCTCCCCAGTCACAGCACCGTGACAGTGCACCCATCAGTAATATTTCTCAAGCTCATTTTCTCACTTAACCTTCTGGATGGATCTGCACTATAAAAACAGCCCATTGGGCTTGGTTGGTCAGGGTGCATGAAGCATTTCTTGGAGTTGTTAAAACCCAAAACATCTGTCTTCCTGACTCTGTTTCCATTTCCTAAATGTATTGCCCTGGCTGCTGAGCGGAGAGGCACGTGCTTGATGCTCTCCTGCTGCTTATTATATGGGGATCTGGTTTAGGGGTGAACTTGTAGAGTAGGATTGATGGTTGGACTCGGTGATCCCAAGGGTTTTTTCCAACCTGAATGATTCTGTGATTCTATTCTGTGATTAATACTGGAGTTAAATCAAGAACCTGTTCCGGTCTGTTTCTGAACGACGGTTAGGGAAAAGTTTCCCAAAATGTTATCAAAATGTTCTTGTTCTCTTCTGCTAACCTGCAGCTGAATTAAATTTAGCAGCAGAGTCTGGTTTTTGCAGAGTAAACTTTGATTTTTCTGCTGGGAAATGCTGCTATGTCTCCTGTGTTGCTTGTGGACAGGATTCTTCACAGAGAATTAGGTGAGATCAGTCTCTGGCTGTGACCTTTCTTATTCTAATGGCAGGTGACAGTGAAAAATGCCAGGATTTTCAAAGGAGCCTGGCGATTTAATTGGACATCTACCTCTTTAAAGCTGTCTTAGCAAGCCAGGCTTATTTGTTTGTATTAATATGCTCCCGACTCCGGGCGAGCGCAATGCCGCTGACATCAACCCACGTGCATAATTACAAAGAATTTGCCAAACACTGAGATTCAAATAAGGCAGCGCTGAATAAATATGCCTTTGTCAGCCCCACTCTAGAAACTCCTCCATCTGCGTTAAGTCCAGGGGCTTTTTCATTAAGGGTCGGTGTATGTGGCGAAGTGGCACTCTGACACTTGTTTCTTACCCATTACCAAACCAAATGTGATCAGGGCTGGGAGGGGTGGAGGGAGATTCATACTTTCAAGTGTTAGGGTTTAATGTCTAGCTGTCTGGTGTCATTTTGCGAGGAGATGCCCCGTGTACTCTGCTAGGTTTTATCCCCATGGATGGCTTTGGCTTGTTTTCATCTGTGTGAGCTGACCTCGCAGAATGAGCAAGGCTGAAAAGTTGTGAGAGTAGAACACCTCCCTTATGGGGAAAGCCTGAGGGAGCTGGGGCTCTTGAGCTTGGAGAAAAGGAGACTGAGGGGTGACCTCATTAATACTGATAAATATGTGAAGGGTGGGTGTCAGGAGGATGGAGCCAGGCCTTGCTCTGTGGCATCCAGTGCTAGGAAAAGGGGCAGTGTGTGTGAGCTGGAACAGAGGAGTTTCCATGTAAGTATGAGAAGGAACTTTTTTCTGTTGAGGGTGACAGAGCCCTGGAAGGGGCTGCCCAGGGGGGGCTTGTGGAGTCTCCTTCTCAGGAGATGTTTAAAACCCACCTGGATGTGTTCCTGTGTGACTGGCTCTAGGTGATACTGCTGTGGTGAGGGGATTGGACTAGCTGATCTTTCAAGGTCCCCTCCCTAATGTTCTGTGATACTGTGAAAATATATTTCCAACTGTTTAATGCTGATATCCTTAGGAGTTGGATCAAGAGGCAATTTTTGTGGCTCAGACTCCACCAATGCACTGATCACCTTGAGGAAGCTAGAAGGTAACTGCAAGCCAGTAGTCAACAGAGACATGGCAAAGCCACAGCAGAAGGATCACTCCAGTGATACTTGAGCACACATCTTTATTAATATTGAAATGTCAGTGGTATTTTTAGCCCAGAGTTTATTCCCCCTTGGAGCAGGGTGCCTAAATGAATCCAAATGTCTTGATAGATGCCTTTCCTTGGTGCTTGCCCCAGAATAGTTGAGAACCAAACAATAATTACAATCACTTCTATACAGGCGAGAGAATGATAATCTCGCATCTTACAATTTTCTTCTGTCTTTAGCTATCACACAAGTCTGTCATTCTTGCAAGTTTTAATTTCTGGCATCTGCTTGGCAGGGCTAAATTAGCTTAATTGCTGTAAGATTTTTTCAGAAAGTCTTTCAAGCATTACTCCAGGAGGAAAAAAAGCCCCTGCACTTGCCACTCCACAAAGAGAAACAGTGATAGGCCGTGTCCCGGAATGTACTTACATGTGCGGCCCCAGAGATCAGCAGTAAACTTAGCGAGCAGAAAACTTCCGTTCAGAGACATCTGCAGCAAAATATTCAGGAATTTTACATGGGCTCTAGTAGGGCTGGTGGTTTCAATAAAAAGGGTACTGATCCCCCAAATCACAGAATCGCAGAACATTATGGATTGGAAGGCACCTCGAAAGACCATCTAGTCCAATCCCCCTGCCACAGAAGGATCACCTAGATCCAGTCACACAGGAAGGTACCCAGGCATATCCTTGGCACGTCCTCAGGCACAGGGTGATGGAAGGCATGAGGCAAAGGAATGTCACTACGTGTGTAGGATTATTGCTCCACCTGCTCTCGGAGGATTTAACAAGATAAAGGTGGTAAAACTCAAGCCTAATCGAATTTGTGTTGTTTACACACTAAAGGCAAGATAGATCTGAGAGTGCAGGAGGAAGTACTTTTATTTAATTTACGGTTTCTCTTTACCTGCTCCTGTAGCTGAGTTATTTATCCACAAGGGATTAATTTGTTACTACTTTTTTATGATGGAACCCACTTGGTTGCGAGAGTCTACTTAACACAGTGTAATAGAAAGAAATACCATGTTCTTTGGTAGTGTGGGCAGGGCTTCAGTGCTACTCAGGATCTGGAGATTCAGACTTGGAAATACACTGCAGTTGAGCTGTGGAGAGGGATCTTTCTGACCTTCGGCCTGCAGCTCAGCCTTCTCCTTATCCATGAGATTTTCAACCTCCTCGAAGAGCCAGGCATGAAACCTCTGTCTGAGTGAAACAAAGGCAACACACCCACTGTCTTGAACCCAGAGCTTCCAGCAAACAGCAGGTGCCTGGCTGTGTTTGAGGATCTGTTAGGGACCTGTCAGGTTACAGTCCTTTCTCTGTAAGCAACATCTCTGATACAGACAACAGAAGGGAAAGATCTTAAAGGGTGAGATAATTACCTTGAGCAAGTGAGGAGGAGGAGGGATGCTCGGCATTCTGCAGGGCTTTTTCTTGATAAAGACTTCTCTGGGTTTGTTTCAGCGAGGGCATATTGAGTGAGAATGAGATGGAGCCAGTTTGGCTGGATTTCTTTTGGCAGGGTAAAAGCTGGAGATGAGAAACATGTTTGTTTGGGCCAGAAACCTGGTGCTGCAGAGAAGAGTCCAGCAATAGTCCAGTTTTCTTGGCGTAAACCATTGCAGACCCTCATCTCAAGGTACCTTCTGCTTCCTGGAGTAATTTATTATGTTTGCCTGACGATGGTTATTTAGTGTTAACAGACCCTTGAGTTCAAAGTCATTAGGTGTAATAAACTCAAAATAGAGTCAAGATTCATTTAACCTGCGTTCTGCCAAGATGAGGTGGTGAAAGGTAACGTCAGTCAAATAAAGCTCCACCACTTGACAGATTAAACACCCAGTGGTTCTGCTTGACAGGTTAAACGAAGCTGCTGGTTTGGTCACTTCTGAAAGGACATGTCGTCTTGTACTTGAGAGATGAGAAAACTGGTAGCTGTCCTCCCTCTGAGCCATAAAGCTTTCTTCTCTCTGTTACAAACTCTCCTAAGCCCTTCAAAAGCTCTTCAAGCTTGTGTAGTCAGAAGTCTCTATCTGTCATTTTGTTGAAGCTTAAATACTTTGTAGGGACATCAGACTTTTCCCAAAACTTTTTAGAAGTTAAGTGGCCTTTCATAATGTGATTAATGGGCTTCAACGGAAGGGACCCAGCTTCCAGTTTCTGACTTACCTAACTTGACAGCTTTTCATAGCGCTTTTCTTCCCTGGAATTCTACACCTTGCTGCATCCTCAAGAAATTCCCAGTAGTCTGGGCTGTGATGTTTTGTATGAAAGATTTGGTCTTTGGAGAGTGTGAATGTCTGTGTTCAGGTAAACCTGACCAACCCTAATCAAGTGTCTACAAGCAGGTAGTTAGCATTCCAGTGCTTTTGTGTGGTGGTTTATAGCTGGATCAGGAGGGGATGAGCAGTAGTGAGGGTACCGTGCCCTGGGCAGACTAATGCTGAAAGCAGTGGACTCAGGACCTTTGACAGGAAGCCCCTAGCACTTAAACCCTCACCTCCAGGCTGCAGAGTGCTTTCCAGAGCTTCAAGGATGAAATCTGTGTGCTCTGTTTAGTGCAAGGACTCTGAAGCTCCCTCGGTGGAATGGTTACAAACGGACTTTCA
This sequence comes from Rhinopomastus cyanomelas, assembly GCA_013400115.1. Lineage (NCBI taxonomy): Eukaryota > Metazoa > Chordata > Aves > Bucerotiformes > Rhinopomastidae > Rhinopomastus > Rhinopomastus cyanomelas. The sequence continues at coordinate 286,234 of VXBP01008002.1, read as the reverse complement.
GAAGACCTGCCGTTGCTCATCCTGACCTCAGCTCTCACCTTCTGCCCTCACCCCTCTCCAGTTTTATTTCCCAGTAAAACAGTTGCACATCTTACAGTTTCTGGCTGCTGCTGCTTCAGGACGTTTGTTAAAAGAATTTATAGTTACTACTTTAATGACCTTTCCCAGTTCAGTGTTGATTAATTTGCAGGCTGGGGGGATGTGAGCTGGCAGAGTGTTTTCTGCCTTGCTGGCACTCCACTGCAGCAATTGTTTCAGTATCTAACACACCACGGCTGTTGCATTTTCCATCTAATTCTTCTTCCCTCTGCTTTGGGCAAACGATGCCAGTGAGTAATCTGATGCCACATCTTTTCTTGTTCCAATTGTAGTGTGTTGGAGCCCTGTTCTTCATTGGAGAAGTGTGGGGGAAGACTTATTTCACAGGATCACAGGACATTAGGGACTGGAAGGGACCTCGAAAGATCATCTAGTCCAATCCCCCCGCCACAGCAGGATCACCTAGATGTGCTTGGGAAGAAGTGTACCAGCACATTTAACCCCTGGTCCTTGAGTCCAGTGACACTCTAACTGTAAAGGTGTGGATGTCACTTTTAGCAAGGTAACATCTGAAGAATGTTGTTTAAAAAAGCCCCCAAACTGGCAAGGATTCCACACTTGGTTGTTTTTGGCCGAAGTCTGTTGACATAGGTGACATTGTTGTCAAGAAAATAAGTTTAAAAAGTGCAAAATAACAGGCAAAGGCTTTAATAACTTAGAAAGCCTCATGTGGGACCTGTGAGGGAGCTTGAAGAGTGCAAACCATGTCTGTGTAGGTTTTTTTTTAAGCTGGTAAGGCATAACAGAAACCCAAATATCATCCTGCCTTGATGTCGAGGCCGAGCGATGCCCTGGCGCCAAGCCAGAGCCCGTTGTGCCAAAATAACCTGGCTTGGACACCAAAGGCCAGACGTATCTAAGAACAAGGGCTGGGATGATGAAAGAGTGAGGACTGTGTGATTGCAGGCGTCTTGGCAGTGACTTACAGTTCCTGTGTTGTCTGTGCTCAGAGTTGTTTCCATTTCTCTGGTTTTCTTCTGAACTTTTGGCAAAGTGGTTGTGGAGACTGAGGTGGACTTGGCGACAGGGACCGGGGACGTTGATTTCTGGGCAGACAGATACAGCAGGCTGCAAGGCTGAGAGCAGGAGAGCTCCTAGGAGAAGGTTTGTGCAGCCTTCTAGACTGCTTCTAAAGACACATCTACTCTAACACTGGCCTGGATGTGAATCCACCGTGGGTTTTGCAGTTGTGGGCAAACCCTCACACAGTACCTGAGCCTCTGGGCTGCAAAAGTGCCATCGCACCACGGGACCCATGTAACAGAGCTTTGCGTGCCTTGTCTAATGAGGTCCATGGGTGACAGTCGATTAACTCCACAGGCCTGGGGAAATAAAGATGTTAACAGCTGCCTGCGAACAACATCTTAAGTTCATTTAAAGTTTTCAGTGTTTATTAAAAGACCTAGCTAGCTGGCCCCAAGACCCAGCATTGTGCCTGTGTGCTGTGTGATGGCTGCAATGCTTCCCCATGCCTTTCTTGGGGCGATGGGATGCAGTAGATGCTGCTGAGGTGTAATAAAATTTCTCCTTGGTTGCGTTCTTTTCATCAGATGTGCTTAGAAACACAGAGCACAGGGCAGAAAGTGTCCTCTGCTCCTGATTAACCATCAGCAATCTTGGAAAAGTGCTTGGTGAGCATCTGCACAGGTTTCTGCAGAGCAGCCAGATTGTCTGGGACTGAATTACAAACTCGAAAGGAAACTGGTGATCAGATAGTGAGCCATGTATTGATCTGGTGCATCAGAGGGAAACCAGCCTGAAAAACTTGATCCAAACTTTTTTTTATTCTTGAAAAGTTTGGTCGAAGGACTTTTCAGAATGTGACTGGAATCAAATGAATGTGATCAACCTCTTCTGTGTCTTCCAAAGTCATTCCAGTACCACTCTCAGGTATGATTTCCTATACTTTAAGTGGGAGAAGGAACACACTCCATTGATTTTTATCATTTGAAGGTAATTTGGTGTAGTAGGGTCTGCCTGCTGATTGGCTGGCAGAATATTCTGAATTAAAAGATGTTAAGAAGAAACACGGTGGCTTAAAGATGTGGTAAGAAGGCACCAGCCACGATAACGCTGTGGAGAGCAGGTGCTGTGTCATTCTGCGGAGCTGGTGCTCAGGAAGAGGAGATGTGGTGGTGCTGCACCTCAGTCCTGCACTTGCCCCCAGGACCAGCTGATCCAGCTGCAAAGCCATGTGGAATTTCAATTTGGCTGCTTGACACTGTGAAGAGACTATCCATCCAGACTCTATTTACTCCAGGTCTGTGAAGGTTATGTAACTGCTGGGTTTGAGGCCCTTTCAGACAATAATCTGTGGTTGCAGTGTGTGTGTAATACATGGCTTTAGGAAGTGCTGTTGAGTTTGCTATTTCCTCAGTCTCAAGGGAGAATAATGGTGGTTTTAGATATTCAATCACATTTGAGCTGGACCCTGCTTTTTTCTAAGAGTGTTAGAAAATAGAGCAAGATGGGGGCAATCAGCTGCAGGGAGCAGGCAGAAAAAGGGAGGTAATTTGGGTTTTTTAAATCTGTTTTTTATGAGAAACCAGTGATTTCACCTGACCTCAAATCTCAGAACACAAAAACCAGATAAAGCCATCTTTTATTTGCTTAGTTCCATCATTTTTGTTGCATCTCTTTAGTTGTGCATTTGTGTGAAGATCTGGAATTCAGAAATTGGGTTTGATGAACACTTCTCAATACTGTTACTCGAAAGAGCAGGAAGTTTGCCTCGTCTGATATAGGAAGGACATGGCGGTGCTGGAGAGGGGACAGAGAAGGGCCACTGGGCTGGTTAGGGGTCTGGAGAACAGGTCTGATGAGGAGAGAGGCTGAGGGTGCTGGGGCTGTTCAGCCTGGAGAAGAGGTGGCTGAGGGGAGACCTCACTGCTCTCTACAACTACCTGAAGGGAGGGTTTAGTGAGGTGAGGATTTGCCTCTTCTCCCTGGTGGCCAGTGATAGGACCAAAGGAAATGGGCTCAAGTTGTGCGAGGGGAGGATTAGATTTGATCTCAGGAGAAAATTCTTCACAGCGTCTGGAGGCCTTGGAACAGGCTGCCTGGAGAGGGGGTGGAAGCACCGTCTTTGGAGGGATTCAACAAATGGGCAGACAGGGTGTTTCAGGAGATGGGTTAGTGGTTGAGGGTTGTAAGATGGATGGTTGGACTTGATAATCTTGAAGGCTTTTTCCATTCTTAATGATTCTAAGCAGGAAGGCTTGAAACACCTTAACACAGGGCACAGGGTCAGCATAGGATTTCACACTGCTGTGAGGGTGACCTGGTGCCCATGGAAGCTGCTGGGCAATGTCCCGTTGATCTTGGTGGCTTCCTGATTTTGGGAAAGGCAGGACAGATGGACTGAATTAAGCGATTAATGGTGTCTGTCAGGGGCTAAGCAAATGTAGTTTTTGTTAAACCTGTAATAAGGAAGTTGGCTTCAGGCACAATTGGGTTTTAAGCCAGATTTCTGTCATAGGCAGATGTTTTACACAGAGTCAGGTTCCTTGAGGGTAACTGAAGTGAACTCTGGTTGGGTCTTAGTTCAAGTGACACTGAGAGGGGAACTGCAGAGTAAAATAATCTCATTTAATTAATTTTTTTTAGTGAATTAATGAAAGTGCTGTTTTTAATGCAGATTATTAAGGCAATTGTAGTGATTGAGGGCTATGAATGAAGCACGTCTCGTGGAAGAGAATTAGCCAGGGTAGAGAAAATGGATATGACTCTTTTGAGTTGTGCCTGCCTTTTCCAGGCGTTTGTCTCTTTTTCTCTGCTGTTATTGGTGGGTCCATTACAAGCGTCTCTGTTTCCCTACTAGGCTGGTCCAACTGAACAGCTACTCAGCACCTAATGGTTCTATTAAATAAGAGCTGAGTTTTCAGTATTGGACAAGGCACCTCAAGACCTGGTGCCTCTTTATTGATGCAGTTGGTGGCTGTTGCCAGCTTCCTGAAAGTGCCAGCAGGTCATATCTGCAGTGACCTTCTCTGGACATGCTCCTAGATTATTTCCACCATGAAGGATCTGTAGGTTTGGATGTGAGATCCTTTGTGACTGCTCTGCATTCCGAAGTACTGAGCTGGCAGACTGGTTGTTCCCCAAAATATTAATCCCTAAATCCCTCCTATACCACTAAGTCTGTAGCAATTAGAATCTTCTCCCCTCCTCTGCTAATTGCATTCATTTGGAAGCAGACATCGCAGTCTCAGAGGACTATCCTTTTAATTTCCCTTCCACGTGTAGCAATTAGCTGGGGGTTGTTCCTGGCTGAAACAATGAGCACGCTGAATAGGTTTGGTGCGTTAAGTACAGCGAGGAAGTTGTTGGGCTCAAATGGGCCAACGCAGCGGGATGTCAGCCGGGGCTTAACGTAACTGGCTTATTGTTGGGTAAGTGATGTCTGGGGAAGGCCAACCCCTCGGGCACATGCTGGTGCAATCCTGCTTTAGTCAGTTCTTCAAGGGAGAGTGAAAATTTATACTCACATTTTTTCCTTTTGCCCTCACTGTTTATCAGGTCTAAATCCCAGGTGTGTGTGTTTTCTGAGTTCCTCAACCCAAGTTTAACCCATCCTTAATGTCCTTTTGATTAGTTTATTAATTCCCAGCACTAGTTCATGGAAACCCATGCTACATTTGTTTTTTGCTAGAAGAGAAACGGTGGTTTCTATCCAGATGACAATCTTGGGGTTGGTTTGGAAGGGACCTCAAAAGGTCAGCTAGTCCAATCCCCCCACCACAGCAGGATCACCTAGACCAAGTTGCACAGGAACATGTCCAGGCGGGTTTTAAATGTCTCCAGAGAAGGAGATTTGACAACCCCCCTGGGCAGCCCCTTCCAGGGCTCTGTCACCCTCACCATGAAAAAGTTCCTTCTCAGATTGATGTGGAACCTCTTGTGTTCCAGCTCACACCCACTGCCCCTTGTCCTAGCATTAGATGCCACTGAGCAGAGCCTGGCTCCATCTTTCTGACACCCACCCTTCACGTATTTATCAATGTTAATGAGGTCACCCCTCAGTCTCTTTTTCTCCAAGCTCAAGAGACCCAACTCCCTCAGCCTTTTGTCATCAGAGAGGTGTTCCACAACCTTCATCATCTCTGTGGCTCTGCGCTGGATTCTCTCCATCAGTTCTGTGTCCTTCTTGAAGTGAGGGGCCCAGAACTGGACTCAAGATCTCAGATGTGGACTCACCAGGGCACAGTAGAGGGGGAAGAGAATCTCTCTTGATCTGCTAGCCACCCCCATTCTGATCCACTCCAGGATGCTCTTGGTCTTTTTGGCCACAAGGGCCTATTGCTGGCTCATAGTCATCCTGCTGTCCACCTTGACCCCCAGGTCCCTTTCTCCTGCACTGCTCTCCAACAGGTCAGTCCCCACCCTATACTGGTACTTGCTCTGTTGTGGTTTTGATCATGGTGCCATCCAAATATCAGTTCCATACATTATGGAGTCGTATGTTGTAGTGTATCAATATCTCATTTAACACTTTTTTCATGGTATTGCAAATCCTTTGGACAGAAAGTGGTGACAGTACACGGTCATGAGGAGTGGACACCCAGTGTCAGGTTTTTTTAGCAGAGAAACCTGTCTGAGCACTGACAACATGTGCAGCAGGAGCGAATGACAGAAAACCTCTTGGTGACCCAAACCTGCTTCTCCTCATCTCTGTGAGACCTGGCCATGTTCACACACAGATTGGGTGGGTTTTTCCTTTTTTTCATAGCTCTGTCTGTCAGAGCTGAAGTCCCTTCCTGATGTATTTGTTTTGACAGATGCCCTTTATGTTAACAAGCTGTTTTGACTCACCTCAGCCTTCTCATACCTGGATGATGGGGAGGTAGTTTTAAAATAAATCTCTTTTTCGCATTCTGTGGACAAACTGATAATGCAATTACTGTGGTGGGGGAGCTCTGCCTGTATCTCAGTATATCCAAACCATAGGATTCTGTGTTGTTTTTATTGTTCATTGATATCACAGTCAATCTAGAGTAAATGGGAGGTGGTGGTAGCTCCTGCACCCTGTATAAGCCCTCTCCTTGTATAGTCATCCATCCGTGCTTCCGCGTCAGAGCGACAGAATTTGTGTGGTTATTGTTCTGCTCTCCACATAGCAGGAACTGGCAGTGGAGCTGTGTTGTAAAATAGATTTCAGCTGTTTTCCATATCACTTACTGTAATTTCCAGTGCCTCCTCTGTGACAGAGCGTGCGGAAGGGAACTTTAATGAAGGCTGTCATTAACCTCGTGGATCAATGTGGTTTAGGAAACACAAAACAACTTTACTTGTTTAAAAATAGGAAGGTGCCAGAGGGGGTTCCCAGTGCCCCGCTGGAAGCAAATCACAGCATTGATCTGTCTGCAGAGGAACTGCAAAATTTGCAGAAAACAGGTGAACTAGCTGGGAATATAAATGGAGCTGCTCAGAACACTGGTACCTGCCTCAGTCATTGCCCTAGTGGGCAACCTGCAACTGGTCCTTTGTGAGCAAGGCAGTTGCTTGCTTTCGGGGGAGTAGGAAGAAACCTAATGTCAGCCAGTGGGTGCCTCTCCCAGCATTATGTTGTTGCTTTTCTCTGTCTGTTAGTGGTTTTCATCCTTTCCCACTCTCAGAATGGTCTCTCTGGTAAGTCACGAGCCCATTTTAAGAAATCCACCCATGAACATAGCACACGTCACAAAAAGAGACCCTAGCTGAGCTGACAGCAGTAACCTAGCCCTGGTCAAGAAAAACGCTGAGAAAAGACAAGAGCAGTTAATTTGCTTTGGGACTTCTGTAATAATCTGAGTTCCATCTCTATTTACTTTTCAAGGTCATGTTTTACATCCTACTGCAAAATGCATTTCACCTTCTCTCCTTGCAAATGTGTCTCCAAAACTACTGCAGGCTTTAGCGTGTTCTCAGCACTTTACTTCAGTACAAGGAGTTTAGAAACTGGTTATTCTGGAGTGTGGCAAAGCAGCAGAATCATAGAGGCATAGAACAGTTTCAGCTGGAAGAGATCCTCCAAATCATTGAGCCTAACCTTTTCCTAGCCCCGTCAGCACCACTAAACCATGTACCCTTCTCTTAAACACCTCCAGGGATGGGGACTCAACCCCATCCCTGGGCAGCTGTTCCAGTGTGTCACAATCCTTTCAGGAAAGAAATTCCTCCTGACATTCAGTAGAGTTGTTTTGAAATAGAGTGGTTGCTTTTCCTCTTCTCAACTTTTCCTTCCTTCATGAAGGGCAATATAACTAGTTATTTCTTAGCATTTTTAACTTTCTTGTTCTTTGACTTGTTTCTCAGTCTGACCACAGTGTCGCAGATGAAACAGCAAAACCATGCCAGAAGCAGCCCTACATCTTATACCCTTGTTACATCTTTTGCGCAACCACGTGCTAGAACACCTTGCTCTGTCGCGAGAGGTCAGCGTACCCAGCTGGAGAGCTAGTTACAATGGGATTACTAAACTCTTTGTCTGTCTTGAGCAGCCTCTGTCTCGAGTGCCTGCCACAAAAAACACAGTGCTGCAGAGGGGAATTGATAGCCCAGATCAAATCTTTAGGAGCTGCTCTGCTGCTGGGAGGGTAACGGTCCTGTTGGCAGGCTGATCCTTGTTGCAGAGCTCTGGAAGAGACAGGCAGGCCTCCTGTTATTGACGATGGCAGAGCATTATCTGAAATAGTCAAAGAGCAGCTGGGGTGCTTTGGCTGTTGCAATCTTGATTGTGTCAGCAGCAATGGATGTAGTTCTGGAACGTAACAGTCAAGTAAGATCTGGCTAACTACAGCCTTGGGGCTGAGCTGGCGCTCTGGATGCGAGACGTGAGTGCAGTCTCTGACAGGAAGACTAATGCCTGTTTTATTGTGGTGTATTTAAATTTGATTTTGGGATGGGGGAGGGAACGTTTTATTAAAAACAGAAAGCAAATAACTTGTTAAAATAATCCCTGCTGCTCCTCAGGTGGGCTGCAGAGAAGATGATGGGGAGAGCCAGGTGGCGCTTTTTGTTTGGGCACCACAGAAAGCTTCTGTAATAATTCCCATCCAGTGCAGACCTTGAAGGAGGTGAGACTGTTTAAGGGCTTGAATCCATCCTGGTTCAGCATCTGAGTGCAGAGGTAAGGTTAAACACTAGATAGATTAATGCCTCTCTTCTGCAGCAGTGCGACAGCTTCCTTGACTTCCCCAACCTCTGGCAAAGTGGCTCTTTTATCCTTTCATATAGAATAAGAGCATGGTTTAACCATGTAAGGTCTAACTCATCATAGACTGAGCAGGGAGGGGATTGTCTTAGATCCTAGATTGCAGAGCCTGAGATGTCTCTTAGATCTCATGCTTCTACTGTCCAGTTTAGTACCAGAGCTGAGCTTCTCTACCAGCTGAAAACGTTCAGGAAGGGTTTGCAAAACATCTTTTGAATTTGGTCATAGTTCTTTGCCTCTGAGAACATTTGGCTTCAGACAGAAAAATGGAGTTTGGGGCTTTATCCTCTGAAAGAAGCACTTTAGAGCAGGGTTACGTGTGAGCTAAGCAGCGTATATGGACAGTGTCACTCATAGACAGCTCAGAACCCCTCTAGAACTGGGTTTTGAAATTGTCTGCAATTATCTGACAAGGCTCTGGGCAACGTGATCTAGTTGAGGCTGCAGGGGGGTTGGACTAGATGACCTGTGGAGGTAACTTCCAACCCGGGCCATTCTGTGATCTGCATAGGATTGTGACACCCAGCTGGATTTGATTTACCACTTTGAGCTCCCTGTCTCCCCTTTTTGTTGCCTGCAGTTGTCACCTTCTGGCAAACCTGTTGGGACTTTTTTTTCCTCTCCAAGTGCTTTGTAAACCAAACCAGGGTTTGACATAATTTCTGTAAAATCTCAGTATTTTGATGAGGAGGTAAATGCTCTCCCTAAATACCAATTTTCTTGTCTGAATGTCGTGCCAGCTAGTAATTCCCTTCAACTCCCCAGCATGATGGTTCCTGCTTCTGCAGCATCGATACCTGCTCGTGGCAGCACCTTGTTGGGGTCGATAGCTAGTAGGATACTATTTCTTCCCCATCTCTCCACCCTTGGGAGCCTGCAGGCTCTCAAACCATTGTTGCCTCTAATTGGAAATTGAATTCCTCGCTTTTAAAATCTTTTCATAAGGCTCTCTCCTACTTCATTAAATCATTAAATGAGTTTAGCAGGTATTAGTTTTGAGCTTTATTAATTGTGACTTGTTTTTCATTACAAGATAATTGTCAGTCACAAAACATAACTGCTGTAACGTATCTGAGCAGAGAAAAGTTTCCAGGAGGAAGGGAGAGAGGAAATACAAGAAGGTCACTGGTGGAAAAACTCCTTTAAATAAATCCTTGCTGGAAGTATATAAGGATTCCTGGGAGGGAAGGTGGGAGGGAGGTGCTTTGCCTCGGACATAGAACCTGCATCTTGAAAGCTGCTTCCCTGAAGCATCAGGACCTTCAGTGGGAATTTGGTGAAGAACTTGGAGACCTGGCAGTGCTTGCAGTCCAAATCCTGTTTATTTTCACTGGCTGTGCAAGTTCTGTGTTACCTGTGGATCCCCGTAAGCCGCTCGAGGCACACAACAAGGTGTGTGAGCACCGTGGCCTCAAGCCTCACCAGTCCACTCGGTGGTGCCTGTAGAAGCGGGACTGGTAGTGAAGAGCACAAGGCTGCCTGCTCTCGTTGACAGGAGCAATTTATCTTGAGCTGTTTTCCGGGGACTTTTGGGAAAGTAACTCTGCATCATTTTAAAGATGCTTCCATGGAACAATTAGGCCACATTAAATTATTTCTACTCTAAAGTTTAGGCACTTCCTCAGACCTTGATGCACAGTTCCAGGGAGCAGAGAATGAGTCCAAGCTGCAAACCCAGCTTGGAACAAGTGGCTGGCAAATACGTTTCCAAGTTAGTTTATTTTTGGAGCCTTGGTTATTAATCTAAATGTAATTCATCCTTCCACTCAGAAGAAATTACCGTTGTAACACCAACATTTGCAAGCAGTAGTGAGCGATACTAGTAGCCTCTGAACACCCATTCTTCACTGAAAATAGATTTGCCATTGCCAAGCGATAAGATAAAAATCTTTTCTGCAGATGATGGCTTCTGGAATATAAAAAAAATATAGTTCCTGAGAGTGAGAGTCTGAGAAACCATGCTGCTGCTAGGGCTTGGGTAGCCTGGTATTTCATCTGTGTTTAATGGGCTAACGGAGTAAAATATCGCCCTGTAATGATTCTTGAATGTGTGTGGGTTTCTTTATAGCCTTTCATGGAGGCACAGCCTTCAATTGTGTCCTGAAGAAGCTGCTGATATAAATGGGTAATAGATCAGTAAATCAGATAAGAGCTGCTGCTGGGGGTTAGAGGGCTGGAGCTGAGCCAAGGAGGCCAGCAGCCCTGAACTGGTGACACCAGCTGCACCACCAGCCAGTTAGTGGTGGGCAACAGGGACAGTGTTGACTTCTGGGTGAGGCTGAAGGAAACGGATGCATGAGTTCCAAACACATCATTTGAAGCCTTCATGGGGAGAGTCACCCAGTAAACTCTTTGGTTCTTTACTGCACTAATAGAAGAGTGGTTCATTTGGATTCTGCTGCTGCCAGTGTTTGCAGGTCTTAAAGCCTTGGTGTAGAGCAAAGTTTACAACTGTGGGTGGCAGGACCTAGCTGTAAAACATCTAGTGTGGATGTTTGTGGAAACCCCATAATGCTGTGGAGAAAGGTATCAAACAAGACTTGGTTTTAAATGCCAGCAAGAAGGACAAAAATGGGTTATTATGGGAAATCTGAGGATGACAATGAATTGCCGTAGGTTAACTGGAGCAATTGTGGGGTCTGCATCATTTGGAGATTTTGGGAACAGGAGTGGTTTAAATAGGGTTGTGTGTTTGTCTGAGAGTGAGAGGATGTCTTTGTCAGACGTGCTTATTGTTGAAGGTGGATCAGGTCTGGCTCTTCATATCCTGAGCCTGTATTAAAAACTATGTGTCCAGCAGGAGCAGGAGGTAATTCTGCCCTTGCTCAGCACTGGTGAGGCCACACCTTGAGTACTGGGTCCAGTTTTGGCCATCTCAGTACAAGGGAGACATGGAGGTGCTGGAACGAGTGCAGAGTGGGGCAACAATGCTGGTGAAGGGCCTGGAGAACAAATCTGATGAGTTTCCTCTGAGACACTGCAGAGATGTTGGTGCTGATCTCTTCTCACAGGTCATTAGTGACAGAACCAGAGGGAAGGGCTTCAAGCACCAACAGGGGAGGGTTAGATTGGACATCAATTAAAAGTTCTTCCTGGAAAGGGTTGTCAGGCAGTAGAATGAGCTGCCCAGGGTTGGTCACCATCCCTCAATGTGTTCAAAAGATGCATAGATGTAGTGTTGGGGTGAACTTGTATAGTAAGATTGATGGCTGGACTAGACGATCCCAAAGGTCTTTTCCAACCTGAATGACTATATGAGCTAGAAAATACGTCTCTTGCTTCAGCTACTGTCCTCTGTACCCAGTGTAAAGGGATTTGTCAGTAACCACAGGTTAATCAAATGTAGCCAGTGAGCACTTTCTGGAAAGGGATTGGCTTCTCATTCAGTTGGTTGGCAATGGAAGCTGAGTTACTATGTGAGGCTCTTTAGAAAATCTTGTGGTGATGAGTACTCATTCGTAAGCAGGACAGCTTCTTTTTTTCAAAGCTGATGTATAACTTTTACTTACCCAGGAAGAGCAAATGGATTTTCTCTCGTGTGTACTTGGAAAGCTTCTACCACAAATTTTGATTCACTGCACTCGGTGGAGTTTGAGGTTGTGCAAAGCCAAACAACCTCAACTCTTATGAAGTCAATGGGTACTGTGGGTTTAGAGCTTTTGTTTTTTAAAAACCAATGTCTTCCCACACTCACAGCTAACCTGGGTGCCACTCCATTGCACACAAGGGAGGATTGAAGGTCAAACCTGACGGTGCTTCCTCATGTTCTGCTGGTTCCATTAGCATTCACTACTGAGGCTCTATTGTGTCCCAGCACTTACCTCTCTGCAGAATGTATAGGCTCTCCATGCAGACAGGATTCCATATGTATCGCTCTCAGTGAAATCTGTTTATCTACGCGGTTGGCCAAGAATAAATAAAGCAGCCGTATGGCTCCCAAGAGTCTACACTCTATGCCTCCATTATTGGTGCATTATATTAGTAGCAGATGCTACATTCTGCCATTTAAGAGAGAAGATGATTTCTGAAGAGCAAACCCAATTTTTTTGCTTATACCCTGTAATTATCACCATTCCTTCATTTCAGAGGCATCTGCTGACGAACCCTAATGCGATGCATAGTTTTACCATTTGCATTGCATTTGGTGTGTGAAAACAGCAGTGATGCTGGCGATTAAGGTTGTGGGAAGGTTTCTGCCTGGATCAGGTACTGTGCACCCTGCCACAACATTTTCCTTTCAGCCTGAATTTCCACCTTTCCTCTAGGCAAGGCAAAGGCACATTTTGAGTTGGTGCAACTGTAGACCCACCAGCTTAATGCTGAATGGTTTGTGCTGCTTTGGAACTGCCCAGTCTCCTTCTCTGGAGACGTTTAAAATCCACCTGGACATGTTCCTGTGCGACTTGGTCTAAGTGATCCTGCTGTGTTGGGGGGATTGGACTAGATGATGTCTTGAGGTCCCTTCTAATCCCTGATTGGCTGTGATTCTGTGAGGGGCTGGGCAGACAGACAGCTTTGGCGTGGCCAGATATCACATCATTTGCTTTTATTTCTCTTGAATGTGTTACCACTGTGTACTTGCTCTCTGTGAAGGGCTTTGGTTAAGTAAGTCTGTGGACTCTTGTTCTCAATCTACTCAAGAGAAAGAAACTGTGTGGTCCTTTCCATTTGGTTTTCATCCACGGTGCCTGTGCTGGCTTGAACCTCACTGGAATGGGCTGGATATTCCTCACTTAATGCCTAACTGCATCGTTTTCTGCATCTCTCCCTGCACAAGAGCTGACATGATGGTGACCTTGGCAGGGGGACACATGGAGAAGGAGGGCTTGAGTGCTTGAGCAGCCTCAGCCCCCTCCCCAGGTTGCCACTTAACTGTTTTTTCCCCTGACAATTTTCCCCATCTTGCCTGCAGCCTTTGATTAGAGCAGCTGCAGCAGGGGCTGCTCAGGGATGGGTGCTGAGCAGGAACAGTAGCGGGTCCCAAGGTGTGTTTATGCAGTCACTCTCACTTCCTCCCTTCCTGTGATATATTAACCTCTTGGGAACTTTCCCAGCTGTTCCCAGGGATAAATAATGGCAGTGGGAGCCTGGTTTTACCCATCACTGCTCAGGCTCCGCGTGCTGTCACCTTTTATCTCCCTGGCTATCTGGGAAAGGCTTTGGATGCCATCGTGCTCTCTCGGCTGTGCTGATGCCCCTCTCTGGCATGGCCACTCACGTTCTGTTGCTCAAAACATGGTCTCTGTCCTCAGTGATGATGGATGTGCTGTTGGCAAGAGTCAGGAAGCTCCCAGTGGCTCTCCTAGCATCACCTCTGCATCCTTCAGCCCCGTTTTCTTTGCTCAGATGTAGCTTGTCACTTGTTTTTGTCCCATGTGGATTCTCCTATAGCTCAGTGTCTACCAAATAGAGGTGAACAGGTGTTGTTCTTCAGCTCTGAGAGTGATAGATAGAGGTGGTTTGGGTAAACACCAGTAAAAGTAATCTGGAATTCCCTGCGCCTCTTACTCCCTTAAAAAGGCTTCAGACCAGCAGAGTCCTGGCCTTGCACGGAGGAATTTAAGTTATTAGCTGTGGTGGTGTTGCACTGGTCGCCAAATGCAGCTACAGTGAGACATTTTGGCAATCCCTGCGTTCAACCAAGTGGTGTTTACCTGGGATTAGGTTTTCTGGTTTAAATGGCTAGAAAAGAATCAGATGAGCTGTCAGGCTGGTGACCATCAGTGGGGCTGCCATGGAATTTCAGATTAGGATTTTCTAAACTGTTTGGGGATAAAAAGGAGAAAGAGGGTTTGTTCTGTGTTATTTTAGACCACAAGCCTGTCCTGACATATCCTCCTAGCCCCCAGAGCTATCAAACTGAGGACTCTTGCTGCCCTGTCTTATGGGACATTAAAGAACTGATTGAGGGAATGTTTCTTGCTGCTTCCCAGGTATTGCTGTGTCTGCCCAAGCAGCCTCTTTACCCTTAGTGCTGAAGGTCTCCATCTCCTTCATTTCACCAAGGTAGCAGCTTAAGCAGGGGCCAGCTGAGACATTCATGTTCCTATAAAAAGTCTGCTTGAACTTCAGGATGGTTTGATGACAGGAGGTCACAGTAATCTGTAAACTGAAGATTGAAAGAAAGGCAATCTGAACAGACATTAAATGCTCAAAAGTGTTTACTGGAGATGATTTCCCTTAAGCTACAGTCTCTGTTGTAGTCTTTATGGATTCAGTTAGAATCAAGTGATTACCATTAATAATAATGATGGAGAAGAAAGAATATGTCTGAGTTTACCATTAAACTGGGTTTGCAGGCCATTACTTTTAACAAAAAACCCATGGAAATGTCTTTTCCTGTGTGCTCTTACACCAGCGCTGAGGCTTTACCTTCTGCGCATCCTCCAGGTCTGCTTCTTGCAAGGCAATGTGTTTGTGTCGAGTTTGTGCCGTGTCTATAAAACAGGAGGCTGGCTGAGTAAATTAGAACTGAATGAAAAGTTTCTCGTCTGGGGACCAGCAAGATAAATCCATCACACAAAACGAAGAGGAATTTTTGCTGGCTGGAGTTTGTTGCTCGCTGTTGTTTCACATTATTTCTTACAAGACTTTGGAACGCTCGTAACAATTTCTCTCCGCTGGAGAAAAAAAGAGATTTTCCAAAGAAGAGAGTACATCACCTGCTTATGAGGAGAGCCTGAGGGAGCTGGGTCTCTTGAGCTTGGAGAAACAGACCCTGAGGGGTGACCTCATTAGTGTTTATAAATATGTGAACAGTGGGTGTCAGGAGGATGGAGCCAGGCTCTGCTCAGCGACATCTGATGATAGGACAAGAGACAACAGGTGTGAGCTGGAACACAGGAGGTCCCACATCAATATGATAAGGAACTACTTCTCAGTGAGGTTGACAGAGCACTAGAAGGGGCTGCCCAAGGGGAGTTGTGGAGTCTCCTTCGCTGGAGATGTTTAAAACCTGCCTGGCCATGTTCCTGTGCGACTTGATGTAGATGATCCTGCTGTGGCGGGGGGACTGGACTAGATGATCTTTTGAGGTCCCTTCCAATCCCTGATGTTCTGTGATTCTGAGAAGTTCATACATTTACTTTTTCTTCAGAAAATCAACTGAACTTTCACAAGCAGTGGCTGCTCTAGAAACAGATTTCTGTTCTTGCACTGTTGAGGATTTTATTCTGGATCTATTTCATCCTTTGTGCTGGATCGTGAATCAGATGCTGTGATGCTTTAGTGGGATTTCACAATAGAAATAGAAAATACAACTGTTTTCAGTTTGTCTAAAACTAATTAATTTACTTTAATAGTTTAAAATTAATGAATTCCTTTCCCAAAGTTAGGGTTTGAAACAGTTTAGGTGGAAAGGGACCCCACAGGTCGTCATAGAACAGGTTGGAAGAGACCTTCAAGATCATGAAGTCCAACCTTTTCCTAGCCCTATCAGCACCACTAAGCCCTGTCTCCCAACACAGCATCTGCCCTTCTCTTAAACACTCTCAAGGATGGGGACTCGAGCCCCTCCCTGGGCAGCTGTCCCAGTGCCTGGCAGCCCTTTCAGAAAAGAGATTCCTCCTGACATCCAGCCTGAACCTCCTGTGGTGCAGCTTAAGGCCGTTTGCCTTTGTCCTATCACTGACCATTAGGGAGAACAGACCAACCTCTGCCTCTCTGCAACCTCCTTTCAGGTAGTTGTAGAGAGTAATAAGGTCTCCCCTCAATCTTCTCTTCTTCAGGCTAAACAGCCCCAGCTCTCTCAGCTGTTCCTGGTCCTACACCTGTTCCAAATCCTTTTCTGGCTTGGTAGCCACTTCTGTCCCCTCTACAGCCCTTCAGTGTGCCTCTTGTAGTGAGGAGATTGATCTGATTGACTCAGATTCCTTCAGCAACAGCACCAAGAGACCCTCTGCCACTTCTTTGTGGCTGAGAACGTCATTGATTTGTGCAATTACAGGGTTAGAAAAACGTGACCAGTGTTTGCACACAGCAACATTTGCAACAGCCGCAAGAGCCGGCAGAGGTGGTGTTGTGCAAAATCAATCCTTTCAGTCACAGTTGGCTACTGTTAACTGGGTCTGGAACACTTGCAATCTAATGTGTGTCTGTAATGTGCTGAACTGGGGCCTTGGAGCTCTTTGCTGCCAGCATCATGTCTGGATTCCCCTCTGGAGTACTAAGGGTGTGGGCAGAGTGCTCCCATCTACCGGTGCTGTGGAGTTTGGCTGCCTGGAGGCAGGTGCTGCTGTCCTAACAGCTTTCTCTTAGCTCACTCATGTGGTTTTGGCTCAGTGAGAGGGAACAAGGGAGCCCTTACGAGATGGATGTGCAGAGTGACCTTGCAGCTGAGGGCTGTGCAGAGGATGTGGATGAATGTGGTTCTGGGTCCTCATTGAAAGAGGAAAGGCAGAAGGAATTACGATAAGAGAGAAGGCCAGATAAGGAAGGAGAAACATTGCCGTGAGAAACCTTGAGGGCAAGGAGCAGGTGATGCTCTGGTGAGCAACCTTCTCCCTAGGCTACTGTGCTCAGTGGTACAGCATAGACCCAGCATGAACCCTGAGCAACGAGTGAATGTATAACCAGCTAATCCAGGCCCATGGGTGGAAACGATCTGCTGAACTGACAGTAAAAACCCCCAACCTTGCAAGGATCTTCAGATCCTGTGTGAGCAATTCCTCCTCTTGTTTCCCATACAGTAAGCACAAGGAAAGGAAATCAAAAGGGCAGGGCAGCCCTCAAGAGGGTGTGTACAGCCCCAGTGCTTTAGTGAGCAGAAGTAATCTGTCTTCAAGAGAAAGGCTGGATTTATTTGATGCTGTCGGTGTGGAATTTGTTGGTATCTGATACCCTGTGTGCTGGGAATAGCCGGTGAAGGAGCTGCAACCCAACGTTGTGAACCGGAGGAGAGAGAAGGTGGTTCAGTGGCCATGACACAGGCATAGGAGCCCAACATCTCTGACTTTTCTGTCTTTGATTTCTCTGCTGCATCTCCCTGCTCTGTTCATGAGTGAGGTGTTAAGTACTGTAGTGAAGGGTGGCTGTCAGGAGGACGGAGCCAGGCTCTGCTCCGTGTCATCTCATGCTAGGACAAAGGGCAGTGGATGTGAGCTGGAACACAAGAGGTTTCACATCAATCTGAGAAGGAACTTCTTCACTATGAGGGTGACAGAGCACTGGGAGGGGCTGCCCAGTGGGGTTGTGAAGTCTCCTTCTCTGGAGACATTTAAAACCTACCTGGACATGTTCTGTGACTTGGTCTAGGTGATCCTGCTGTGGCAGAGGGATTGGACTAGATGATCTTTTGGAGGTCCCTTCTAATCCCTAAGGTTCTGTGGTTCTGTGAAATCACAGGTGTAGGTCATGGGTTTGCTGGTTTGGTATCCAAAAGATGAGTAATTGCAACACTCCAACGTTCTTTACAACCACACTTCACGTTAGTTTTCCTTTCAGGATTCCCCTGACTGGTGACTCTCAATCAGGGAGGACAGTTGTGGATCCCCATCCAGAAGGTAGACATGGGAAGGGCAATTGGAAAGAGCAGCTTCCCAGCTCACATAAGCCCTGTCCTACCGTGATGCGCTCAGTTTTTGTTACGGGGGAAAATCCACATGCAGACAACACCACAGAAGAAGGGAAGAGGTTTTGGAAAGCTGCATCAGGGGATTGTGCACAGACAACAGGATTTGTAAGCGGGACACAGAGCAATTAAAAAAGAAGTCATTTTGGCATCGTTGTTTCCACTGCTCCCATTACAAAATGTACAATAAAATCACATGTGAGGTCTGCTTTCAAATCAAAATCGGGCAGCTGTACAGTGCTGCTGCGAAGTACCTGAGGATAGTACTCTGATACTCAAGGCATGCTGATAGAAACCAAACTGCAATGGAGAAAAGCAGTTGCAGCTGTGGAAAGGTAATCTTGGTGCTTCTCCTGCTGAAATGTAGAGTGGAGGAACATCACGGCTCAGCAATGAGGTGATACTTGTCATTCGTGTGACAGAGACAAATGAGAATCCCGCTCTTGCGGGGTGGGAAGGCTTTTCGTGAAAATTAATGACTTGATTAGGAGGAGAAATGAAGCTTCTTCAAGGGGACATGCAAATAAAGGAGGAATCACTAAAACTGTCACCTGGCGTAAAGCGAACAGTACCTGAAGAAAGATCGTCAGGAGATTGTACAAAGACAAATGTGGTGTGATATTAATCATACAGTGCCAGGGAGAGTGGAGGGAGAGGGGGACTCGGTGCAGGATGTGTCTGGCTTAGAGAGGAGTTTGCTGCTCAAGCAGGGGATGAGCATCCCATTCCCAGCATAGCTGCATGCTGGGCTGCCCTTCTCAGGTGGTTTTGCCAGGCCCTGTGTTTACCCACATGATGCTTCCCACTATCTCCAAGCTCATTCTCCTCTTTCCATCTAGAACCAAGAGTAGTAGAGAACCATCAATAGCAGCAATGGCTTGTAGCTCCCCAGCAACACATATCCACAGTGTGGTGGTGTCTGTACGGGGTGACTCCGACACAGAGCAGGACCACTGTGTTGTGCTTCCTGATCCTGAAGGTCTTTTCCAATGCAGACAATTCTGTGAGGTGGTGCAGGGGGTGTCGAGCCAGCCGTGTGCTCTTGGGGCGGTGATGCTGGGGAGAAGCAGGATGGATTCGTGCTGCTGGGAGGCGTATTGTTGGCCCAGCTATCTGGAAGCTCTGGCAGAAGCCCTGGAACAGTTGTCATACATTGAGACATGTTTTACCAACAACATGGCTTAGATTTCTCTAAATGATAAGCTAAGTGTGTGTTAGCTTTCCCTGGGAGGTGGTCCCTGCTGAGGTGGGATTTCTTGCACAGTTTGGGGGCAGGATTCCCCCTCTTCCATTTCCAGTTGTAGCCCACGTGGTCTTAGTCCATCTCCTTTAGGAAATGTCATTTTTAGGGTCCGTTAGGAGCCTGAAACATCCTGTTTTCTACCTGAAGCACATCTCTGTCTGAACAACCCCCCTGTGCTTTTTCATGCTTCGACAACCTGATCCTGTGGGGTCAATTCATCTTCATTTGATTGGTTTTTTTGTGTGTTTTTAATAAGATGAATCTGAGCTGTTGCTGTTTCTCCAGGAGCCAGGAACACCTCTTGGCTAATAGCAGGCTCTGCTCATTCTCCAGCAAAGAATTTCCCTTGTTCTCCAATGCAAAAAAGCTTTGAAGCCTTCATTTCTTTTTTCTTCCTCTCTTGTTTGAAAGTAGTCACTGGGTCTGCCTTCATATTCCTTGTGTATATTTAAACTCAAATTGCATCTGACTGCGGTGACACTAATGAAGGCAGAGGCACTGGGATGCAGCCCCTGTCGCAAGGGAACATGGCCAGTAAACCCACCGTGACTGGCAGCTGTTTGGACCACTTTAGACAACTGCAATTTCAGAAAGTGCCCTTCCCCTTCTCCTCAATGAGGAAGGGACCGCATGGCTTTGGGGACCACAGCGCTGGCACCCTGCAGCCAGCTGCTTCTCACGCCATCAGGTCCCTTTTGGGGCTGTTGTCACTCCTTTACTGTGAACAGGGGGCTTTCCCTCCTTCTCCTGAGATACTTCCTGTGATCCTGGTGATTCTCTACTGTCCCAGTGACGTACTCCTGAGCTGTTTGACCAAATGTTATTAAACCCAGGCAAGGGCTGATGGTGGTGGCAGCGAGGCGAGCGACGCCTCCCCATGACATTGAGATCATTTAGTAATTTTACAGCACATTGGGAATTTGTGCGTCGCTCAGCCGCTCAGTTTCCATTAACTTTGCCTGGGATTTCTGGTGTCTGCACGCGAAAGCACCGGGTTTCTCCTTCATGCTTCAAAACGCCACCTGCATCACAATGGTGCTGCAGCTAATTGTTATTAATTAAGCTGTTCCAGCAGCCCGGGCTGGGCTGGGCTTTTTTTTTTTTGGTGAGTGGCTGTAATAAAACACGGTATTGAGGAGGAAAGCAGAGCAAGCCCTGCTCTTGGGAACTTCTCACTGCCCTGTGAGATGTTTTTGGGGTGGAAGTAGGTGTTTTTAAGGTTGGGACCACTGCACCCAAGCGGTGCAGAGCTGGGCTCCTTACTTACCATCAAATTAGCTCTGCTGACGCTCACCGCTGTTTCCCGTCACAGGCAGGAGGCTTCAAGGACGTTTGGCAGTGGGGGAATTTGCACCGAGCCGCTCTGACCGCACGTGCTCCTGCATCGCTTAAGCACGGGGCTGTGGCCAGAGCCCCTGGCACAAGGTTTGCCCAGAATCACATGCTAAATGCCCTGTGCCCCCCATCTCCCTCCCTTTTCCCAGGGAACTGAATCATCGAGCGGAGCGAGAGGAAAGGATTAATGAAATGGGGACCCTGGGAGCAGCCTCCTCGCAGAGGGTTTGCTCTGGCAAAATTGGTTCTTGGCCTTTGGGTTGTAACAAGGCTGCTCAGAACGTGCCTGTTGCTTTTCTGCTTGGTGAAGAGGAGTGAGGAGCCTGTCATTCACCCACCTGTCTAATGCTGAAGCTGCCTTTGGGCTGGGGGAATGTGTCATCCTTGTCTATATTCAAAAAATATCCACCAGCCCTCTGCTGGGACTTTTCCATTTGTCCTCCTGTGCCGTGAGCCACAAAAGAGGCTGTTTTGGTGCGTGGCTGGGCCCTGGTGTTTTACCATGTGGGATTAAGGTGTGTGTAAACGTGCTCTGGAGAGGTCTGGAGTAGCCTGGGGAATTTCCCTTGTTGAAAAGGCTCAGGGAATGGCTTACACACCAGCCCCAGGGCACTGGCTGGTGGTTGCTCACCCGTAGCCTCCCTGGAGCATGAGCTGCGTGGAAAGGGAATCCCTTGGAGAAGCATCTCCGCGATAAGCCCATGCTGTCATTGTTCCTGAGCAGAGGATTCACAGCTAATGGTGCTTCTGCTCCTGGGATTTACCATTTGGGAGATACTTTATGGCCCTATTGTGACATTTCCCTGCGCTTTTATGCTCATTTGTGTAACTGTTTTCTTTGATTGATGGCGGTTTTCTCCGTGTGTAACAGTGTCGTAAATTGTGCAGCCTTGCTCTCGGCGCTTGTGGGTTTGAGGTACTCAGGAAATAGTGGGATGGGGGGAGAGGGCAGAAGCTTTTGAAGAGGCTTTTGATCACGACCCCAAGCAGAATAAGCAGCTCTCTCAGTACAGATCTGAAGGAAGCATCACCGTGGCTGCTGTGGAGTGTTTCTTGACCAGCCGGCTGGTTGTGAGACACGCAGAGCTGCTTTGTCCCTACGCTGTTAGTTTTCTGAGACCCTCCACCAAGCTGAGACTTGCAAGGAGTGTTGAGGGGCTGCCAGACATCCAAAGCCCATCAAAGGCACTGAAATAAAGACCTTGGCTTTTGATTTTGTTGGCATCTGCCTTTGTAGAGGAGGAGAAACAGCTCATTTAAAAATTGCTTTCAGAGTTGAGCTGTCAGAGGAGCATTCTGCTGACCTTTACAAATTGATACCGTCACAATCAATGGGCACAAGTTTAAGGGCAGTCTCTGGGGGGGAGAATAAACCCAAACATTTATGAGATATAGGTGGAGTGCATCTTAAAAAGCCCAACTGAAAGAAAAGTAACAAGGAAAGCAAACGCAGCAGCCTTGGGAGTATTTCCTGGGTGCTCAGCCTCTTATTTTGCTTTTCATTTTTGATCAAAATGCCTGAAACACACATGAGCTACAACAGGAGAAGGATCGTGTGGTGCAGAAGGTACTTGCTTAAGACTAGGCTGCACGTATTTAGACATGTAGAGGTGAAAATGGTTCTTACGTAGACTTTAGTTATTGAAAGTTTGTTTTTCCTGCTCATAAATCGATACCTAAGAACACTGGGTTTAATAATGTGGAGTTATTACTCGGTGTAGCCAGAGGCAGCTAAGGAAGCAGAAACATGGGTTTAAGGGAGGCCCACGTAAGCTGTTCCGACTTGCAGCGGTGCCAGGATTTGGGACAGTTGCTCTCCCCAGAGCAGATGACTGTTTTCTGGTTGTTTAAATGCCAGTTACTTTAATAATTTTCCTGGGTGCTGTTTGGGTTCCGTGTTCATTACTAATCCCAGGGAAACTCTTCCGTGGGACCTCTGGGGGAAATACCTTTATTTTCCAGTGAGTGCTTCCCTGCTAAGGACGGGGCGGTCGCTGTGACTAATTACCCACAGCGGCGTTCACGGCTGGGAAAGGACCTCCCCAACCTGCCCCGGCTGAGCTGGGGTGTTTCTGTAACCGGTGCTTGGATCCTGGTAAGGGGGATCCGAGGCTTCTGGACCCTTTGCCAAGTGTGTCTTAAATAATGCACAGAGGCACCAAGGACTGTCAGCCCACTCCTGATGGATTTCTGGGGCTGGGAATGGGGCAGAGGTGGAATGAACGTGCTCCCTTACACATGACCAACCTTGGTGTGTTTGCACAGCGTTAATTAAAATGCATTTAACTGGAGTGACTGCTTGTGGTATTCAGGGCCCCTCTGGGGAAGGGAAAAAAAAAAAGCTAGGCAAAGGCTCCTGGCTGTTGGGGAGCCGTATGTGTCCCAGTAAAAGCAGCAGGAGTTGCTGGGGAAGATGTCCACCACAGTTCTGCTGCCCAAGACTGTTGTGCTCTTGTGTTACTTGGGATCATTCATCCAGAGACTTACTAATCTTGGAAATTGTTGAGGGTGGCTTGTACTCGGGTGTTGTGCAGTGTGGAAGAGGTTTGGTTCTTGGTGCTGTTAGATTCCCAAGCTTAAGTTTGGGTTCTGCCCTTGAGTGATAGTGCTGGAGACTAGCACAGGACAGGTGGTCTGTGATGGTCTTCACCAACACTGGGGAGAGCAGTTCCTTTGTGTGATGGTTCAGAGCAACAGCAACGTTCATATGGACTAACTGGCACTCCAGGGTGGTGTTTAACTTCCTCAGGGTCAGGACTGCTCATGAGATACTTTATCATACTGGGAGGCCAAATAAAAAGCTGGAACTGGAAACGTGGTAACTCTCTCTTCCTGGAACCCCTTGCTCTTCCTAAGCTGTTGTGCTGTGCGAAGTGGCTGTAACAGAAAACTTCCTTTTTCAATGCTTTGCTGTCACAACTGGTAATTTGCCAGTTTGACCACTGGAGCCAGCAAGCACCTCCTCAGAGCTGGCCACGTGTCACCCCCGTTCCATCTCCATCCCTTGGGTTCCCCGCCAGCTGCCTCCTTGTCAGAGTGAGCGCTTCCAGATTCACAGCAAGACCTCAAGGAGAGCCAGATGATGGAGCAGATGGCAGATGACTAATTTGGCAAAGTTAGATGAGTGGAAATTGTTTGCTTTAATTGCTTGTCAAGTCCAGTACCTACATTATAGTTAAGAAGCAACTATTTACCCTCAAAGTAGAAACGAAATGAGGAAAGCAAGTGTGTGTGAAGGAAAGGAGAAGAAGTGTTCAGAGGAAATACTTTGGTATTAAGAGACAACAGGGAAGAACCCTTGGTAAAGTTTTTAGTGTGAGATATAGGTCCTGCAGTACATTTCCCCTCTTCTGTCCTTTCCAGTTACTGCATTGTCAAATATATGTGATGAAACTAAAAGAGAGACAACACTGGAAGTACCAACATAAAACAAGCAGCTGACAGTGGCCTGACGTGGTCGGCAGAGGCAATTATCCTTGAAATGTCGTCGTGTAAATCTAGTCACTGCTTTGGTGCTGCTTGGGGTGAGCAGGAGGGTTACATGGGTGCAACATGCTGTGGAGCACCCACCAAGCAGGTTGGGAGAACAAGGCGAGGGGCTGTCAGCTCCAGAAGGTGTTATCACACATAACTAATCCTTCTCGATGGAGTTCCAATTGCTGGCAGGTTTTGCTGTGCCCATTTGTGTTCCTGGTCATAACATGGGCAAAGGGCTGCCTTTAGTTGGTGACACTGGCTCAGCTTCCACTGGAGGTGGAAAACACGCCCCAGTGACATTTCTGGAAGTGCTGGGGAGCTTTTGCAATGGCATGGGAATCTGTATGTAGGTTGAGGACTGACTTGTTGGAGAAAGGGACCTGCAGATCGTGGTGGCCAGCAGGATGACCATGAGCCTGCAATAGGCCCTGGTGTAGATCCGAATGGGGATGGTTAGCAGATTGAGGGAGGTTCTCTTCCCCCTCTGCTCTGTGCTAGTGAGACCACATCTGAATATTGTGTCCAGTTCTAGACCCCTCAGTTCCAGGAGGACACAGAGCTGCTGGGGAGAGTCCAGCACAGAGCCATGGAGATGATGAAGGGAGGGGAGCACCTCTCTGATGAAAAAAGGCTGAGGGAGCTGGATCTCTTGAGCTTGGAGAAAAGGAGACTGAGGGGTGACCTCATTAATGTTGATAAATATGTGAAGGGTGGGTGTCAGGAGGATGGAGCCAGGCTCTGCTCAGTGGCATCTAAGCTGGGACAAGGGGCAGAGTGGGTGTAAACTCGAACAGAGGAAGTTCCACATCAATCTGAGAAGGAACTTCTTCCCAGTGAGGATGACAGAGCTCTGGAAGGGGCTGCCCAGGGGGGTTGTGGAATCTCCTTCACAGGAGACATTTAAAACCTTCCTGGACACGTTCCTGTGCAACTAGGTCTAGGTGGGGTCCAGGGGGACTGGACTAGATGATTGTTCGAGGTCCCTTCAATCCTTAACGTTCTGTGGTTCTGTATTTGTGAGTTAATTCTGGGAAGTTAGTGGTTTTGGTTGCAGGTGCTCTCAGCCCAGGGACTTTGTCTCCATGCAAAGAGAAGAAACCCTGTAGAAGTGTTTGAGCCAGCCTGGGCTATGTCACCTTATCTCAGCTGATACCCTGATGGTCTGAACAGTGGCTGGATGGCAATGCAGAGCTTCTCTGATGGCCATGCAGCTGTCCAGGGCTTTGTGGCGAGCGATTTGATTGCATGCAACTGGGTTTGAGTGGGATGATAATTTTCTAGTGCTGAGCAGACCTCACGGAAGGAAACTGCTTGTGCCAGCTGAGCTTTTAATTAGGAGTACAGAGAAAATTCTGCCCTCCTTCATTACAATCTCCCACCTAGGGAAAGCAAGCCTCTAATTTTAAACCAGTCTCCCAAAGCACTGGGTTTACAGGACAAAAAGGACCGGTGACCTCCAGGAGTGCTTGGGCATCTCCCAGGAGACATCTGTAGGACTGTACATGCAGGCAGTCTCTGCCTTCATTAGCACATGCCTAATTGCAAGAAAATTCAGGGCTTTCGCGGGTCATTCAAGGAGAGCCATGAAATACTAATGAAAGGATTCAAAGCGTGTTTCCCCTTTTTCCTGTGTGTGGACACAACAGGGTGCCTGGGCTTTTGCTGGGAGTGTGGGGTGTAAGGAAATGAGTGGTGACTGCTGCAGCATCGCTGGTCATTAGTTGTTCTTTAAGGGCCTCCAGTGTTTAAGGGTCTCAGCAGATTGCCCCCAGTGTTTGCAGTGATTATTAAACAGTTGCGTTAGCTGCTTTTCAGGAAGCCCTGATGATGATGTTGACTGAAAACACAACTAATGAAAAAACAGAAGTGGAAAGTACAGGAAAAAAATGTGTTAGACTCTTGTCTGTCCTGCTAGACGTGGGATTCTCTTGTGATAAACACTCCTGAAACCAGGGAGTCGCAGAGGTTGTGGTTTTGGTTCACTCAATGAACCAGTGGACAAAGGGACCTTGTGCTGCGCTCAAGTGTGCTGGTCTCCTGTAGGGACCATACCAGGCGTTGATGGGATTTGCTCTTCCTGAGTAGCTCCAAGTGTAGGCAGGTCCACTGAGGGGTCGAGTAAGAAATGAAGAAACAAGTTGACCTCCTTCAAGAAGTTATTTCATCTGTTGAGGTGGGAGCATTATAAAATCCATTAGTATTCCGTGAAACAGAGCTAGATGGAGTCAGATGCGATTTCTTAATTTAACGTATGGATTTATCATCAAAAGAGCAGAGCAAAATAATGATCTAAAAAAGCAGAAGCTAGAAGACATTTCTCAGTGCCTCCATTATTTGCTACCTTTGAGCGAGCATCTGAATGATTTGGCTTTGTTATGGGAAAAAAAGTCAATGTGAAATTAATTTCCAAGTCATGTGCATGAATATTGATGGAAAACGTACGTTCAGTTCAATACGGACGATTATTACTGCTGTAATTGGGGCCATTAGGAGCTGAAGCTCTTCTTGCTCACCTTGGGTGCCTGATGATAAGTCAACTACTCAGCGTGAAGTGTGAATGATTGAGGGGATATGTTTGCTTTTTGTGTGCAGCGAGACCAGAGATCCCCACGTGGCCCCTGCTCAGGTCCCACCACTACCTACATAACGAATCTTCCTTTTCTAAGGGACTCTGAAGAGTGGAGTTCACTGTCGCATGTCTGTCCCTCCTGTATATGAGGGACAGGGCACTGGAATGGGCTGCCCAGGGGGGTTGTGGAGCCTCCTTCTCTGGAGACATTAAAATCCACCTGGATATGTTCCTGTGCAACTGGCTGTAGGTGATCCTGCCGTGGCAGGGGCGTTGGACTGGGTGATCTTTCGAGGTCCCTTCCAATCCCGGATGTTCTGTGATTCTTACATACTTCTGTATGCCTCTCTTTTGGATCTGGTATCATCATTGGGAGCATCAACAGTGAATGTTCAAAACCTAGGTGGAAAGCTGAGGCACGGCGGGATTAATGGCTGATTAGAATAATGGATTATTAATGAGCCAAGGTTTTACCCACATTTCCTGTGGGACTCTAGCTCATTCTCTAGGTCAGGGCTCTTTCCTGCTTGGAGACATGTTTCTGCATTGGCTGCTCCTGCTAGTTGAGTTCCGATCGCCAAAGATCTGTCCTGTTGCACTCTCCAGTTGATGTGGCAGTCTCATTTCTGGTGTGTGATGTGGTTTGAGGCAATATCTAAGCAATTTATACTTTTTGAAGGAGAGGTAATGTGTTGGGGCAGTATGAAGCTTCCAGAGCTGAGCCCAGGCGCTGTGTGTGCTGGCGAGAGCTGGTGCTGGACAGCGACATTCCCAGGTTTCCCAAGTTTGAGTTGGAACAGGCTGGGAAGAGTTGAGCTACAAGGTACTTTTGCTTCATATAGAATCATACGATTGTTTCGGCTGAAAAAGACCTTTAAGCTTATTGCATCCAGCTACTGACCCAACTGTCCCAAGGACAGTGCTAAACCCTGTCCCTAAGCAGCAAATCTCCATGACTGTGAAACCTGGGTATATTCCTGTGAAACTGGATCTAGGGGATCCTGCTCTGACAGGGGGAGTGGACTAGATGATCTTTTGAGGTGCCTTCCAATCCCTAATGTTCTGTGATTCATTGTGTTTGGTACCGTATTTAAATGACTGAGGTGGTCATGGACTGCGTTTGTACCTTCCCATCTCTACTGCTGAGAGTCAAGTAACTTGTACTGGGCTTGAGGTTGATTTTTTTGCAGGACTGTGAATAATTCAGGATTGTTACAGTTCTTTGTGTATAAACTTTATTTCCTCATCCTGATCACTTATCTTGTGCTCTCTTGCAGTGTGTGCCGGCACCGAGAACAAGCTCAGCTCCCTCTCTGACCTGGAGCAGCAGTACCGGGCCCTGCGCAAGTACTATGAGAACTGTGAGGTCGTGATGGGCAACCTAGAAATCACCAGCATCGAGCACAACCGAGACCTCTCCTTTCTGCGGGTAAGTCATCTCCTTTTTCCCTTTGTATGGTCTCTGGTGTTTAGGGGAGTAGCTGTGGCTGCTCGGCTGGAGAAGGGCAGGTCTCCTTCCCACCAGCTCCATTGTGGTATGGTGAGAACTCTAGGCAATGTTTGTGGAGTGTGTGAGGAAGAGGGGTAAAAAAGGGTGGTTGCTCATGTACCAGACCAAAGTTATGAGCCTGATCACATTTCCCACCTGTGATAGATGTCCTGCCACCATGGAGCCTGGGTCATGAGCTCCCTCAGCCCTCCTGACACCAAACTGTGAAGTTTGTGAAGGAATGCTGCAGGGTGGTGGTACATTCCCTACAGAAGTGCAACCCTAGGGAGGGAAAGATGAGTGCAAGAATCAAAGCATTTAAGCCCACCATTATTGCTGTTCCCAAACTAATGGTGCTTGGAGAAACGCCTCAGGAAAGGAGCGATCCAGGCTGTCTGAGGCCGCTGTGGATGATTTGGGCTGCAACATGGAGGAGACTGGAACAGGGGTGTGAGGACTGTGGTTGAAAAGGTGGCCCACAGCAGTGCAGCTGCAGGCTGGGCTGTTGTAGCAGTGCAGCCATGGCACGGGTGAGGGTTCATACCGCTCATATCGTATGGCACCGCGCGCGTACGCTCCTGCAGACTGCTCACATCGTGTTTCAGAATGTGTGTCTGTATGCAGCCCACAATCTCACAAAAAGCACGTAGCGGGAGTGGGGAGGTTTAAATCCGGCAGCAGGAAGCGGGTGGCAGGAGCAGCCCCGGCAGGTTGTGTTACACTCGGGCATTTGCTCTCCCGGTTCTTGGGTGAACCTGGTGCTTGATTTCAGCCTGTGAAAACACAAACTTCCTGTTACAACTTCCAACGAAGGGAAAGCAGGTTCTGTATTTTACATCTGTTATGGGTTTCACAGAATTTCCCCTCTATGCATTGGCCCATACTTGCTCAAAGCTTACCCCAGGCAGTTAAAGATCTACAAGCAACGTGGAGCCACTGGCTACGTCTGAAGTAAAGTTTGGGGGGGTGCTAATCGCACCCAGACTAACAGGTTGCCTGTTAATTTGAGCGCCGAGCTCCTAGGATGTAAGTGCTGTCTGCACATTTCGCAGTTGTGGCAGGTGGGGAAAACACATATGTTTGTGCTCGGAAATAGATGCGGCCTGGGTGCAGCTGGACCAGCACTTCCCTCTGCACTGGGCAGGCAACACGCAAATACCTCCAGCCAGGGCAAGGTCCCTGCACTGGGTCAGGCATCCCTGGAGTGTCAGATACCTTCCGAAACCCGCGAGTGGGCCAGCGTGCGTGACTTGAATTCATCACTCCGTTCTCCTTTTCCTTCTTGCTCTGCGGGTAGGGAAAGCAAATGATGCGGGAATTAGGGAATTAACGTTCCTTACCTTCGCCCTCTGACAGGGGTCTCAGCAAGGAGTGCAACTGGAAACAAAACCCAGCAAACTGGAAGTCTAGTTAATGTGATAAATCGTAGTCATTAAAAGGAAAAACCAAACAGAGGAGAACATGTTCTTGGGGAGGCAAATAAATAAAGGAGCGTTGGCATATTTACACCGATAATTCGCTGTTCATTAGTTTAGGCAGTGCTACTTGTTTTATTGTCTTAAAAATGGTTTCAGTGGCAAAATGAAGGTGGCAGATGGGAGATAACGAAAATAAAAGGTGATTTGTCTCTCTCAGACACTAAGTGTGGTGAAACAGTTGTGTATGATGGTGCTTGTCACAGAATCACAAAACGTTAGGGATTGGAAGGGCCCTCAAAAAATCATCTAGCCCAAACCCCTTCCAGAACAGGACCACCTAGACCAAGTCACATAGGAACATATCCGGATGGGTTTTAAAAGTCTTGAGAGCCCAGCCTGCTCTGACTTTCCTGAGTCTCTGTGGCAATAATTGTCACAGAATCTTTTCAGTTGGAAGAGACCTTTAAGATCACCAAGTCCAGTTGGTAACCCAGCGCTGCCATGTCACTGCTAAACCAAGTCCCTAAGCACCCCATCTATGTGAACTTTAAACACCTCCAGGGATGGTGACTCCACCACTGCCCTGGGCAGCCTGTTCTAACATCCAATGATCCTTTCAGCAAAGAAATTTTTCTTAACAGGCAGCTAAATGTCCTCTGGTGCAACTTGTGACCACTTCTTCTAGTCCTATAGTTTCTTACTTGGGAGAAGAGACCGACCCCCGTCTGTCTCCAACATCCCTTCAGGCAGTTGTAGGCCTGCAGGCAGTTGGTACAACCCTGGGTTATCTGTACATGGCTTTGTGCCCTCCCATGTTCTCATTAGTGCTCAGGATGGAGAGAAGACCCATCGAGCCAGGCACACAGAGCCTTTCTATCATGCAGTAATAAACAAATGCCATAAATGAATTGAAGT
This sequence comes from Rhinopomastus cyanomelas, assembly GCA_013400115.1. NCBI lineage: Eukaryota > Metazoa > Chordata > Aves > Bucerotiformes > Rhinopomastidae > Rhinopomastus > Rhinopomastus cyanomelas. The sequence continues at coordinate 255,930 of VXBP01008002.1, read as the reverse complement.
GAAAAAAACCCCCATAATTTTATTTATCCTGCAGAGGACCAATAAAATATCAGCATCCCATCTCTCATATTTATTTAGACATTTATTCCCTAAGTAGATTTGCTTTAAGTCTGTGAGTTAGCTCTCTGGATATCTGCTGGTGAAAACAGATGCTGGGAGCTCATCGGTGACAGAGGAATATGTTCAGGCTCCATCTCCCAACCCACCAACATCCCCCACCTGATCATACTGGCCAGGCTTTTGTGCTAGAGAGGCTGCTTGAGCTGGTGTGTGTCCGGAGTTTCTTCAAGCCTAGAGCTCAGATTTCACAGAATCACGGAACATTAGGGACTGGGAGGGACCTCGAAACGTCATCCAGTCCAATCCCCCTGCCACAACAGGATCCCCTCAATCCAGTGGCACAGGAAAATATCCAGGGGGGTTTTAAACGTCTCCAGGGAAGGATACTCCACGACCCCCCGGGCAGCCCATTCTCTTCGTGCTTTGGGTATCAGAAAGCAAATGCTGAGGGTCGCTGTGGTTGTGCACTGGTTTGTATCGCAAACTGCTAATTTGGGAATGGGGAACCTGTGTCAGTGTCACTTGGCAAAGCTGCCCGAGTGCATTGTAGTTGGTTATTTCCCAACAGCATCGTCATCTTCCCTTCTCCAAAATCCTCTGCACAACTGGTGTGTTCCACAGAGCAACCTCCTACAAGTGCTCTGTTCTCCTAAACTCTTCTGGTGGATCAGAGCTACCTGTGGTGGAATCCCCAGGCTTTTAGCAATTTGCAGTCACTGAATTGTCTCCCGATTTTATTTTACCCGCTTCAGACTGTTTATTTGTGAAGCCTTGACCAAAGTCCCACACTGTTCCCCACCGTAATTCTCCCCAGTGATGCCAAAACCTGTTCCTAACTGCAGGCAACAGCCTTCAGAAACAGTCTGCCAATGCTGTGTGAATGCTTTTTGCTTTTGTTTACTTCCATGGCTGAGGGTGCTCTATTGGCACCTCCAGCTCTTGTGGCTAGCAGATCTGCTCTGCACTGCCCTGCCCTGCCCTGCTGAGACCTCCCCTGAAGTCCTGTGTCCAACTCTAGAGCCCTCGGTACAGGAAGGACAGGGACCTGATGGAGCAAGTCCAGACAAGGCCATGAAAAAGATCAGGGGGCTGGAGCCCCTCTGCTGCGAGGGCAGGCTGAGGGAGCTGGGGTGTTCAGCCTGGAGAAGGGCAGGCTCCAGAGACACCTTTCAGTACCTGAAGAGGCTACAGGAAGGCTGGGGAGGGACTTTTTACAAGGGCATGGGGTGAGAGGACAAGGTTATAATGGTTTTAAACTGAAAGATGAGAGATTTAGGTCAGAGATTAGGAAGAAGTGTGAGGGTAATGAGACACTGGAACAGGTTTCCTAGAGAAACTGTGAAAGCTCCATCCCTGGAAGTGTTCAAGGCCAGGCTGGATGGGCCTCTGAGCAACCTGATCTAGGAGGAGGTGTCCCTGCCTATGCAGGGGGGTTTGGAACTCTATCTTTAAGATCCCTTCCAACTCTAACCTTTATGATTATGTCAGCAGAGTGACTACTGAGATTTGTGGCTCTGTCTGGGGTGTTGGGTTTTTTAATTATTAAATGAGGACTATTAATTTGTTTCTTCTCCTGTGGTTTAGCATCTCACCCCTGCCCACGAGGGGTCTGATGCTGGCAGCTCCTTTGGGTTTGCACAGTGCATGTGGCTGAGGCAGAACTCGGGAGCTGCTGTGATGGGCACCAGAAGGATGCTGGTGACAGAGGGGAGGTCATTATTAAAAACAAAACAGTGCAAACCTTCTTAATTAGATGTTGTTTCTCTTAGAAGCTGCTCTTCCCTTTGGGCAAGCAAAACCAATTACACCCTCCTGTTCAGTCACCTTCTGCTCTTAATGATCATCTTCTTGTAAACATAAACCTCTCCCCACTGATGTGGCTGGAAAGGCTGGACTAAAGCAAACAACAGAGTCCAGTTGAACTAGCCAATGGCAAAAACTATAAACCCCAAACAAACAAACCAGCTGCAAATGCTTCTAAATCTTGAGCAGGTTTATTTGCTTCTAGAGCAATTGAGTAGGTTTCTTCAGAGTCTGAAGTGTGGAGGGACAGATGAGGTATAGGTGGGCATAAATACACCTCTGGAGTCGTGGAGTAGCAGCCTCCACCAAGTGCAAGTAGCTGATACTTGCTGTTGTGTGTGTGGCTGGACTCAGCGATCTAGGATGTCCTTTCCAAGCAGGAATATTCTGTGATTGTCTAGTTTTCCCGAGCGTCTGGGCAGTATGTTGCGGATTCTTCCAATATCTCTCCCTCTGATCCCATTTTCCTCTGGAATAAGATGAAATTAAACAAACCAGCTGCCAGGGAGCTGAATAATCTCACGTTGTAATGCACTAGCTGAGAGCACTGGATCAATGGGCTCGAATTGCTGTTAAAAGCCCTGTGAAAGGGAAAGCAAAGGCTTTTGCTGTAAGCTGTGTCAAGAGGTAGAGGAGGGGAGGGATGGAGGGAGGCTTAGCCAACAGTTTCTGTGCTAAAACAGATCAATTTTAAAGGTTTCCTCATAGAAGCCCACTGCGGGGCTTTTGTCGTTGCGAAATGTCAGCACAATTGTGCAGGTCTTTGCTTTCAGCAGCAACAGTTCCCACCTCAAACCTGATGCTGATGCTGGGGACTCTAATTGCTTCCTGCATGGGAGGCCAAGACGACTGAGGCTGAGGGAGAAGGTCCTGAGCATCACCTCATAATTAGCATGTCCAGGATGTGTCCTAGCGAAAGCTGCTCTGTTGTGCAGGACTGGTGTGAGGTGATAGTGGCCCAGCAGCAGTCGGCAGTACCAGTGACATCTCACATGAGCTGTCCCTGGTGTCAGGTGGCATCATGGAGAGGTGAAGTCAGGAGGTTTCAGTTCAAGTGGTGAGGACCTCATTCAAAGCAGGTCTTATGCAGGTGGGTGCAACTGGTCTCATCAGTTTTCTTTAATCTGAGAGTGGGGGATCCCTGGAACAGGCTGCCTAGACAAGTGGTGGAGTCCCCATCCCTGTAGCCATTCAAGGTCAGGCTGCGTGGGGCTCTGGGCAATCTGGTCTGGTGAGTGATGGCCCTGCTTATTATAAGGGAGTTGGACCAGATGACCTTTGGAGGCCCCTTCCAGCCCTGTGCTTCTATGACTTGTAGTACTTGTGTTTGAAGTTGAGTATCTGAGGAAGAGCATCTGCACACTGTATTGACTGTAACAGCGTGTTTCTTTGCCTCCTCTAGCAGTCGTGAGTCCTGTTGGAGAGGAAAAATGAAGTGCTTTGAGGTACTGGCTGAACATAATAATCTGGGAAATATCAAAAGGCCAAGTGGAAATACCACACAGATTCTGACAAACCTGCGCTGCCTTGTGCAGGAAAATAACAGTGATAACTTCATAGAGAGAGAGGTTACACCAAAAACCCCATTTCCTGAGACACTTTCTGCTCTGGCTTTAAGGAAACAACCTTTGAGAGCCCGAGGTAGAGATGAACCCCACAAGTAAGTGCTATTTGTTTGAATAGGGTGGACAGGATGTAGCCAAGCAGTCTGAGAGCTGCAGTAGTGGCCAGACCCTCTTAGCACCATTCAGTTTTCAGATATTTTGGACCCGTCCTGGCTTGAATTTGGAAGGGGGCTTCTGACAGCACCCCCAGCTCCCTGCTCATCAGCTTCCTTCCCAGCAAAGGCCGAAGGGCAGGAGAAGGTGAGTGGGATGGTGAGGTGCGTGTCATATTGCTGCTGTAAATCAAACCCAACAACCCTGTGTAATACAGACCTCAGGAATAATGGCGACAGCTCATCCCTCAGCTGGGAAGGCCTGAGAAAGGAAAATCCATAATGAATTTCAGGGAATTAATGGCTGTCTCTGCAGAATTGAGGGGGTAACCTCTTCAGAAAAAAGAAGATGCAACTGGATTCCTTTCAAACTTGCTGAGTGATTAACTAGAAGAAAATATATCCATGGGAAGGAGCTGCCTTGCTTTGATCTGGGCATGAAAAGCTGCCCTGATAGTTCCTACAGGTTGCTGTCGGTGGTGAAATACTGTTTTTAATTTCTTCGGAGTCCAGTGAATTTATAGGTAGAAGGAAGAAGAAAGCAGGAGAGGAGAACTCAGCACAGGGCGTCCCTTGCTGCTGCGATCACTGATCTCTGCAGCCTGGTTGTGTGAACAGGTTTGTGTTTCATCTGCTGTGCGGCCCCAGTTATCTTTGGGTGATTTGGAAGAGGCTTTTGTAGTTGAAAGCACAGAGGATGATGAAGGAAAAGACAAGACAAGCTCAAACCTGTGTCCTCCCTGCATTTCCATCCCCATTGTGTGATCTTCTCACGAGCAGGTGGTTCCTTACCTAGCATAGAGAAACTATTAAAACCAGCCGTTGTAGGAATCCCCGTGGTGTGGCACTGCAGGCTGGGATGGGCTGAATTTCAGTTCTCAGCAATTGTCAGACATGTGCAGGCAGGGAGGAAAAAGAGGAAAATACTTGAAAATCTTTCTGTGGAGCACAGTGAGTTTCACCCTGATACGTTTGGCTGGTCATTGCTGTGGTGGCAGTGATCTGTCCAGTGGCTGGGTGTCCTCCTTCCCTTCCTGCTGTGCCTGTTGGCTTCCTGAAACTACTGGTATTTGTGATTGGGGCCAGGTGAGGTCCTGACATATAGGAAACTGAATGCTGAGGAAAACCTGGCCGGATGTTGTAGTGGCAGTGCCCCGTGATGACAGCGGATGCTCCAGCACACTCCCTTGTCAGCTAATCATTGGGGTGCCAAAGTGATCATTTGATCTCGGCAGAGCAGCTGCTTTTAAACTACTGATTATCCGCTGCTCCGTCTCCTCTCTGAGCTGCTGAGCTGATTTGTTTCAGCTATAGATCAATTATACCCCCAAAGCAACCCTCGGCTCACTTATATCCTGTAGAATGAAGACAAAATGGGTTCAGGCGCGAACGATGGATCTTCCATTCCAACCCCTCTGTCCCTGCACATAAATACCCATTGCTGGGGAGGGAGGATTCATTCATTCCTGGAGCCAGCCGCGCTCGTTTCATTAGGATACAGTGAATTATTTCAGCAGAACCATGAATATCCATCAGAATGAAGCGTGGTTAAAAGGGCATTTATTTCTCACACTGCCTGAAAGAGTCCCTGCTCGGGTGACACCAGAATCGCTCAAACTGATCAGATGTGTAAAATCCAACCTGCGCGGTTGGAGCCTCTTGGGAAGCATCATGTATCACGTGCGAGGAAATCCAGTCAGGAGGTGTTTTGGCAGTCCCTGGGTCAGTCAGTGCAGCACAGTTCAATCCATCCCCACGTCGATATGTTTGCAGCTCCCACAGCAGCCCTGCCATTGCCTGCTTTGGGGACCTGTTCAGTGCTGTAGACCTGTGGCTGAGTGATGTTGGGCTACACAGAGCTGACTGGAAGTTCTCAAAGAAAATGTTGGTAAAATGTTAAAACAGCATTTAGCTTTGGCACTTTGATCCTGGGGTTTGGCCAAAATGTGTTGATTTCTTTGAAGGGGTAATTAATAACCCGCTTGTCCTCTAGTGGACTGCAGTGATCACAGAATGACAGAACATTAGGGATTGGAAGGGACCTCGAAAGATGATCTAGTCCAGTCCCCCTGCCAGAGCAGGACCACCTAGATCAAGTTGCAGAGGAACATATCCAGGCAGGCAGTGATGCAGGTATCTGTTACACTTTAGTATTTGGAAGTCTAATTTAAGTGTTTTCTGCAGAAAAGTTTAAAGTTTGGATTAAAAACTCTGAAAAGGAAAATGGCCCTCTTCTCTCCCCTCAGTGACTTCTGGCTTATCTTGTGGGGTTGGTTTTGCTGATGTGTGGTGCGGGGAGAGAATTAAAATGTCTGGGTGCCTTTCTTCTCCAAACTGAATCAGTTTGGTTCACTGCCTGCAGAATTGTAAGTGGCTTCATTAAACCCTCCCTTTGCGTCTGATGCTTTAGATGGGAGCTCTTGGTTGAAATATAGTCGAGATCTCTGACCCCATGGCATTGGTGGTGACCCAGGTAGGATGCCTGGGGATCTAGATAAGGACCCCCACGATGTGACACCGCTGCCGTGGCCATCACAGTATCACATACCTGTTACCATTGGGAAGTTCTCTGGTTCTTCCTGCTCTCAACCCCATAAGATCTGTGTGTTCTCTGGCGTTCTGCAATGGAATGAAACGCTGGCGTCCTCAGCTCAGCTTAATGATATGAATGTGCAAAGATCAGCAGTGGATGGAGACCATTCCCCACAAGGTCATCTGCACGCTCTCCCACAAGCACGTGGCAGCCAGGAGTTAGGAAATTCCTATTTATTTAAGTGACTCCAAATCAAGATCCCATGTTCCCTGAGACTGAGGGTTAAAAAGAAATAATCTTGGTTCATGTTTCTGCACCTCAGCTCCTCCCACCACAGGTCATCTTAGTTCAAACGTGCCCTGAGTTTGTGAGACGTAGCCTTGGGTTTAGGTTTTGCTCCTTTTCAAGTTTTCCTTGTTGGTTAAAGCCCTTGCTGAACCACTGGCCCTAAAGGTTGAGTTCTGCTTCTGGAAGGCAGTGACTTCCTTTTCATGTCTAACAAGGCCTGCAATTCTGTGAAGTGAAGCAGTTGCTGCCTGTAACTATCCTGCCAACTGTGAGGAGCCCGGACCCGACAGCTCCTTAAGCAATCTTTGAGTTCTTGACTTTTTTCTCCTATGAAATGTTAATGCTGCAAATTCTGAGTGGATACAAATATTTCTCAGATCTGCTACAGCCAGCATCCACTGGATGTTCATTTGCCAGAAGGATGAATCCTGTTGTCTGGTTAGCAGGGACCTGAGCCTTAAAATCACAGAATCATTCAGGTTGGAAAAGACCCTGGGGATCATCAAGGCCAACTATCAACCCTACTCTGCAGGGTCACCCCTAAACCACATCCCCCTACACTACATCTGAGTGTCTTTTAAACCCATCCAGGGATGGGGACTCAACCACCACCCTGGGCAGCCCCTTCCAGTGTCTGACCACTCTTTCCATGGAGAATTTCTACCTGATGTCCAGTCTAACCCTCCCCTGTTGGGGCTTGAAGCCCTTCCCCCTGCTTCTGTCACTAATGACCTGTGAGAAGAGACTAGCACCAACATCTCTACAATGTCCTTTCAGACAGTTGTAGAGGGCGATGAGGTCTCCTCTAAGGCTTCTCTTCTTCAAACTAATCAGCCCTAATTCTCTTAATCATCTTGGCTTGCAGGAAAGCTCCTTGAAGTGGCCCTTGTGGGGCTCAGACAAAACAAAAAGGGCTCTTGTCTGGTACCACTTAGAGGAGGCAATGATTTTCCTTAGCCCTCGCCTAGCCGGTGGGTAATTGGCCATCACCCTGCTCAACACAAGGCTTTGTGTTTATTGGGGTTTTTTTTAATTGAGCTAAATGTCTCTTCTGCTTCCCTGTTGCCTCTGATCTCTGCTGGAGAGAGCAAATCTTAGCAGTGTAGAACATCTGACTCGTCCGATGGCTTTCAGCTCCTCTGCATTCTGCTTCAGTAACAGGTTTGGCTGATTGCTGTGACAGCAAAACACCTTTTTTTTTGTTTAAGCTCTGGTTTCCTAGAAATAGAGTTTTGGACTTAATCAACATAACCTTGAGCGGTTCTTTGAAACCCAGGATCTAAAAGCCATGATTGTCAGAAACACTTTCTGGCTCGTGGGAGACTTTAACGCTTTTGACAGATAAAAGTGGAGGAGGAAGCCATAAAAAAATACACCAAATGCTGATTGGGATGGAGGCTTGCTGCTGGTGGCTGGCGGTTGGGCTACTGAGAGGAAACACAGAATCACAGAACATTAGGGATCACAAGGGACCTTGAAAGATCATCCAGTCCAATCCCCCCAACACAGCAGGATCACCTAGATCCAGTCGCACAGGAACAGATACAGGCGGGTTTTAAACATCTCCAGAGAAGGAGACTCAACAAACCCCCCTGGGCAGCCCCTTAAAGTACTCTGTCACCCTCACCAGGACAAAGTTCCTTCTGATATTGATGTGGAACGTCCTATGTTCCAGTTAACACCTATTGCCCCTTGTCCTGTTCATAGGATCATAGCTCCATCGTCCTGACACCACCCCTCACATATTTATTAATGAGGTCACCCCTCAGTCTCCTTTAAGCTGAAGAGATCCAGCTCCCTCAGCCTTTGCTCATCAAGGAGATGTTCCACTCCATCATCTCTGTGGCTGTCTACTGGATTCTCTTCAGCAGTTCTGAGTCCTTCTGAAACTGAAGGGCCCAGAACTGGGCACAATATTCCAGATGTGGTCTCACCAGGGCAGAGAGAGAGGGAGGAAAACCTTTCTGGATCTACTAACCACCCCGCTTGTGATCCACCCTAGGGTGCCGCTGACCTTTCTGATCATAAGGAAGCTTATGACTGAGCGGTAACAGTGCAGAGCGGGATGAGGTTGGAACTACTCGACTTTGGTACTCAGTGATGCTCCACAAGCCACGCTGTGACACCCTTAGCTGGTGGAAAGTCCTCTGCCTCAAGGTCTTTCAGGCATGAGAGCTGTTGGTTTATTATTAGACTAGTAGTGGTGGGGATATTTTTAAGAAGAGGAGAAAATGTAAATAAATTACAGTAAAATGTCAGCAACTGCTGAAAATAGAGGAGCAGCAAAGCAGTTCTCTGGCATTTTTGTAGCGAGGCAAAATCACACACAGCAGGAACAGGGCCAGCCTCTGTCTTTAAATATTGAAAGTGTAGTGTTTCATTTGGGATGGTGCCCACTAACAAGAGGGGAAATATGAAAATCCACGTTGACGTAGCGGCTGCAGCCAAGCACCTCTCAATAATGTAAGTGGGATGAGACCGAGTCGGTCTTCCAAGAAATCTTTTCCATTTCTCTCGTGTCCCCTGTCTAGACAAGATTTATTAAACAATCCTCCAAAGGGATTGTCCTTCCCTGCTACCTTTTATTATTGGTGGGAGCCAATTTGAGGTTTGCTGTGTTGTACAAGGGGCCGGTTCCCTCGTGTGATTGATGAAGCGGATGGGAAGTGATTAGACTTTTACAAGTTCCACACTGGAACAATTCTAGTGGGGAGGGAGGAAAAAAAGGCTCCTCTTCAAATTTCAGATTCATAGCCTATTATTTCTGAGCTTTGGTTTCTCTTTCATCCTCTTTGATGTCTCCTCATTTTTCTGGCTTGCCTTGTAAAATACGGAGAACAAGCAGAAGATCCGTGTGGGGCATCAGTAGACAGAAACGTAGGAGGAAAATCTGCTGGCTGTGCTAAGCAGGCTTGTGGGGTTTGTTTTATTGTTAGTTTTTGTGAAGATTGATTGGGATTCGCTCTTGATGCACTCTCCCTCTCTTCAGAGAGAGAGCTGGTAAACTGGGCCAGCTTGCTGAGGCTGGTAGGAGAAACAGGTGGGACATACATGCATTTTGCCCTGTGTGCAAGGAGGGACAGACCCTAATCCCTGGTATTGGGGTTGTTGTTATAAAACCCCTTTGCCTCCTGCCAAAGAGCATTTACTGGGTTGTTTCATGCGATGATCGCAGAATCACAGAACGTTAGGGATTGGAAGGGACCTCAGAAGATCATCCAGTCCAGTCCCCCTGCCACAAGCAGGATCACCTATATCCAGTCGCACAGGAACATGTCCAGGTGGGTTTTAAACATCTCCAGAGACTCCACAACCTCCCTGGGCAGCCCCTTCCAGTGCTCTGTCACCCTCTCTGTGAAGAAGTTGTTCCTTCTCATATTGATGTGGAACCTCCTGATGGCCAAGCAGTGATTTTGCTCCAGGTATCTCAGCAAACCTCAGGGTGTGTAGCAGGTGCCTTTGGTCCTTCCTGCTATCAGAGTCTGGAAAGCCTTTCAGAAGCACAAATCCAGCTCTCTACATCTCATTCTGGCGCTCAACCAAGCCACGGCTGCTTTACCTTACATTAAGACCTCTGGTCTTTCTCCTTTTCTGGCTGCTCAGTAGAACAGGCTGCCCAGAGGGGTTTTGGAGTCTCCTTCTCTGGAGACATTTAAAACCTGCCTGGATGTGTTCCTGTGCAGATTGTTCTAGATGTTCCTTCTGTGGCAGAGGGACTGGACTAGATGAGGTCCCTTCCAATCCCTAATGGTCTGCGATTCTGTGATGTTTTCATTCTAGAAGGGTAGAAAGGTCCATAATCTTCCTTGTCACCAAGTTTCCTAGTTAAATTTCCCTTGTTTTTATTCAGGGTTTTGCACTTTATTTCTGTGGGGTTTTAAAGCCCGACCCAAGTGAGAAACTTTTTTTTTTTAAATTCTCCTCCCCTCATCAAACCAAAAATGTGGTTTTGTTTTATTTATTGTTCAGCTCCAAGTTCGTTATTTGTTTTTAAATAATACATTCTCCTAAAACTCCCAAGCAACGAGCCCCTTAATTTTTCAAGCCTGTTTTTCCTCCCCGTTTCCAGCTGGGCGGTTTGCCCCATTCAAGATTAATATTCAATTTACTTTGGTCAAGCAAAAATTGATCTTTCCCACCCCTCCCCCACCTTGTGCTGATATGTTTACTCTCTAAAAACTTTATCTCCAACCTAATAAGGATAGATTTTTAGGGGTTTTTTCATGGCATTTTATCAAATCTGCCTTCTCTTTGCTGGGTTCCAATTTGATGGAAACACATTATTCCTAAAAATGCGGGTCAGTGTGTGCTGAAACAAGCTCTAGCCTCCCTAAGAAACCTGGCAAATGAAACCAGATGAGGACCACAGATGCTGTAATAAAATTGGTAAATGTGTCTATTGTCAGACTTCATGGAAATTATTGCGTGTGTTGCCGTTGCCTTGTTTAATTATGGACCATTAGCCCCACAATCGCTAAGTCCCTGCTAGAGCCTTTTCTCTCAGATTTACAGTAGGTTGTAGTCAAGTATTTTTTTTTCTGATTACTGTCATGGAAGCACTAATTGAACTGGATCCCATCTTTGAGCACCTCAGTGGGGCTCGGCAGTGGGTGTCAGCTGGAACATAGGAGGTTTTGTATAAATATCAGAAGGAACTTCTTCACGGTGAGGGTGACAGAGTACTGGAAGGGGCTGCCCAAGGGGGTTGTGGAGTCTCCTTCTCTGGAGACGTTTCAAACCCACCTGGACATGTTTTCTGTGTGACTTGGTCTGGATGATCCTGCTGTGACAGGGGGACTGGACTAGATGATGTTTTGAGGTCCCTTCCAATCCCTAATGTTGTGTGATTCTGTGACATCCCCATTACACCAATAATGGGAGGCTTTGCGGTGCCGTTTTTCTCCAGGTGACCCCGCTATTCCGAAAGGCACCTGAGGCCACCGAACCAAACCGTATCATGTATAATTAATGCAATAATTGTATAATTTTATTCCCCTTTTCATCAAGGTTGCTGTACGCAGTACATGTATTAAATATGACTACGGTGCTGTTTCCCAAGACAACTGGGGAAGAGGAGCTCGGAGGACCTCAATAGGCTGTTCCAGTTAAACATTTTCTTTGCCAAGTAAATACAGGCTGCCTTGTGCATAAGAATAAGATTAGCTGGAGTCATTAATTAGCACAACTTCTCCAAAGGAAGCTGTAAATGGGAGAAGTCACTGCATGCGGTGTCTTAATTTTCTTCCCTGTGAAGTAGTTTGAGGTTGTTTTTATTATTTATTTGCTGTGGTGACAGTAGTAGTGTAGTGTTGTGGGTCCTTCTCTTGATCCCCATGTGTCCTAACTGCGTCGCCTTCAAAATTGTGGGTCAGAGACCCCAACTATATTTCAGCCAAGAGCTTTAAGCTGAAGTGTAAGACACGAAGGGAGGGTTAACAAACCCACTGATGAATCTGCAGGCAAGGAAACAACTGACTCAATTTAGAGAAGAAAGGCATCAAGACACTTTAATTCACTGCCCCCACCACACATCAGAGAAAACCCCAAATTTGATATAGACACAGACACACGGAGCTTAATCACAGTGCTCCTGAACTGAGTACACTGAACTGAGATAGAAAATGCCCGAGTGTCCATTGCAGACAGCTCCTGCTTCTCTTTCAAATCACAGTGGTTGGCTGGCTTCAGTCTCGATCCTTAATCATCTTCAAAGTTCAGAATTCTCACAGTCTCTCCAGGTCCAGGTGAATCTTCCCAGTCACCATAAACCTCCTTCGACTTGAGAAGTTATAACATTCTCTCTTAGCGGCAGCAGTGCAGCTCCCCACAGTCCTAGTTGGAGAGAAGTGGTGGAAGTCACTGAGGGGGAGAAGAGGGAAGAGCAGGGGTAGCAGTTACTGTTCAGTTTTTTAAACCCACAGGACATTAGGGATTGGAAGGGACCTCAAAAGATCTTCTAGCAATCCCCCTGCCAGAGCAGGGCCACCTGGACCAAGTTGCAGAGGACTGTAAACCTTTCTGCAGAAAACACATGAGTTAAACTTACAGATTCTGTCGGCTTTTAAAGCAGAACAATCCTAGGAAGGTTGAGACGGTCGTCTGTGGTGGATGCAGAGGGGTTAAACTGAAGTTAAACAAGACAACTTTTGAGAGGTGTTTTCAGAAAGCAATTCAGAATTAGCAAATGGGGTGGGTTAGTCTCATCGCATCTCCTTAAAGCTTGGAGCAATTTGTTTAAACATCGATTTGAACATTTATCTTTCCTACTGATTTTATTACTTTTTTCCTTTCCAGTGGCTTGATTTCCATTCCTTGTCTGATGTGCCTGTTAATTTTGTACACTATCAGGAGCCTAATTCTTCTCTGTTTCAAGTGAATATCATATAAATTAATTGCCATATGATTACCATGTAATTACATTGTGACTCATGACAGTTTAGACAAAGTCTCAGAGCTGCGTTTTTAAGAGATGATAAATGTTTGACTAATGTGTCAGGGAAAATGTAAATATATTGTGATTTTTGTGGCACTCTGAAGCACATTAATTCTCTCCTTGATTTCTGTAAGCTGTCAGTCATGCCGTGGCAAAGAGCAGTCGATCCAAGCACCTGGATTTTTCCAGGCTTAAGAAAATCTGATGAGGAGATGCTGAGGTTATTGCTGCTGTCTGTCCAAAACAGCCATCAGCTGCAGTGATTCATGAGACTTGGTCTAGGTGAACCTGCTCTGGCAGGGGGATTGGACTAGATGATCTCTCAAGGTCCCTGCAAATCCCTAATGCTCTGTGATTCTGTGTTTAATCTGAGACAATGGGACAATGGTCTTTGCTCATTTAAAGTCTTGGCACAAGACTAGTAGCAGCTGACAACAAATAAACAGGTAGCTCCCTTTGGAAAAAAAAGTCCATTGTGGAGTTTGTGAGAGAAACTGAAGGAAAAGGAAGGCATTTGTAGTGAATTTACAAGCTCAGTGACTTAGAATGCTCCTTCTTGATGATGAGTGATACCCAACTCATCCACCTCTGAAGGATTTTAGAAGGGAGGAACCACGTCTAGCTGGACCAGAAGGAGCTGGTGAAGCTCTCGGCATCTTAGAGTCACCCATTTGTAGCCATCCAGCCAAGAACGAGTGTCTCAATGCCCTGTAAAGCCGCCTCTAGAGAAGTGGTTTCCAGTCTGGTGTCACAGTAAAAATGCAGTCAAGCTGCCCTAGGTGTGGGAGGTGTGAACTTGGAAAGCCTGCCCAGGGCTTGGTTAAGCATTAACAGTTTTGAGCACGGGCCGTTGCTTTCGCCTTCCTCTTTGCTCTCCTGTTATTAGCTGGAAAAGTGGGAATGAAATAAATGGAAATGCTCAGTTAATGGAATGTGAGCGAGATTAGAAATTGCCTGAACACTGAAATGCACAATTAGACCAGTTAGAGAGGTAGGATGGGGATGCAGTGTGAGCAGTAGCACACGCATGGCATGCACAGCCCTTGAAAAGAGTCCTAAGACGAGTCAGGAAAGGAATAAAGAGTTTCCTTGGCTCCAAAATCTTCATTTGATGGCTCCATCGTGGAAGATGATGATTTTCATCATCTCTGCTGTGTGATAGATGACGGGCTAGAGCTCCTCTTGCACTCAGGTGATGCATCACCCTTCATGGGCCGCCACTGCCTCAGAGCTGTTTCAGAAGTCCGGTGCTGCGTGATTCCTCCATTAGTGCCGGGTGTCTCAAAGAGATTTCATTTCAATAAATTACGGGCTAGATAGGAGTAAGTGTGGAGCAGTGACTCACGGAAAATCAGCTGCATCAGCCAAACGGATCCTTTCATATCTGTGCTACAGTCCAGAAGGAAAAGTCTGGTTGGGTTTGGGGTCATTGTTACTTGATCGAGGTGGTGCTAAGGTGTAGGAAGAGGCAGACCCAACAGTAGGTTTCATTGCCCTTTTGCAAGCTAAGCTTTAAATTCATGTGTTTGATCTATACCTTTGAGAGAACAGATTTGCTGTTTCAGTGAGTGGATTGAAAAGGAACATTTTCAACCCCATCTTTCCTGCTGAATGTGTTGTAGAACTTCTGGAAGGTTTGGACTGTATCCTCTGCTTGATGCCAGGGATACAGGAGCAGAGCTGTGTGTGCCTGGGGTAATGTTTGTGTGGAAAAACAATGCTAAGAGTGTGTTTATGGGATAAAGCCCTGGAGGGAAGAGGGGCCCAAGAAAGCTGGTTAATATTTAAGGATCACCTTGAAGTGTCCTGGCAGGCTGTTCAAGTTCCTGCTTGACTGAAAAAGGGGAAACAGACAGAACTCCTACTTTTAAGAAGGGGAAAGAAGAAAGATACCAGCCTGTTGGAGAGGGTCCAGAGGAGAACATGAAGGTGATCAGAACCCCTCTCCTGTGAGGACAGACTGAGAGACTGTACAGGACAGACTGTAGCCCTCTAAAGTGGGCTACAGGAATCTGGAGGAGGACCTTTCAAGGGCATGTAGTGACAGGACAGGGGGGAAAAAACTTAAACTGAAAGATAAGAGATCTAGATTAGATGTAAGGACACATTTCTTCTCTGTGAGGTTGCTGAGGCACTGGAACAGGTTCCCTAGAGAATTTGTGGCTGCTCCATCCCTCAAAGTGTTCAAGGTTGGATGAGGCTCTGGGCAATCTGGTGTAGTTAGAGCTGTCCCTGCTCATGACAGCGGGATAGGACTAGATGATCTCTGAGCTCCCTTCCAGCCACAAGAAAGTACTCGATGCGATGGGGAAGTAAGGAATTACAGGTAAAGACTTACCTTGAGTCGAGCCCTCTCTGAGCAGGGGGCAGCCTTTAACAGATGCCATTTCAGTCCTGCTGCCCTTTGGCACAATAGTACTTAGTCTAGTTTTATCAGTTACAGGGTGAACCTGTCAGGAGAGATAGTGATGGGGGTACCTGCTTTGGCTGGCAGCTTCAAAGAGGGACTAAGCACCTCGATATTAGATTTATTAGAGGGACTACTTGGCTTATACCATTGGCCAGAGGTTTTCAGCAAGCGGTGGGGGGGGGGTATGTGTACCTCTCTGCAGCCTGTGCCAGCTCAAGGCAGGAATTGTAGTCTGGAGGTGGCCCCAGCTGCTTTGGTTCCACTTTCTGGTATTTCAGTGCAGTTGTTTTTCTTCTCTGGACTTCTTTCTTCTGCACCTGGGCAGCGTCAGTGCAATCCAGAGTGAATTCTCATGTCGCTGCCCTTCCCAACTGAAGCCATTGCCCAAACTTTTGTCTGGTAATAATTTGTCCAAGAAGAGGTGGTTGTTGAAGAAGAGTGTTTTAATGCTTGTTTCCCTGTTACACTCATTTGTGTGGAAGTTGCTGAAGCTTTCAGCAGCCCTGTTATGGCACGTTGGTTTGAGAGGTGTCCACCTCTCACGCCCATCCCACCGGTAGGGTCCCCTCAGGCTCAGGCCTTAGCTGCTCTGCTGTGTTGGCCAACGGTTGAGTGAAGGCCCACCTCTGCTAGCAGATGAAGCCAAGAGCCTGCCTTCTCCACCTGGGATGTGTCTGGGTTGCGAGTGCTGGCCTCTGGTCACCTGCTGACGCCGCTGCTGCAGGGCCGTAGCACAGACGGGCTGGCTGGCCACGTCCAAAGCCTCAAGCCAACACAGCGAGATTCACGAGGGACCATCTGTCACAGCCCAAAGCCCTTTTTCTCTGAGTGCAGAAAGAATTTCAAAAATCAGTGGAGGTAATTGCTTTAGTTACTCTTCCAGGCTTTACCCAGCAGTTAGTGCTCCCGTGGGTCTGGGCTTTCTCCAACAGTAGAAGCTCTGCACTTGTATTTCTGCTGCTTTTTTTGTTTCTCTGAGTTGCTCTTCCCATTTATCCCAAAAGAGGACCGGCGTCTGTCCCCACTGGTTTCAGCGTTTATTGTCCCCAGGCCTCCCACCTGCCCCCATGGCAGGAGCTAGAAGGGCTGGCGTTGGCCAGGGCACACCGCCACGCAGTAAATGGTGGAGGTGGAACAAAAAGCCCCACCAGCTGCCTCTTTCTCCAGCACTGCCCAAAACCTCACAGGCTGAATAGGCGGCGAGTTCCTTTGATGCCATGACCAAGAAACCTAATGAGGAGCTTCTAGTCCTTCAAGATACAGGAAGGAGCTGTAGTCAGGACACAAAAAGTGGAAGGATTGTCACGAGGATGCCCTGTGTTTTGCCACTGATCTTAACAACTCTCCTGGTGACATCAGGGCTGAGCATTGGAGCTTGAGCCAAGCCAAATGATTTTAGCATCTCTGTAAATACCTGGAGGTGCTTAAGGCGAGATCTGCTGGCACTATAAATTAGCCGAGCTCGACCGATGCCGGTGGTGCCGTGTGAGGCTTTATCTGTGAAGCAGCTGGTTTCTTGGAGCAGAGGCCCTGCAAACCTAACCCTCCCTGTGATTGCAGAGGGGTCAGCATCCCTGGGAGTGCTGAAATTGAGGTTTAGGCTACCAACCCCAAAGTGTTTGGCTGTGACGGTGGAGAAGAGAGTGAGGGATAGAAAGAGAGGGCAGGGCCTGAAACTGCACCAGGGGAGGGTTAGGTTGGAAGAGATGGAGAGGCTGGAGCAGGTCCAGAGGAGCAATGAGGCTGGGGAAGGGACTGGAGGGAAAGTCTGATCAGGAGAGGCTGAGGGAGCTGGGGTTTTTCAGCCTAGAGAAGAGGAGACTCAGGGGGGCCCTTCTCCCTCTCTCCAACTCCCTGAAGGGAATTTGTAGTCAGGTGGGGGTCAGGTTCTTCTCCCAGGCAACTAGCAGCAGGATGAGAAGGCAGGGCCTGAAGCTGCCAGGGGAGGGTTAGGTTGGATGTTAGGAAACCCTTCCTCATGGAAATAGTGATCAGAGCCTGGAGTGCACTGTCCAGGGCAGTGGTGGAGTCCCCATCTGTGGAGGTGTTGAGGGACAGCCTGGCTGTGGCCCTTAGTGCCCTGGTGTGGCCTGTGTGGTGATGTTAGGTCCTGGTCTGGGCTGGATGATTTTAGCGGTCTTTTCCAGCCTCAGTAATTCTCTGAGGCACGTGCTCCCTCATTCCTTTGTGCGCTTGGTTTTCAGCCGACTGCTGTTCAGCTTTTCAGTTTTTGCATCTGCTATATTATTGTGCCTTCATTTGGAAAGTGTTGTGCGTGCTGCTAGACCCGCGTGAGGATCATCTCTTCCCTCCTTTCCCTTTCTTTGGAAGGCAATAAGACATCTGGCTGCTGCTCGTGTGAATTACCGAGCTGCATCCTTTTAACCCTCTTCATCATTTTATTTGTAAAGTGCTCACCCGCTGAGATACCGGGGGCCATGTGCAAACGGCTTCAAATAATGCTGCAAAAATAAATGGCAGGGGCAAAAAAAACAAGGAGATGGGCTTTGCAGCCAAAAAACTGCCATCGCTGAGAAAAGGAAAACAAAGCAGCTTGGTGAGGGAGGAGGGAGAGAGAGTCCGGCGTAGCTGCAGGGACTGATGATGAGCCGTCTTCCAAAAATGAAGCATCGAGTTTGCAGGTTGTGACCCCAGTGGATACTGGGACATGCTCTTAATTCTGATAATCTAAGAGAATCCACATCCCTGCCTGAGAGCCCAGCGCTGCCAGGGTGGTGTTTGCTGCATGGAGGGGGCTAGATGGCTTTTCAGAGTGGAGCATTTCTCCTGGACACAGCCAGAGGGGAGACTTTTGTGGGAGGGTCGTGGTATTGGGGGGATGGTTGGACTCGATGGAGGTCTTTTCCAGATGCAGTGATTCTTTGGTTCTGTGTCTTGTTCTTTCATGGTACCTGTGCAAAGAGCTTTGTAGAAGATAAATGGGAGGTTTTATGGAGAGTAAGAGGGTGATAAAACCAAGGGTGATAAAACTAATATCCTTGATTTGTATGATTTAAAAATAACTTGAGCGCAGGAGAATTGCCTGTAGATTAATCTTCCCAAGCCAACCCTGGGTCTGTGTGGCCACAAGGGCTGAGCTGTCAGTCCCTCTGTCCAGGATTAACACAGTTCCTGCTTAGTGCTGTGGGACGCAGCAGTAGCATCAAAGAGGATAAGTGCTGATTGTCCTGGTGCTTTCCCATCTGACAAAGCCTCCAAAGTCTCACACCTCACCCAGGAGCACTGAGAGGCAAGCAGACTCCGACCCTTCATGCGAGCAAGCCGCTCGTGTGGCAACTTGTTCCCTGCATTGGAGAGCAAAGGGCTGGATAGGCGGAGCAGGGCAGGATTCAGGGATGGATGCTGAATGCCACGTAGTGAGTTCTGAGCTCTCAGGTGGGTGTCGGTGTTGAAAGAACAGGTCGTCTTCAGGGGGAAAAAAAACCCCTAAAAATCCCTTCTTGCCAACTTTGTGTTCTCTGGTTGTTTATTCAGACACCACATCCTTTCAGCCACCCTCATGGGGACAAATTCAATCAGGTCCTTCATAGTTTTTTTGGGTAGAGATGAAAGCAAGAACAGTCTTGATCACTTCAAGGGCTGGTGCTTACAGCAAAGGAGGAAATTTGCCCAGGAGCAGCTTGAGCACAAAGATGAGGAATTTGGCCTTGCTGTGGTAGATGACAGAAGACTCGGTGGGTAGGTCTGGGTCTCAGGAATTGAATCAACACAGCAAATGCTGGGTGTGATTTTAAGCAGGTGTCATGCTCTTTGAAATGAGGGGTTTCTGGTACCAGGCTGCAGAAACCCCACGTGGAAGCTCAGGAGGTGGGTGCGGAAGGTCAGAGCTGTGTGACAATAGGACATCTGGGGCTGGGCTGCATCACCAGGGTCTGCTCTGGCATCGCACTGAAGTGCTTTGCACTCATTGACAGCCAAACAAGCAATTTTCAGCCCCAAGAATCAAGTGAAGACAAAACAAATGAGACCTACAAGGCAGCCTGATAATCCAGCTAAGAGCAAGAGAGAACTGTCCACACAGCACTGTTGTGCACCCCTCAGCGTTGGTAGGAGATGCTGCTCTCTGCGCTGGGTCAGGCTTCTCCAGGACTTACAGCTTTTTCTTCAGAGTGTTCAGAAAAGTGCAAAAATTCCATTATTTTATTTTTCCTTCAGGTATAAAATCCCATCAGTCTGAGGAGAAAAGCAAACCCTGCATTTGTGTCTGTGGTTATGGTTTTGGGATTGGTTTGTATTTTTCCATTTCCTCCCTAGGAGCAGAATTCCCACGACACGGCTCTGGGTGTTTTTAAGGGCCAATTAATGATTCATTTATTTGATTTGATTTTTTTTACACAAATATTCCTCTGATGCTTTCCCATTCTGGGCAGCCTTTGGAAAACAAAACCTTGAGTTTGAACTCCAGAGAAATTTGAAACAAAAGACCTTCTCCCAGGACTTTAACTCCCGCATTCCCTTGGAATTGTAGATGAAATTTGTTTGAATCCACTATAGGAGGTCTCTTGTTTTTTAAAGCAAGAGGGGGGAAAAAAAAGCCACCCAAGTTCTGAAGCAAGCCAGAGAAAAAGAAGATAATAGCGCTTGGAGAGCAACTTCTTGGCAAAGAGGAACAAGAGCAGTGGAATAATTTAATTGCTCATCAGCTAATTATACGGTATTATAATGTTAATGTGTCTTCATCATGACAATGTAATAGGTATAGATTGAAGCATATGAAAGAGAAAGTGTTGATGCAGTAATTATAACTAAGAGCAGAGCTGTTAAAGTAATTATAATGCTTCATCAGGTAATTAACGTATTGTTCAACTTGAGACAGAGAACAAAGAGTGAAGAAGTTAAATATTGAAGGACATGCCTTTGCTGCTCCGGGGCCGCCTGTCGCACCGGGTGACACTCTGCACCCATCCTCTCATTCTCTGGTTTTACTGAGTGGGAAAACACACTGGCAGCCCAGCAGTCCTTCGCTTAGACTGTTTCTCCTCAGGACCCTGTGTGGTCCTCCTTGCCGCAGAAGAGACTGATTAGTAGGTGGGCATCAGGGATTAAAGGGCAGTGGGTGCTGCTGCAAATTCTCTTTTGCTGGCAACATGAACTTGCGTGGTAGTTGCAGCTTTGTAGTACCAAACTGCTCAGGGAGAGCCCTTGTGTCTTGAGTAGCAAGTTAGAGCAACTTAAGCATCACTTCTACGCACGTGGCTTTGGATCTGCTCCCCCCAAAACAAGAGAGCAGGAGGTTCTCCCTGTCTCTAGTGAAGCATTGTAAGTCACTACATCAGTACTGTAAGCTTGTGGGGTGCACTTAACCACAACCGTGTGCTGAGATGTGTCTGTACTAATCTTGTGAGATCTATTCCCATCTCCATTGCAAATTTTGACACCTCAATACCTTTCAAGGAGGGATCTCCAAGTCATGGCACACACTGTGTGTTTGCCCCCATCCTTGGTCCGTCCAGATCCTCAGCACTGGTACCTGCTGCAGAACTGTGATCTACACACCCTCCTTGAGTCCTAATGGTGGTGTTGGCAGCATTTTTCCTCTTTCCTTTGCCTCCAGATGCTTTTCCTTTTGAAAATCAAAGCACCTCACACTGACTGTCATCACCAACAGCATAATTTTCATGGTGAGTTGAAGTCACTCAAATGCAATAGAGAGAGGGCTGAGAGGAGTAAATATTGCTGCTGTGGAAAGATGATCCACAGAGGACTAAAAAGAAGTCTGATGGCTAAAAAGACAGAGTTAGTGTAAATGGGATGAGTTTAAGGTAAAAAGGGTATTTTAGAACCTGAGGGCAGAGGCCTTCTGGTCATAACGGCGAGTGGAATGTCAGGGTGGGGATTATTAAGTTTATAGGGGGATATCATGTTATCATGCCAGCAGGAGGAGGCTGCTTCGGGTCATTCAACTCCACAACCCTTCTTGACACCTTCTTCCAGTGCTCTGTCAGCCTCATATCGATGAGGAACCTCCTGTGTTCCAGCTCACACCCACTGCCCCTTGTCCTGTCATTAGATGACACTAGGAGGAACCAGGCTCCATCCTCCTGACAACGATTTTACAAACATTAATGAGGTCACCCCTCAGTCTGTTTATCCAAGGTCAAGAGCCCCAGCTCCCTCAGCCTTTCCTCATCAGGGAGATGTTCCACTCCCTTCATCATCTTTGTGGATCTGCACTGGACTCTCTCCAGCAGTTCTCTGTCCTTCTTGAAGTGAGGGGCCCAGAACTGGACACAATATCCACCCTAATAATTTGTCGAGAATGTGTTTGCCTTGGTCTGCAGAATAAAACCCCAATGTTTTATTGAGCAGACTAGTGAATTCTTTGGGTTGGCTCCTTTCTTTCCCTTCTGTGGACCTATACCAGTGTCGTCCTCTTCTCCAGCGCCACACACCTTTTCAATGTCTTTCCTTTCTCATCCATTCAAATTGCCTGGGAGTGGAAAACAGAGTTATTGACTGTCTTTTCATAAGCTGTCACAAAGCAGTAAATAGAAGCACAAGACAAATGTAGGTGCATCCAGGGAAAGAAAAATCATAATTAATATTTCAGGAGAATAAAATGCCCCTATAAGGACAAGAGTGGAAATAAAAGGAGAAAGACAAATCAGCCTGACATATATCAATGTTTTAGCTAGTTTATCTCTATATGTTCCCATAAATCTCTGCTGTGGCTGTGCCTAGAATGCACGTTCCGTTCATAGGGACCACAAAGACAGGAAGAAATGAAGGAGTTCGATGAGATCTTGAAGAGTTTCCATCAGAGATAGGGATGCGTCTTGGATGTTGCAGGAGTCACAGGGTTGCATTTCCTTGTGGTGAGAACACCGTAAACACTATCAGAAATGTTCCTACGTGACTGGATCTGGGTGATCCTGCTGTGGTGGGGGGATTGGACTAGATAATCTTTTGAGGTCTCTTCCAATCCCTAATGTTCTATGATTGTGGTATAAATGCAGTGTGGTCAATGCAAGCATGGGTAGCTGTCACAAAGCAGTAGGTAGCTCTGGTGCCCTTAATCCTTTCTAGGATTTGGCATTGATACCAATAACAGATCTGGTGCTTGAAAACATGGCCATAGTGGCACTGAGTTGGTGGTTGGACTTGATGATCCTGGAGGTCTCTTCCAAACTCAGTGATGCTACAATTCGATGAACAAAAGTATTTCCAGGGGTCAGCTGGGAGTCTTGGATCGCTCTTTGCTGCAGAAGTGACCGTGGCAGCCCACAGTCAGAGCTTCCTGTGTTTCTCATGATGTTTCTGGGAAGAAGCTCTGTGAGGTGCTGAGGGACACAGGATATACTCTGAAGCTGCACCGTCTGCCCAGCTGGTTTCTGTAGATCTCTTGACAGCATGGGCCTGAGGCCAAGAGCAGGCAAATTGCTCAGTCAGTACCCAGTAAGCTGCAGCTATTGTGTGACTGCTGGTGATTGTGGGCTGTTTTTATGAGCTGTTATCCGTGTCTTCCACAAACACGGTTCCGGTGTTTTACAGCCATCGGTGCAAATCACACGTGTCCACGCTGCATCGATTAGCGCCAAATCCCATTTGTGTTAATAAGCCCAAAGCAAAATGAGCTTGATACAGAATCATTTAGCAGGATGGAGGCATGGAAAACAGGTTATTTGATTTTGCTTTACTTAGGTTTTTCCTTCGTACGATGATGTTGATGCGGAGTGTTAACCCCAAGGATTTGTCTCTCCACGCAGGGTGGTCCCTGCTGTTAGCGGGGTGGCTGTCTACGTCTTAGATGGGGTCATGGGTGGGAAAGAGCCGAGGTGGGAAGAATGTGATGGTATCAAGAGAATATTCTTCAAGAGTCTGAGGCACATCTGAAGCTGCTGTAACAACTCAACAAGACCTTTCTAAGCACCAGCAGTTGCCTTTGGTGCTGCATGGGCTTAGGGACTTAAAGCTTAATGTGATTTAGAAAATATTGTCAGAGTGTAGCCCACAACACAAAGACACCTCGAGGAGCATTTCCCTGCCTCTGAGAGCAGCCAAATGCTGCCTCAGTGATACCTGTGAAATCCCCTTGACGTTAGGACAGCGCTGGATTGTTTTGCAAAGTCGACCATTGTCGGCGGGACCAGCCGTGGCCGGACTCGTGTCCGCTAATGCTGTGTGAAATGCTTTTCAAAAGGGTCCTATTAATCCCTTCAGGGGCAATAAAATGTATGCAAATTGCTTAGGAGCGCACACGTCCTTCGGCTGTTTGTGAGAGCCCAGGGCGCCGAGGTTATTTCCGTGTCCCCTTTGGGCTGCAGCTCCTCACCGCCCCAGGACTGATACTTCCCTAAATCCAGGAGCGTTGTACTTGAGCTGAGCCTCTGTGTGGCCTTAGCAGCTCAAAGAACAGACTCCGCAGCGCGCCTCTCTGTTCATACGTGCGCTTAGCTGAGGGTAACGTGTTGTTGGCGCCTATAAACCATCAAGTGGCCCACACTGCGGGTTTTGTGGTGTAACTGCGCCCCGTGCTCTGGATTTCTAGTCAGTCTGCGCTGATTGACACCAGCTGAGGATCCAGCCTGGCTCTCCTTACAGTCAGCTGGGTGTGAGCCTGCCTGCGAGACCCTGATTGTCAGCAAAGAGCCGATGTTAGCAATTTTCATCAGGCAGCATGGAAATTAATTAGCCCAATTTTATGGAAATGAGCTCATTAGAAATAATTTTAGCTGGCCCATTCACAAAGCACTTTTCACATTAGGGAAAGAAAAAGGAAAAAAAGCAAAGCTCTCTGAATTGGATCCTGAAAAAACCCTCTCTCTCCCTCTCTTTCTCAAACCCAACGTGTTTCGGCAGCTGTGCCAATTGCAGGGGAGGGGAGGCACCCGCAGATTTGAGCCTCCAGGCTCTGCTCACTCGTCCCCAAAGAGCAACACTTGAGGGATAGATTGGGTGTCACTAGAGGCTGCAAATGTCTCTGTGCAGCCCAAGTGAAGTTGAGCTTTGGCTCCTGCTACCTTTGGACTTGGCCAAGGCAGGAGGAAGAAGCAAAGAAGGGCAGTTCCTTGGGGACACTGGCCCTGGGGCTAATGAGCAGTAAAATAGTTCATCAGGGAATCATGGAGTAATTCAGGATGGAAAAGACCTTTAAGATCATGAAGTCCAACCATTAACCCAACTGTCCCAACCCACCACTAAACCCTGCTCCTGAACTCCAGATCTCCACGACTGTGAAACACATCCAGGGACGGCGATGCAACCTCCTCTCTGGGCAGCCTTTTACAAGGCCTGCTGGCCATTCCCAGAAAGAAGTTTCTCCTCGTGGCCAACCTCCCCTTGCCCTGGTCATTTCCTTGAGGCCATTTCCTTTTATCCTGTCGCTTATTACTCGTGAGAACAGACCAATTCTTGACTCTCTACAACCTCCTGTGTACTTACGGAGGTGAAAGCAGGTCCAGAGGCTGGAGGAGCTCCATCACTTCTTCCCTTAGACATTTTAGGCTCTATGGTCTTGCACTGCAGAGCCAGAAGGTATGCGAGTGATGATGTGTTTGTGAGTGCTGAAGGCATCTCCTTTCTCTTGGGGCCAGTGCATCATCCCTCTGAACTCTGTACACAGTCCAGAGCAGATACCCCTGAAGCTGCTGTGATTGATTCCCATCTTCTCTTGAGGACTTCTTGGTTCTGAAGAGGATCCAGCAGCGCCTCGACCTCCTCTTTGTGTTTTGGCACCATTCAGTGCATCAGCCAAAGCAGGATTTTCATGCGGTGCCTTCAGACTGGGGACGGAACAAGCAGGTCGCTCATCCCTTTGGGAAGGAATAACGACACAAAACCTCCTGGTTTGTTTGAAAACATGATCTTTAAGTAAATCGAAGCTGGGGGAATGTCATGGAGGTGAGGAAAAACCCTTCTGACAAGTGACAGGCTCAGAGTTATTACTCCTCCACAATTTGCTTAAGCAGCTACTATAAACAGCTCCTAATCAGGCTCCCTGGGCGGTTAGAGGTATCTGTGGATTGATTTTAATTAGATTGGCACCTCTTTGTTAATTCTATAATGTGTGTTTACTTAGAACTCAGAGTATTTGGGTGTTTGTTTAACTTGTTTAGTTCAGTTCGAATTAGCAGGCTCACAGGCACCTTGTGCTCTCTGCCACTGGTGTTTGTAAGAAGTGTAGAGGGTGGGCTGAGGAGTTCAGCACCCCAAGGGCATTTTTTGGAAGCACTCTGCCATGGCTTTGCCCAATGAAACACAAGGTGGGGTGCACACCCAGAGAGAAATGTCTGTGTTTGGGTGTCTGACAAGGTCATTTTGGGGGGTTTATTCCAGAGCAATGGGTTTGTGGAGTCGTAACAATAAAATATGAACAAAAGTATTTGGAAGGTGCTTAGTAGCTGGTGGCCCTGAGTTTTATGAGGAGAGCCCCAGTTCAGCTCCCTGCAAATCCCCATCTGCTGCTGAAGCTGCCTGCTTGGACTGTGCAGTTTCTGTGATGATTTTTGTTGATTTACCTTGATCTGACTTTGGATTTCTAATTCTCACAGACTGTCAGAGCTCTTCCAATGCTGAACCCCCCTCTGTCTGATTATCCAAAGATGATCCTAGTGGGATCCTGATGAAAAGTGTGTAGAGGGGCTTGATAATTGAAAACTGACCTTTAAAAGAACCCCCCCACCCCCACAAAAATATCAGTTGAGAGTGCTTCTATGGGATGAACATAGAATGGACGGGGAATGTTTTATCACCAATGTAGCTGGACTCTGAATAACTGTATCTGCAGCATCCTACACGTAGCCAGGCTGAGTTTGTTTAAGCCAGCCAGAAAAACAGCTGGGGAGTGAAGGCTGGACCAGAGAGAACATAGCTGATGATCCTTAGGGTTGTGATGTGGTAAGACAGCAGTGTCTGAAGGACCCCTAATGCCCCTGGGCCTGAAGCACAGGCACAGGAGAGGGTGAGAGGGTCTCAGTCTCTCCTCTGGGCTGGGCTGAAGTTTCTACAAAGTAGGAAGCTGAGACTTGCCATGGATGAGCTGCCAAAGGACAAGGGAGTGCTGCAGCTAGAACCACCCCCAAGTGCCATAAACCTCTGGGTGGGGTTAGGCAGGGGTGACCATGACATTGCAGGTGGGTAGGCTCCCTCCCAGCCAGCACTCCCTAACCAACCCTCAGGTTCTTTCAAGTGTTCCTTTGCCTCTGGCAGAAGGCAGCAGCATGTGCTGGAACCAAGCCTGGCACCGTGGAGTTATCCCTGGTTTTCTTCCCAGCACCATTGTGCGGTTATTTTAAATCTTCTTGGGGTTTCAGGCTTTCATCTGGTGCTTCTGTGCCTTTCATCCTAGAGCGTCGCATCTCTTCTTGATCTCAAATCTGATGACAAAACCCAAACCAGACTTCCTCTCGCTGCAACAAGTGTTTAATTCAAAGGCTATTTGAACATCTAGAGAAGAAATCTCACTGATTTTTTTTTTTTTTTTTTTTGCTGAACTAGCTGATCCAAAGAGCCGAAGGAGGCTCAGTCCTTTCTTTTTGAAAATGTCACTACAACAAGTGAGAAAGTTCTCTTGGGGTGCAAGAACTGGAGGGAAAGAAAAGGCAGAGAGTAGCGCTTTGGGATCTAATACCGTGAGCCATGTAGCTCATGGTTTGTGGGGGCTCACGAACCCACAGGCTCTCAGAGGCTTGTGGCACCTTGCTCCCATACACTTCAGCTCCTGACTTCAGTGCTGTCTGAGGCCTTCCTTTTTGTGAAAGCCTCCTGGTGGTTTTTCCGTGTGTTCCTGAGGCTGAGCTGGAGGTGAGTCCCTTGCCTTGGCACAAGCAATGCCAGTCATTCCTGATTTACGGCCTAAACTGATAATTCAGCAGCAGCCAGTAAAAAATGAGCGAAAGGGGTGCCAGTGCAGCTGTGCTCGGGGCTGGGTAAGAGCAGAGAGGGTTAGCAGGTGTGGGACCTGGGTGTGAGACACAGACACTCCCTCCCACAGCAGGAGATTACCTCAAAGGCGGGTGCGATAGTCCGACTTAAACCTCTAAATGCAATTAAATCCTGAGTTAAGCCTGAAAAATGTGACCTGACATTGCGCCTTTGACTCATCCCCTTTTGTGTCTGGGCATTAGAGTGAAGAGATCTCTCGCTGCACGGAGCCTGCTGGAACACTGGGGTAAATCGGGGACAGGCATCAGGCTGCGCTTCTAGTCCCAGCCATCAGTTTGGGGTTTGTAATGTGCACTAACGGCTGACAGCTGACTATGGATTTAATGAGATTTTAAAAACAACAGAGTTCTGATCTGTTACAACAACGCGCCGCGTGAGAAGGTGCCTCTGCTGCTATACAGCCAGATGCTCCAGGAAAATTAAGTCACTCACACGCTAAATAAGGCTGCACACCAGCTTGTTAGCAGGAGAGACACCAGTCGCTCTGTCCTGAAGCGCTGCCTCTGCTGAAGGGGGACCCCAACCTTTTATAAGGCTCAGAAATGTTTAACCTCACTCCTCCTGTTCTTTTTCTCTTTCTTATGCTGCCTAACCTGACAGCCCTTCCATCCCCATGTCCTTCAGGTGCTTCTTGGTCTGGGTGGTCCTGCTCTGGCAGGTGGATTGGACTAGATGATCTTTCCAAGGTCCCTTCCAATCCCTAATGCACTGTGATACCTCCCACCCTTTTGGTGGGTGAGGGGCTCTTGATGGGATCTCTGAAACTTGTGGTATGACTGGAATTCCACTCTGCCTTCCACACTTCCAGCTGAGCATAGGGAAATCCAAATGTTTTCTCCTCGGCTGATAGGGTCTTATAGGCTCATCCCAGAGCTTTCCTCCTCCTTCCCTTCTAGGCTTTTGGTTGCCTAGAGGCAGGGACTTGGCTTCCATGTTTCTTCTGGTGCAAGTAATAAAGAGCATCCAGGTGGGTTGGTTTGTCTGTCTGCACCTGGCACCAGAGGTACCACAAAAAGTGTCAGGAGTACCAGAGCTACATCAAAAGCTGCTTCTGAAGAGCTTCTGCTGCAGTCCCTCAAACACAAGATGCCCCTGTTGTTCAGGTAACCACCTGAGACACTAGGATTTCTCTGGACTTTGATCCTGCCTGTGACTTACCTGTTGCTCACGCGGATCAGCCGTGTCCAGTTGCAGGAAACTCACCTCTGGTATAGAAGTAGCAGCTTGTGGCTGTTTTTTTAAAGCCATCATTAGCCCAGTGTGCTGGAGATTGGCAATTATGTTCAGAATCTGGAAAGCTCCTCTTTATTATCCTCTTCCTGTGTGGCAAAACATGATAAAGATGCCCACAGAGCAGCTGAAAAGCAGCTTCTGGGCTGTCGGCTTCCATAAATATTTAGAGGTGCTGGCACAAAGGAGAGTGAGGAGTGAGGTGATGTGCTGCTACTCCATCCCATTTCATGGCTGTGATAAAGGCTGGTGTGACGTGTGACCGGAGCCCAGGGAAAAGGAGCCAGCCAGGGGGAATTTCTCTATTAATGTTTATTGTGCCTTTAGATATCTTTCCCTTTTTCATGCCTCTGCCTGTGACTGAGCTGCTTTGAATCCATTTAGCTTCAGTGACAGACTGGGACCTAAGCAGGCACCTGCATCCAGCTGCTTGCAAAATGTTTTTATGCCCCACCAGCAAATGTTTTAGTGGGAAAACAGTCAATAGACACAATGAGGAGCATTTTGCTGCTGGAATTGTGTGGTGTAGGTATAGAAGGTGGAGTTTAGCTTGTGATTTCCAAAGGCTGTGCGGAGATGAACAGTGAGAAAACATGGTGGTGTCATGGAACAAGATGATCGTCTTTTCTCCTAGCTGGGGGAAAATGTCACCAGTTTTCCAGGTCTAGTCAGCACCATCCAGTCCCGATTTCATTTCATTTGGTGTGATATGTCTTCCATGGCTAAAGAGTAGAGAAAAGCTTTCAACCTTTTCTGCCAGCTGTGGATCAGCAAGTGACAGGTAATGGGGTAAAAGGCTGTGCTGGGCTCAGCATCTCCCAAGTAGCATGGACCAGGGCCCTCAGGCTGATCAAGTCATCTTGATGTTAATGACCAAGATAAAAACATTGACTATCTACCTGATTAGTTGATTTTATTTTTCCTTTCAATGTTTTCAATGAAACTTTTCAAACAAACCCAACATCATTATAATACCCTCGTGCGGTTCCAATTTTGGGTTTGTTAAGCAGAGATTTCATTTTGCTGTTAATGGAAGATCTTGGCAGTTTCCAGCTGGGTGTGGTGTTTCCCAGAGCTGGTGTTGCTTGGCCAGATGTGCCTCTGGCACCGTGGCTGCTTCTCCCTGGTTGGATGTGGCTCTTTCCTTGTATAAACCTCATCCTGGCTCTCACTGATATCTGCCAGGCTGTGCTGTGGTTTGAAAGTAGAATAACCAACTGGAACATAGGAGGTTCTACATCAATATGAGAAGGACCTTCTTCCCAGTGAGGGTGACAGAGCAGTGGAATGGGCTGCCCAGGTGGGTTCTGGAGTCTCCTTCTCTGGAGATGTTTAAAACCCGCACAGATAAGTTCCTGTGCGACTTGGTCTAGGTGATCCTGCTGTGGCAGGGGGATTGAACTAGATGATCTTATGAGGTCCCTTCTAGTCCCTAATGTTCTGTGATACTGTAACTGTGCAGGGTTTGTTCAGGAATTTAGCCTAAATAAAGTTAGAAGTCTTAGATTGTATTAGGCAGTTTGAAGATCCTTCAAAACCCCATTTTTTGCTGTGTTTTCTAATTTAATTTATATAAACCAAAATAAACCATCAAAGCTCAGTCCCCCCAGGCACCAGCAGATGGTTGCACACTGTGTGGGGGTAGAACTGTGTGTCTTCTCAGCTGGTCCTGCCTGCCAGGTCTCGGGAGGCTGTTGTGGTCAGTGCAAACCTCAGCAAGGCAGCCAAACATGAGCTCAGAGGCAGAGCTTGTCCCTGGAGCCAGTGACAGCAGCTGGTCTTCTCTGGGCTTGGCTTGTGGGAGCCGCCAGCTGTGCCATGGAGGTCTGTGCAGTTAACTTTGCTTCTTCTACTTCGAGAAGCTGGAGGAAGTGGGTGGCTCCGAGTGATGCCAGCGTACAGCTCTGACTGCCAGGGTTCATTTTCAGACTGGGGTACTAAGTTGACCAGGTGCTGAGCACAATAAAAGGCAGTCACCCATGTTTGTTTTGCCAACTAATGAAGAATTCAGGAGAAGTGGTGGTGAATCATGCAAAGGCGTCTGTGATCGGAATCAAATCTGCTCCTTTCAAAAGACAAGTGCCTCCAGGCTTTGAGACGAGACCTCAGAGAGAGATGCACGGAGCGGTGTCAGCAGTGGTTAGGCTGGCTGCAGCGGGTCGGGTCGGGACTCGTTAGCTGTGATGGGGAATCAATACAAATGAACCCAGCTCTTGCTCTGGGGTTGGTCGTTGGCTGGAGCTGATCTTTGAGGGAATCCAGAGTTTCTTGGGGTCCATCCTGGAGAAGTCGTTCACCTAGCAGCTTGGTGTTTGTATCCGAGTGCCTCATGTCACACTGCAATACCCTTCCACCGGCTTGGCTGTGCGGCCTGGAGAAGATGATAACACTTAGCATGGATGATGTTCTCCAATCCCTCTAAAGAGATTATGAGGTCAGGGGGGTTTTGGAGATTTCTTAAGTTGGGCTTCCTCCAGTAGGACTGGGTGGCTTGAAGGAAGGCCTCAGAGTTTAACAGGACTGCCTTAGTTATTGTGTCTTGTACTCAGAGCTCTCTTCTGATCAACCTTGGCTTTGAATCCATGACAGCCTCAAATCTGGTTGGTGGTGGGTCTCTCTCTCCACCACCACCCCCCCCAATAAAGAAGAAACACAAAGGCTTGAAAGCTGAGCTGTAAAGCCATGAATAAACAGTCTTTGTGTGCTTAATAGCTAAATGATTAAGGCAGCTTTCTTGTCTCTTAGATCAAAAAACTGCCAGAGAGGAAACTCAGGGAGCAAATGTAGTGCCTTGAAGTGTCTCACAGAACCTGCAGGTAGCAAACTTTTCCCCAGGCTGTGCTGTGACCCTTGTGATGCCCGAAGGAAATGCTAGTGTTGAGAAACAGCTCGAGGTGTTTCTGAAGAGCTGTGGCATTCAATGCTTGTCTCCACTGGTTCACATTGGTAGGGTTGTGTTCTTGCTTGGAGATGATCCCTGAGGTTCTGGGAATGTGCAGAGTAGAGTGGAAACAGGGACATTCTGCTTCTGACTTCCCTGTCTCCTTGCTTTTTTATTTCTAGAGCAAACAATGTTGATGCTTTAGCCTTGCTGCTGAAAATTGCTGGCCTCCTTGAAATGCTGCTCCAGGCCAGGAGATGGTGGGAAGTCATATTTTGTAAGGCTCCAGGGTGTGTTTTAGGCTTGAGCGTGAGTGTCCAGAAATGAAAAGAAGTAGGAAAAGGAGGATTTTCCTGGGTCACAGTTTTTCTGGAGGTGGTAAGAACTTTCCTGTCGCAGCAGGTCAGCTGGGCTGTGCAGCCATCAGCTCCCAAGAGTTACAGTGAGAAGCACTGGAGGTGAAGCACGGGATGGGATGGAACTGCTGGGGGTCCTGGTGGCCAGCAGGATGACCATGAGCCAGCAGTGTGCCCTTGTGACCAAGAATGCCAACCCCACTGAGGGGTGACCTCATTACTGTTGCTAAATATGTGAAAGGTGAGTGTCAGGAGGATGGAGCCAGGCTCTGCTCAGGGGCATCTAGTGATAGGACAAGGGGCAGTGGGTGTGAGCTGGAACACAGGAGGTTCCACATCAGTATGAGCAGGAACTTCTTCCTGGTGAGGGTGACAGAGCCCTGGAAGGGGCTGCCCAGGGGGGTTGTGGAGTCTCCTTCTCTGGAGTCATTTAAACTCACCTGGACATGTTCTTGTGCAACCTGATCTAGGTGATCCTGCTGTGGCAGGAGGATTGGACTAGATGATCTTAGGAGGTCCCTTCCAATCCCTCATGTTCTGTGGTTCTGTGAACATGTCAGAGGTGCATCAACTAGTCATTCCAGCCTGAACTCCATGGCAGAGCTTTTGACATCTGCCTAACTCGGAGCATGTGGGTAAATGGCTTGCGGGACTTGAGGATGTGCTTCACTCTGCTAAATAAAGATGAACTCGAGCCCTCACTTATTTCAAATGATCATTTTCTAGTGCGCTGATGTGGTTAGCAAATTGCTGATGGACAATTTGCAATTCTCCACACAGTGACAGGATTTACAAGACTTTGCTGTTTGCTGCACTCTGGAGAAGTATTTCCCATACCACGAGCTGGCAGTGAACTCCTCAGAGAGGGGTGTTTCCCTGGGTTTTGTCAAGGAGGTGTGTTCCATCACGCGGAGCTTTGCTACCACACACCACCCTTAATCATTTGTGTCCTCTGCCTGGGTGCCTGGAACTAGCAGATTTCATTGATTGCTAAGACAGAATTGCTAAGACAATGAATGTTTATTGTATGAATCACTGAGACGGAGGTTCATGTGTGATAAAACTCAGGTTAATTAAGTATGTTAATAATTTTGGGGGCATTATTCAGATGCTCTTAAGACTTGACTCAATACATGAAGGTGACTCAGTCTCGAGGTCATGATTCACCTGCAAACCTCTGTTAGCAAGAGAAATCACAAAGCTGAGCTGCATTACTGACCCCACCTTAGATGGTCCCGTGCAGGCACTGGGAAGCAAAACCCAGAGGGTATCGGCTCCAAACTTGTTATTTTTCCCTTAAAAGACTTGTCACGGCAGAGTCTGCCAAACTTTCTCTGTAAAGGGATGTAAAGCTTTGTGCTGATGGGTGACAGAAATGAATGACTGCCATTCACTTGTTGCAGCCTGATGGTGTTAAACCTAAAGCTTGACATTCAGAGGGAGAATTTGCTGTTGTTTCCAGGCTGCTGGTAGCGATCCTGTCGCCTCGCACAGCTGTTGTGCCTTTGTCTTCTTCTACCCACAGTGACATCCAGTGCCTTGGCTCATTATATTCCTTTCAATCTCTTCCTCCCTCCAGCCCTTTTTAATTATTTCAATCCATTTCAAGTAGTCTTGTGCAAAACTTCCTCTTCCGCGTTTCCTTGCCTCATCCGAGATGTGTTATTCCTTTGCCTGGACACGGTACGGATTTAGACATGTCCACGTGGCCTTGTCTGGGGCTCCCTGGTGATGGAGGAGGGCAGAGTCAACTCAGTCATCAGGGCTGAACTTGGCACTTAGACATGTTTGGTGAGGTCAGGAAGCTCATGAGAACGGAGAAGGACAGAAGTCTGTGTGATTGTCATGGTGCTAGGTGATCCTGATGTGGCAGGGGATTGGACTAGATGACCTTTTGAGGTCTCTTCCAATCCCTAATGTTCTGCGATTGTGTGAAGTGGTCTAAGATCTGTTCATTTCCTATAATCTCATGAAAGACTAATTTGGAAAGGTGAAGAAGGAAGGGTTTATTTGGGATCGCTCTAGAGCTAAAACGCTCGTGGCTGTTGAATGGGCCCAAAGGTCTCCTCGCAGGTCACTTCACGAGTAGCTTGTGCTTCCCCATGTTTAGCAGTCAGGTAGAGAAAGGCGGGTCAGGAGCAGAGAATCATTCTTTCTCCTGACATAACAAGGCCTTGATAATTCTTGCGTGAAGCGGATTTTGTTTATCTCCTTGAGTGTTCCATAGATTTTCTTTTATAACTAAGGTGGAGGTACTTTCTCATCTTGTCACAACTCATTCCTCCTGCCATCACCTTAGTGCTGATTTGCACTAGCTGCAGGGTCAGTGAGAGCAAATAGCTTCTTTTCCCTTTCAGTCCTTTGGTTATTCAATCCCAGCAGGGTTATGTGGGACTGCGTTTTGCATTAAACGTGTGTAGCCAAATGATTTGAGGTCAGGAGCTCGTGAAGAGCAGCGGCAGGCTTCTCCGCGAGCAGCAGCGATGCAGACTGCAGGGCGAAATGCAGCATTTCTGTGCTGCTGCCTCCCGGGAAAATCCTGCTCTTTCAACATTTATGGTAATCCTGATGTGGGATGACAAGTTAAAGCATCCAGAAATTGGGCAGAATGAAAAGCCCGTGCAGAAACGTCTTGGCAATGACAAAGTGAATTGTGTTGCGAGGTGTGAGATGGTACCAGCTGCACCATGGGCTTGGCTGAGTTGCGAGTTCAGCTGGAAAACCAGCAGAGCCATAAATCATAAGTGCTGCCGTGAAGCAACACGTTGGCAAGTTCAGCATGGACTGAAGCGAGCCTGGGTGCTCCAGGCAGCTCATCAGAAGCGCTGCACTTGGAGGTCAACCAACACATTTCAATTCTTTTCTTTCAGGATTTCCTAAATTACTGTGAATTACTTGACTACTGGGTCCAGTTTGGGGTGCCAGAGTATAAGAAGGATGTTGAGGGGCTGGAGAGGGGCCAGAGAAGGGCAGTGAGGCTAGGAGGAGGGCTGGAAAACAGACCCTGTGAAGAGCAGCTGAGGGAACTGGGGTTATTTAGTCTAGAGAAGAGGAGGCAGAGAAGAGACCTTATTGCTCTCTACTCTGCCTAAAAATAGCTTGTAGTGCAGCTGGTGTGGGTCTCTTCTCCCAAATGCCTAATGAAAGTATTGAAATGGCCTCAAGTTGCATTGGAGGGGTTAGATTGGATCTTAGGAAGAAGTTCTTTACTGAGAGCGTGGTTGGGCAGGGAGGTGGTGGAGTCCCCATCCTTGAAGATGTTTAAAAACTGAGTAGCTAGAGCGCTTGAGGGCGATTGTGGAGTCTCCTTCTCTGGAGATGTTTAAAACCTGCCTGGATATGTTCCTGTGCAACTGGATCTAGGTGGTCTTGCTCTGGCAGGGGGATTGGACTAGATGATCTTTTGAGGTCCCTTCCAATCCCTAATGTTCTGTGATGGTCTAGGGAGATGTTAGGATGAAGGATGATCCTGGAGGTCCTTTCCAGCAATGATGATTCTATGAAAGGAAAAGAAATAATTAGAAATTCTAGTTGTTATTATTATTACTGTAGTTAGGTGAAAAGAGAGGAGGAAGAGGCAGGGCCAAAGAGCTGGTCTTGGGATTGTGGAGCATTTTTAGCTCAAAGTTCCAAATCCATCA
Source organism: Rhinopomastus cyanomelas (assembly GCA_013400115.1). NCBI lineage: Eukaryota > Metazoa > Chordata > Aves > Bucerotiformes > Rhinopomastidae > Rhinopomastus > Rhinopomastus cyanomelas. The sequence goes on along the minus strand of VXBP01008002.1, from coordinate 220,674 downwards.
CTGTTGCCTCTCTCTCCTCAAGGGAAACTGTGACTCTCCATTTTGGGCTCCACATCCTTGACATGGTTTCTGCAATTCGAGGGTATGAGATTTCCATCAGTCCCATCCTCTTTCACGTGATCTGTAGCAAAGTAGAGATAGATTTTATTCATCCTTAGCATTCAGAGCAATATTTAGGGGAGACAGTCAAAACTGAGCAGGAACAAGTAGAAGCATCAAGGTTCCCCCATCAAAACAAGAAGAGCCCACTTGGTGCCAGGCTCAAGGGCTTTCACTCATCCTGCTGGAAGTGGTGGAAAGAAAATGAAACTTGTGCAAGCAAAGGCAGTGGGTTTCTGTGAAACTTCTTGCTTTCATGGTCTCTTTATTGAAACGTGCCCAACATGCTGAGCTGTGCCTACCTAAACTGGCATGAAAATCCTCTGGGCCCTGAATTCCAGTGGAATAAATCAGGGCTCCTGGCAAAACCCTCCATGGCGGCTCTTCTGCAGATAGCAAGTGGTTTTCTGGAGGAAACAACCTTTTGAAAGCATGTGTTCAACCAGGGCAACTGGTCCCAGTTTCTGATCACTGGGCAAAGATAGGAAGAGGTTTGAGAACAGGGAAATTGGCAAGTTGTGTGGGAAGAACTGAGGTGGTTGGAAAAGCAATTCCCAGAGCAATTACAATTCACCTTTAGGAGTGTAAGAAATTCACCATATTAGGCAAGGACAGCTCTTTGGATGGGAACGAATTGGTGTTGAAAATGAGACAGCAGCAGCTTGGAAACAGGGGTTTAGGATGTAGAGAAATGGGGAATGAAAGAGGATTAGGCAGGTAGAACAGAGATAACAGCGAACGGTGGTGCTTGGAGCTTCCCGGTGTCCCGACCACAGGAGCTGGCTGGGCGTTAATTTGCCTTGCTTGGAGATATCTCGCTTCTTCACATGCTGAGGTCGGGGAGTGTTCTGCACCTCCAGGTCAGCTGGCTTGAGAAGGTTCACAAGGAACCACAGGGGTTCCGAGGCGGCAGCTCCTTGGTGGTTTTCTGCACTCTAGAAGGTTACTTAGGGCGCCCGGTATCACGTAGCAAAGGCTATCAAATCTGTTCTGCTCCACTTCACACCTACCAGCAGCAAAATCTCTCTCAGCCACTTGCTCAGAGAAAGATTTTCGAATGGAAAACTCACAATCCTCCAGCTCCTGTGGCGCCAGGGTCTGCTCCCTGGCTTTGACTATGGATTAAGAAGCGCCATGAGCCCCTGAAGCAATTTCCTAGCCCAGCGTCCGTGCGCTCTTTGCTCCACAGTCACTGTTCACAGCCTGTGGGACTGTGAGCGTTGACAGAATGATTTTTGGAATGTTCTGTGGGCACGGTGCAGCGTGACCCCACAGAGCTGCAGGACGGGCCAATCCCCAGTTCAGCTGCAAATCACAGGTTGTTTGAGGTGTAACTGGGGAGGGAATTCCCTCTGACAATAGGACGTGAGGCTCCAGCTAATTTTAAGTTAACTCAAATGCAGCATCTGAGCGTTTCCTGGGCACGACACACCTCCTCATTTGTTTAGAGAGGGGATGTGATGCAGATATTACTCAGTGCTCAGAATCCCGACGAGAGCAGCAGGATGAGGGGAAGGGCTGAGCATCCTCTGTGGACATCTGGATAAGGCAGCGTTGCTGTTGTACCTCTCATGCCCTACGGCCACAGCTTCTGAGAGGCAGCGAACGACAGCTGGAGGAGACATTACATATGCTAATTACTCCCCAAATGAATTAATTGCTATTAATTATTTTATCACAAAATCAATTCGTTTTGTACTGCAAGTCATTTTAATTAAAGTAGTCGATAAAAATCAGATAAACTGTAGACACAGCAAAATTATGGCGCAGCTCCGTAGTCAGTCTCTAACAGGAAATGAAGCCCCAAACAGTTCAGAGCTGAGATTGAATTAGTTGTTATTTTTATTAAAAAATGGGACCCCGCGGCACAACCATGAAAGCAGGCGCTTCTTTGTGAGGGAGAAGGATGCTCTCGCTGCGCGTGAATGGAGATGAAGAGGACAGTAGTGGCTATGGACTTGTTTCTGTCTGTTGGCAGGTTTCTCAGATGATTTTCACCTTAATCAAAAAACCCAAAGTGTCCTCTTAAGGGCAGCTGGAAAACAGGGAACTTTCTTTTTCAGAAGGATCAGCCTTGAATATTTCCTCATCCTTTTGCTCAACAGCGTTCCGTGTCATTATATAGTGCACCGCTAATTGGCCAGTACCAATAGTCTTGGGCATAGTCTTGGACTAACTGGCTTTCTGAGGGGAAGAACCATAGAATCACAGGCTGGTTTGGGTTGGAGGGATTAGAGATCACCTGGTCCCAACCCCCTGCCCTGGGCAGTGACACCTCTCACAGGACCAGGTTGCCCACAGCCCCATCCAACCTGCCCATGAGCATTTTCAGGGATGGAGCAGCCAGTCTTTCAGAGCTGAGTAACAGTGAGAGCAAACCCTGGGTGAGGCAGAGGCATGATGAATGCATGGCCTTTGCTGTCAAGTGCGTGTGCTGCTGGGTGGGAGGTTGCATGAGAAAGGAACATCTTGTGCTGCTGTTGAGAAAGGGACGCGGATGCCTGGTGTGTGGCAGAGCCAGGCAGGTGCCGTAACTTGTCTATCAGAGACACTCAAAAGGAAGTTTCTTTTCTGACAAAAACAAACCAAAAAGAAAAGACTAGGAAAGAAAAGTTGGCTGAATTTTTTCAGGTTCTTGGAACTTCACTGACTCATGCACAAAGCCATTTGAGTAATGAAAGCCGCCTCTTTGTTGAGCGAGGAACCAAGAGCATTGGTGGAAAAGCTGATTTACGTACTCTTTTATGGAGAGAACATGTTTAGCCCAAGTTCAGAACTGCGTGTGCAGCTACTGATGAGTTCCCACCAGTGAAATGGCTAATGGGAACAGTGATGCTTCTCCCACATCCCTCTGCTGAGCAAACCTTGTGGTTGTGAAGGAAGGGCTCCCCAGTGGCATTTTTGAGCTCCTTAGTGCCAGAAAGAGTTTCACAGAACCATAGAATCATTCAGGTTGGTAAAAACCCTTGGGATCATGGAGTCCAACCATCAGCCCTACTCCACAAGTTCACCCCTTAACCACATCCCTCAATACTACATCTAAGCATCTTTTAAACCCATCCAGAGATGGTGACTCAACTACCACCCTGGGCAGCCCATTCCAGTTTGTTGCAAAGCTGTAGAAGATGAGATGCTGGAAGGTGTTTGGTGATTCCAGACCCTGTCTTGTGTGTCCCCATCCGTCCCACTGTCCCCAGCAACATAAGGTCATGGGTTTTGCAGGAGCTTGGTCGGGGATCTGAGGTCACAAGCCTAAACTGAGGATTTAAGCCACAGCTCCTGTGCAAAACATGCCAGTGGAAGATGTTAGAGGTCCTTTTGCTTGAGAAAAGGGAAATGCTGCTGTGGTGGGGGATTGGACTAGATGATCTTTCGAAGTCACTTTGTTTCTGTGGTATGAAAGAAGCTTAGATTTGGCCAGTTTAGCACTTGTACCTTCCCTCTCTGCCCTAATGAATGAGGATTTGGTTCTCATCGAATCCCTTCATCCACTTTCTCTTAGACTTGCTGTATCATAACCAGGAGCTTTGAAAGCTTGAGAGGTTCTGTATGTGACAACAAGGATATAAGAGTCTATGTTAAAAGGAATCAGCCTTATGTAAAGACAGAGAGGCCTTTGAGTAAAAAATCTTGCAGCGCCGGCAGTCCTTCCTCTGGAAGCAGTGGGCGACTGGCCTGGGAAGATGCGAGGCTGTGGCCCCGCACAATGGGCCTGCCCCGGTGCAGACTCCTACGGCTGCACGCAGACAATGAGCGCAGGCACCAGGACAAACACACTGACATGGGTCTGGGGCCTACAGGCCAAACTATGTCCCTCCCACAGACGTTGTTGGTGGCACCGGACCCTGCTGAGCCCCAACGGCTTTGTGCAGACTGCCCACGCTGGAAGGGCACACGCATGTCTGCTGTGGGGACGCTTTGTCTGCAGTCCCACGCACTAGGCAGCATCAGGCAGCTGGCTGAGAGGAAGGGACGGCAGCAGTGGCCAGCAGGGCTAGTGCTGGGCACTGGGGAGGCCTCCCCTTGAGTACTGGGGGCAGTTCTGAGTCACTCACTTCAAAAAAGAGACTGAGGGGCTGGAGCGGGTCCAGAGGAGCAATGAGGCTGGGGAAGGGACTGGAGGGCAAGTCTGATGGGGAGAGGCTGAGGGAGCTGGGGGTGTTTAGCCTGGAGAAGAGGAGACTCGGGGGGGACCTTCTGTCTCTCTCCAGCTCCCTGAAGGGAGGTTGTAGTCAGCTGGAGGTTGGGCTCTTTTCCCAGGCAGCCAGCACCAGAACAAGAGGGCAGGGCCTGAAGCTGTGCCAGGGGAGGATTAGGTTGGGTATTAAGAAGCCCTTAGGTTGGGTATTAAGAAGCCCTTCCCCACAGAGAAGTTCATCAGAGCCTGGACTGGACTGCCCAGGGCAGTGGTGGAGTCCCCATCTGTGAAGGTGTTGAAGGTCAGACTGTCTGAGGTCCTTAGTGCTGCTGTGGTGACATTAGGTCTTGGGCTGGGCTGGAAGAGCTCAGAGGTCTTCTCCAGCCTCAATCATTCTGTGGTTCTGTATGCAAACATGCCAGTGTAAACCAGACCCATTTGACTTCAATATTTCTATGGACTTCTTAATCATAAAATTACAGTTTTGGTGATAAACCCTAAAGCCAACAGTAAGCTTGTGGGATTCTCAGTACCTACCCAAAAGTGAGAAGTCTCTCCATCTCTTTGTACCCCAAGATCTGCACTTTCCGCAAAACAGAGAGCCCTTCCCAAGAACGTGTTTAGAGCTTTCTCATCCTGTTCTACACTTCACATCATGTTGTTATTGATGTCTTGCTCCATCATATTGTGAAGCCTAATCTAAGAGGACAAGAGCAGCAAGCTGCTCACTGGGTAGGTGGAAAACGTGCCGCAGTGAGGTTCTCGCCAGCGTATGGCTGGGCTTTCAGCATGGACTTATTGTCTGTGAGTGCTTCACCTTTCTCCAACGGTCAGTCGGTCTGTCTGCAGGGAAGGGCTGTTTCTGTGAGAGATGTGATCTGGCAGGCACCTACACAAAGACAAGGATGCTGGGTGAAACAGAGCAGCCCTGTCTGTGCTCCTGAGCGAACACACTGAGCCGTGAAACCCTTCCAGCCAGGTCCTCGCTGTGGGGCACGCCGGCAGGCTGCTGCACCAGAGTCAGGATCCTGCTTTGCATGGACTGGTGCACCCCTTCGCCAAGGGGCTTGGGCAGGAGGCAAAATCCACCTGTTGCAGACAGGAGATGGGCAAAAACTAAACCTTTTATGTGGCTATTTGGTGAAGGTGGAGCAGTAAGGTACCAGTTGAGCTTCTGCTTTGCAGACATTTGTTTGCGAGACTGTGTCCGAAGTCCATGTCTGAAGCAGGCTCCTCCAAAGGGAAGACTGTCCTTGCCTTTGATGGATTTTTCATGAGCCTGGTGCACAGGGTGACTCAGGTCCGAAGCACGAGCACATCTGTTTGCTACCACGGCCTGTGTGTCCTTCCCAGGAGGTTTTCTCTCTCTTTTTCCAGAACAAACCTTGCTTTTATTCAGGGAAATGCTTGTTCAAAACAGAAAGCCAGGGTAAATAACTGGTTTTTTCCTTGTTATTTCCTTTACACTTCCAAGACCCCTTATTTTCCATCACTTTTCTGCATGAAGGCAGATTAGGCTGGAGAGAAGCAACCTAGGAGAGCTACAGGTGCTGCACATCATCATGGGGTGCTGGAGGAATGGGGGCCAGGGACTGTCTCAATGGGCATCTCCCATTGCTTTATCTCCCTTGAAAACATGGCTGGGTTTGAGCACGGGGCTGCAGGCAGCACTGCAGGGAGTCGGGGTGACCTGTGTGGGCTGTTCCTTGGGTTTGAGAGAGTGTTGGTTGGGAGCATGACAGTGTTGTCGTGCCCTGGGTCCCTTTTGGACTTGCTTGTGCTGTGGTATAGCCACTGATTTTGGTGTGGGAGGGTCAAATCAGAGAATGCTTTGAGTTGGAAGAGAGTTTGAAGGTCATTGAGTTTGATTGTTAACCCATTGCTTGTTCCCTGGGAGAAGAGAGCAACCCCCACCTCATTCCAACCTCCTGAATTTCAGGCAGTTGTGGAGAGCAAGAAGTTCTCCCCTGAGCCTCCTTTTCTTCAGGCTAAACCCCTCCAGGTCCTTCAGCTGCTCCTCAGAGCCCTGGTGCTCCAGCTCTTTCCCCAGCTCTGCTGCCCTGCTCTGGCCACGCTCCCCTGATTTCTTACAGAAAACTTGTGGTGGCTCCATTATTCCTGTCCCTTGCCATCACTCAAAACCAGTCTGAGCCAGAAGCTGAAAGCCTGGGCTTTGCAGTGGCCCGTGTTGATGAAGCACTTCTCAGTGAAGGGAAAAGAAGCCGGGGAGTTCTTTTCTATGAACAGAAATTCCTTTCTGCTGTATTTTTGCTTAAAAACCCTTTTGCACTTTGCACAAGTGATGGCTGAGCAGCTGGCGGGCTGGGCTTTTGCCAGGTGTGGCAGAGGAGATGGTTTGTGTAGTTGCAAGCAATCTACTCCCAAAGCTTTTGTGTAGACATGGAGCCCAGCAACTTGTTAATTCTGAGCAGTCATTTTCCACGTTTAGGCCATTAGAGACTCTATTTTTGGTGACCTAGTTTGAGCTCTTTAAAAAATAATCAAGCAGCATTTTTCAGATGTGATTTGTAATGGGACTGTGGATTGGTTTTGCAACTTGAAATGCAAGTTGGTGGTGGGGAGGGATGGGGAGTGGAAGCTGCTTTTTGTCTGCCTGGTTGTTGAGTGCCAACATTTGCGATTGATTTTAGATGGCCTCTAGGAAGGTTAATCTGAAAGCCTGTGGCTGGGCTTCGCCACTTCAAGGGTTATTGTTGGACGTGCCGCTGGGAAAATAATCAAGTACCCTGGTTTAAAGAATATTTTCTATGCGATAACCTCCGGGAGTGCTGCTGAGGATTACTGGGCACCATCCAAATGTTGGGGAGGCCTGGGGGTTCACTCCCTCCCCAGCACTAGCACAGGGTTTGGATGGGAGAACAACTGATCATACACCCTCCTCTGCTAAGTCCACTGTCAGACCCACCCCTAAACCATGTTCCCTAACACTGCCTCTATGAGGCTTTTGAATGCACCCATTCAGAAGGAGCCTGTTCCAAGGCCTGATGACCCTTTCAGTGGATTTTTTTAATCTAAACTTCTTTCAGTGCAGCTTGAGTCCATTCACTCTTGTTCTGTCACCAGTTACCTGTGAGAAGAGACCAGTGCCTGCCTCTTAATAACATCCTTTCAGGTGTATAGAGCAAGGAGGTCTACCCTCAGCCTCCTCTTTGCCAGGCTGAACAGCCCCAGCTCCTTCAGCTGCACCTCATAGGACTCTAGACCCTTCACCAGTCCAGTTGCCCATCTCTGAACCTACTCCAGCACCTCAACAGCTAGACTTCAGGCTCCTCCTGGAGACCAGGAGAGCAGCCCAACACAGGTGACACCATGACAAGACGCACAAAGTGATCCCTCTTGCTCCCTACAAAGAATCTCCCTGATAATGTCAGGTATCTGCAAATGTAGGGATTAAATTAGGGAGGACGAAGACATCCCCTCTGTAGGAGTCAGAGCTGTGGGGTGTGTGGAAAGGCTCGGAGATGGATGAGTTTAAAAGATGCTTAGATGTGGCCTTGGGGGATCTGGTTTAGGGGTGAACTTGTCCCCTAAACTAGTCCAACCAACTTGATGGTTGGACTCGATGATACCAAAGGTCTTTTCCAACCTGAATGATTCTGTGATTCTGTGGTTGAGGCAACTACAGGAAAAACTGTGACCACTGTGAGTCATGTCAGCAGTTTCTTCGTGCGGGGTGCTCTGTGTTTCTGTTTTCTCAGCATAAACCCTCTGCCAGAGGCTGGGACTTGGCAAAGACAGTGGTATAACTCAATTGAGATCCAGTTGTTTGTAATTAAAACTGCTTGGCCTATTGGAAGTGTGGGATTCCTCCTGTATTTAATTTATACTGGATTCTTAAAAAGGAAGGAAATTGGCAATTGCCCAGTCTTCACTGCCATTTCCCTGCTCCTGTTGCTCTGAAGTCTCCCGGTCCAACAACTGAGACGTGGCAAACGTTGTAAAGACTGTTCAATTATTTTCTTTTACTGGAAAATAAAAAATCAAACTATGTAAATGCCAGAGAAATTATCCTTTGAAAAGTGACTCCTGCAGATGAACGGCATCGCACATGGATCTTACTTAGCATTTCTAATACACAGAATGCCTGGCCCAAATTACATGATTTGCATTATAAACCACAACAGCTCCTGTGTTGCTGCTGCTGTCCAACAGTGGAACAACGAGGTTTTTCTTTCCAAACTGTATAAATACATATTTACCCAGATGATGCAATTTAGGGCTCTTGTGTTTACATTTTGCTGGTCAGTCAATCGTGCCGACGTCGTTTATAGATGCTGCTTTTTAAATGTGTCCCAGCAAATCCAGGGCTTGAGGAGCACAAGTGCCAGTGCTTGCTGGAAGTCTGGAATCTTGTGTCCAGTTGTGGGCCCCTCAGTTCCAGAAGGACACAGAACTGCTGGAGAGAGTCCAGCACAGAGCCACAAAGGTGGCAAAGGGAGTGGAGCATCTCCCTGATGAGGAAAGGCTGAGGGAGCTGAATCCCTTGAGCTTGGAGAAAAGGAGACTGAAGGGTGACCCCATTAGTGTTGATAAATATGTGAAGGATGGGTATCAGGAGGATGAAGCCGGGCTCTGCTGAGTGTCACTTAGTGATAAGACAAGGGGCAATGGGTGTCAGCTGGAACATAAGAGTGAAGGTGACAGCGTTAGAAGAGGCTGCCCAGGGGTCTTGTGGAGTCTTCTTCTCTGGACACATTTAAAACCCGCCTGGATATGTTCCTGTGTGACTTAGTCTAGATGATCCTGCTGTGGCAGGGCAATTGGACTGGCTGATCTTTTGAGGTCCCTTCCAATCCCTGATGTTCTGTGATTCTTTGACATCTTCAAGCCTTGACTTGGGCCATCCTTACCTGTTTTGGGTAGTTCTTTGGGATTGCTGATCCTCAATGCCTGGAGAGGTTCGGATGCAAGTTTAGTATCCCTGCATCACTAGCATAGTAGGTGTCCCCACCGCTTCAGTTTTATTCCAAGCTGGAGGTCGAAGTCCTAAACAACCTTGAGTCAGTTTGCTCCAGTACATGTTGGCTTCTGGCTGGTATGCAGTGAGGGGCAATGTAAATGGGTGGGTGAACTTGCTGTTCCTTTACTTCTGTGTCCCTTTGCAGACTGGTTTCTTTAAGAGTGGTGTGTTGCTGGTACTGTGTCACCCTCTCTTTGAACTTTCATTGTCTGGTTTCAACCAACTCTGCCAGTCAGGTAGCAATTCAGATGACAGCATGTTCCACCCAAGGACTAGGAAAGTGATCACAGGGAGCTGGCAGGGACCCAGCTGGTGCCTCCTGGCAGGGGTTTGCTGCAGCTTGAGCTCTGCAGCCTCCGGAGCTCCCATTGTCTGTCTGTCCTTGTGCAGCTCATGGAAGAGGTTAGTTGTGGCAGGCGAGGCGAGTTAAGTGAGCAGGACAGCTGAAGTCTCTCTAGGTTAAATGAAGCAATCCCAGAGAAGGGCAGAGCTATATGTTGTGTCATAGCACCTAATCAACAGGCACAGTGTCTGCTGACATTGGGAACCTGCAGATTTTACAAAGGGTTGGCTGCATCCAAGGGCACTGCAAGCAGCCCTGTCCCCCGCGACAGCATCGCTGGCAGCGTTTGCTCCGTGTCCTGGTGAGTTTGTACCTGCCTAGCGAGCTAGTGGTGAGTGCTGCTGGTAATTTCATGTTCCCAGCTCCCCAGACAGACCAGTCTGGTGCTTGGAGCCCTGTGCTGCCAGGCTGCAGGGTGCTGGGTGTGACTGGCAAGCCCAGCTGTGGGCAGCCCCGATCCTAACTTTGAAGCTTGTCGGGCTGTCTCTGCAGCCTGTGAACGAATGTTCATCTGTGACTGGGCTTCAGGAGGAGGGGAAAAGCCTGCTGCCTCTGAATCAGCCATAGCTTGAAATGCCCGAGGCTTTTGAGATAAAAGAAACACCTTTATGATAAATGATGGAAGCAAAGGCACTTTATGCTGTTACAATAATATCGAGGCAAGTGAAGAAAATTCCATGATGCCAGCAGCATCAAACACAGCCCCTTCCACACACAAGGGAATTGGGGATGAGAGCTAGGCAGTGTTGGCTGCTCAGGGATTTATTTCCCATGTAGAAGCTGAGGCTAGTGGGAGCTTTGGGCAGCACCTGCTTGGTGCTGGTGCCTCAGGAGAGCTGCTGGGAGGCAGCTGATTTGTGTTGGTGAGCAGCAGCCTTTCTCCTCCATGCAGAGGGATGATGTTCCCCAAAAGGAAGGCAGTACAATAATCCTGCTTGAGGTGTGCCAGGAGCTGCCACGCTGAAACTTGCGAGAGCTGGACGTGGTAGTAAGAGGATGGGAAGCAAGAGGTGTGTGGGGCGTTGCTGGGGTCACTGCTGACTTTGAGGGATGTTCACCAGTAAGAGAGCACAGGGCTGAAGCAGGTTTCCCAGCACTCTTCCCCCAGTGAAGGGCTGTGTAACACAAACAAACATGTTCTCCTCTCACTCTGAGTGAGCATCAGGGCTTGGTTGGGTTTTTTGGAGAACCAGAAGCCATGTTCTGCTTCTAATCAGTAATTTAGCAGCATCCTATTTGCTGTGTTGATCTCAGAGCAGCACCACAGACCGGAGGGATCTCTGTCCCTGGCTCTGTCACCGTTTGCTGCTTTGCTACTGCACTGGTGTGACCTCCCCCTTCCCTCGCGCCCTGCTCCTTGAACCACATTTCCCACCTCACAGTAGCTCCAGCTGCCTTGTCTAGGCTGCGTTCTGCACTTCATGCGCATGCTAATGGCTGAGTCTTCCTGGAAGGTGGAACCACACTGTGGAGCTGCCACTGTTTTCAGTGTGGTGGGAACATCCCAGACTGACCCAGGGGGGTTGTGGAGTCTCCTTCTCTGGAGACATTTCAAGCCCACCTGGCCATGTTCCTGTGTGACTGGATCTAGGTGATCCTCCTCTTGTGGCAGGGGAACTGGACTGGATGATCTTTCAAGGTCCCTTCCAGTGCCTAACGTTCTGTGATTCTGTGAGCAGAGGCTCATGCACTGGGTGACACGCAGGAACAGCACCACAGAGCAGGGCTGCCTCAGCAGCAGCACCGCTGCACCTCAGATCCATCCCTCAGGCGACGAGAGGGTGGGACTAGCAGCAGCAGGATGCGGAGAAATTGTGAATTGAAGACACATCATGTAAATGGCCCTTTTGCCAGCTGAAACCCCAGCAGGAGGATGATAAAGTGCCCTGTGTTTATTGATACCTGAATGACTGTTTGTTGCCAAAAAATGTGGTTTTTAGAACTTAGCATAAACTCGGTTATCTGCTTGTAGCCTGGTTTAGTATTGATTAGGAAATCTATGGCTTTTTTATAGCCATTGTTCACCTTGGGGAGGAAATAAAAAAGGAAGAAAGCCATTTCAGTTTAATAGCAGCGAGTTCCTACTCTGGGCACACAGTCCCAGCAGCTTGGTTGCCGAGTGCAAAGAAATGGTGGAGATTGCCCTTTCTCCTTTGTTATGGGGTGCTATCGCCTCTCTCCATCTCCATCAGCAGAGCCAGGCAATAATTTACTGCGGTGGACGCTGAGGGATATCGGCTCCTGAGCCGCTCCGGTTCAGGCCCTTTGTCATCGTGAGCTTTCCAGAAGGTAAATAAGTTGATTATGGAGGAAGATTTGTCATGTCAGCAGTTTTGCCCACCCAGCAAGCAGCTCTTTCCTTCCCTCTCTATCGTTACCCCGCCTGTCGTGTGCTGAGCTTTCTCGTGTATGTGGTGTTGGTGGAGTTCCTGCTGTGTCTCAGAGATGTAATTTGGCTCCAAAAAGTCACACTGATGCTGAGTAAGATGAGTGCAAGGTGGAGGTGGATCACAGAGTTAGAGGATGGCTCAGGTTGGAAAGAGCCTCCAAAGGGTCCAACCCCCCTGCACTGAGCAGGGAGATCCTCAACTAGATCAGATGGCACGGGTGTTGTCCAGCCTCACCTGATAATTTGTGTTTTACTTTTGAGCTTTACAGCTTCATGGCATCATCAGGACATGGTGTGACACAGATGTCCTCTTATGGAAAGGGAAGGGTGCAGCCTTTTGCAGCCTAAATAGGCAAGAGAGGAGGAGAAGCAGGTACTTGTATGAGGCAAAGGAAAGTTTGCTAAATGTTCTTTGGCAGAGAAGCAGAGAGATGAGCTAGTGGGCGGTGGAAGGGAGCAGAGAGCCTCGGTGAGGAGTCTATAAGAGCTGAGCTTGGCTCGTTTGGTGCAGCAGAACACAGGCTCAAATGGAGAATTAATTGCTGTCAATACCTGAAAGCAGTTTGCACCACGGAACAGCGCCAGCGCACCAGCAAGTGTCAAGTACAATCCAACCCCCTTTGCTTTTGCGCAGGTGTGGGCAGGTGACAGTTCCCTTCTTTCTCAAGCTGTGGTTCAGCAGAAGCCAAACCCAGAGCTCTTGCAGTGACAGGCCTTTCACATTCCCGCTGGCAGATGGAACTGAGGTCTGTGAGGGTTGTGTTCCTGGACAGGATTTATCCTTCGATTTGTAATGCTTTACTTTAGCATTAAACCATCAGAGGCTGGCAGAGTCAAACAGGGATAGAGAAGTGGTGTCACAGGCATTGGCCAAGTGGGATGCTACAGGACTCAGAGAAGGATCAGCCAGCCAGAGAAAACCATTAGAAAAAATAGTGTCAGTACCTCACTGGGTCTGCGTTGCATTGCTGAACGTGAGCTGCTGCTGCCCCCAACATCACGGGGTGAAGCACGACATGTGCACGTTCCCCTGTGATGTTCCAGAAGAACAGGCCGCCGAACCATACATGCTGGCTTTTGGCTGATAAACTTTTCAGATGTTGAAGCGTGTGAGATGTGCTCTGCACACAAGGTCTTCCTCATGGAAAGGGTGATCAGAACCTGGACTGGACTGACCAGGGCAGTGGTTGAGTCCCCATCCCTGGAGGTGTTGAAGGTCAGCCTGTCTGTAGCCCTTAGTGCCCTGGTCTGGCTGCTGTGGTGATGTTAGGTCCTGTTCTGGGCTGGATGAGCTCAGAGGGCTTTTCCAGCCTCAATCCTTCTGCGATTCTGTGGTGTTTTCCATATGTGTGTGTTTGTAAATACACATACAGACTATTTACACACACACGGATGTTGCACAGAGAATCTGAACTTTGCGATCACTCCAGAGTGCCAAACCCTCAGGCACTTGTATCAGGGTTAAATTAATGCTGGTGTAATTAAAATGGTAATAGTATTTGTTAAGATTATTTAAATAATTCATTTTCCTCCTGTTGATGTGGAGTGTGCTTGGGTTCAGCAAAGAGATGCCGAGTGAGAGCAGCCTCTCCCGTAACGATTTCATGATAATCTGACCTTTGGTGGCCCGAACTCGCAGCAGCTGGCACTCGCTGTGTGGTTTACAGACCGTAAAGTAATTAATATCTACAGAATACTGCTGCTGCCCTTCTGAGGTTGTTGGGTCCTTGAGTGTTCCCTTCTCTCTCTCTTCAGCCGTCTTTTCTTTCCGTAAGTCCCTGGATATTGAATGAGAAACACGTTTTCACAGCCGCCTCCGAGTCGGCTGCCAGCTTTGGGTAGAGAAGGCCTTTGTTGAATGGGTCACAGAATCACAGAACATTAGGGATTGGAAGGGACCTCGAAAGATCAGCCAGTCCAGCCCCCCTGCCACAGCAGGATCACCTAGATCCAGTCGCACAGGAAGATGTCCAGGTGGGTTTAAAATGTCTCCAGACAAGGAGACTCCACAAGCCCCCTGGGCAGCCCCTTCCAGTGCTCTGCTGAGTACGCCAAAGCCTGAGCTTGGATGACCCTCTTCAGCTCTTTCTGAGGGAGGACAGGTCCCCACTGTGGTTGATGAGGTTGATGAGGCAGCAGTGGACAAGTTCAGTCTGCTCAGCCCAGACTTGTTCTGCAGTTTTTGGACGCAGCCTGGTTTGTGCTGGATCACGAGTGGGATGGGAGGTTTTGGGGCTCGGGCTGCTGCAGGACAGATCCCAGCTGAGGGAGGCTTAGGGAGCCCCTTCTGTTTAAGGTTTCAGAAGCTATAACTCAAAATCTGCCAGGCTTAATTTGAATTTAATTGCATTTAATATGAAGTACAATAACAGCTCTTGAAAAGCTGTCTTTCAGGGAGAGGTAATAAGGGTGATAATAAAACCAGGTGAGGAGAGAGAGACCCTTTTTTAGCTTGCTGCATTATTTTATCACTGTCAATCACCTGGGAACTCCTTGGAGGTAATTCCTGTACAGTTAATAACGTTGTTTCTGCGATGACTTTAATGACTGAACCTTTCTTCCCCCTTTAACTATGACAATAACTGCTCTTGCTTTTTCTCCTTCAACAAGCTATTGTGTGTGGTTCAGTACATTAGGGAACATTATTAAATTTAGAGGTTTCCTCTAATTAAGCCATTGGTAAAAGATTGCTTGTCCAATAATGTGCTGGTGATAAGTACTGAAGGAAATTATATCCTGAACAGAGTATTACCCTTTTCCTGACAGGCTTCTCCTAAAAAAAGAACAAAATGATATAAAAATAAAGAGCTAAGATTGCAAACTCAGGCTCTCAGAAATTAGATGATACCAGAATGACAGCTGCCTGAACCTGCTTTGCCTTAGGAAAGCCATGTCCTGTCCTTCTCCACTCCTTATCAGCAGCCATTCCCCTTCCTGCTCTGATCCCCTGCCCTGCACCCCATTGCCTCCTCTCATACAATTACCTTGGTCCAGTTTGGGGCACCTCAGTACAAGGAAGACATCGAGGTGCTCGAGTGAGCGCAGAGGAGGACAGTGAAGCTGGTGGAGGGCCTGATGAGGAGAGGCTGAGAGAGCTGGGTCTGTGTAGTTTGAGGAAGAGGAGGCTAAGCAGAGACCTCATGGCTCTCTGATCTGAAAGGACACTGTAGAGATGTTGGTGCTGGTCTCTTCTCACAGGTAATGAGTGACAGAGGCAGAGGGAAGGGCTTCCAGCTCCAACAGGGAAGGGTTAGACTGGACAGCAGGAAAAAATTCTCCATGGAAAGAGCAGTCAGGCACTGGAAGGGGCTGCCCGGGGTGGTGGTTGAGTCCCCATCCCCAGAGGAATTTAAAAGTTGCTTAGATGTAGTGTTGGGGGATGTGGTTTAGGGGTGACCTTGTGGAGTGGGGTTGATGGTTGGGCTCAGTGATCCCCAGGGTCTTTTCCCAACAGAATGATTCTGTCATTTATTCTCAACTCTTTAATTCAGGAACTTTTTCTAGTCTCATTGCTGGAAAAGAGAGAAATAGTTTTATGTAGAGCTTTCTCATACCCCCCTTCGTAAGTTCATCTGTAATTCAAACAAAAAAGAGGTGTTGCTTGTGTGCCTTGAAGGAACCGCAGAACCACCGAACATTAGGGGTATGGAAGGGACCTCAAAACATCATCCAGTGCAATCCCCCCACTACAGCAGGATCCACTAGAGCCAGTCGCACAGAAACATGTCCAGACAGGTCTTAAATGTCTCCAGAGAAGGAGACTATTTGTTGATTGTTTCAGTAACTGCACGTAGGGATGATGGTATTTTTAAGATCACTAGTTATTCAGCAGCTCCTATCTACTGTAGAAACGTGAGTCTTGTGGTTATTAGTGTTCTTACTGTTGTTACTGAGTCTGCAAAAGACCTGTGAGCTCGTCCAGCCCAGCCCAGGACCTAACATCACCACATCAGCCAGACCAGGACACTAAGGGCCACAGCCAGTCTGTCCTTCAACACTTCCAGGGATGGGGACTCCACCACTGCCCTGGGCAGTCCATTCTAGCATCTGATCACCCTTTCCATGAGGAAGGGCTTCCTCACATCCAACCTAACCCTCCCCTGGTACAGCATCAGGCCCTGCCCTCTTGTCCTGGTGTTAGTTGCCTGGGAGAAGAGCCTGACCCCCACCTGACTACAACCTCCCTTCAGGAGTTGGAGAGAGGGAGAAGGTCCCCCCCACACAGCAAATATGTTAAGTGGGAGAAGTTTTTAATGTGCCCTCTTGGAGAAAAATAGAGGGATGAACACAGAGAAAGGTCATATTTGACAGTGACTTCAGTCGCTGCAGATGATGGGTTGTTTTCCTGCTTGGTGACACCCTTCATCATCTCCAAATCTGTGTGCCTTTCCCAAAGAATACCTCTGAATTTGAAAATCAGATGCATTTACTAATTGCTCACATCTTATAAATTATGGATCTATCCTGGAAGGAAACTTTTAACAACCTATTAAAGCCTGAATAGCAGAGCTATTCTCCAGCTTGTGGATAAACAAAACAAACCCACAGCTTTAAAACCAACGAGAAGCCTCTTTACGTTTTATCTTAATGGAAATAAACCTAATCAAAAGCCAGCGATTAATGGATCTCCCCAGGGTTTCTGTTCTTGAAGAGATTAGAGTTACAAAGGCTGAAATGCTTTCAATAGGTAGGTGTGACGTGGGGCTCAGATAGGCTATTTGTATATGCTCAGCTAGAAATAAGAGTCTCTAAAATCCATGATTGGGATGCAGATTCTCCTCTTCAATTGAAAGCAGACAAACAGTCAACAGCTCCTCCAATATTCCCTCACTTAACGCATGCACAAACGTCCTGGAGTGCCAATAATGCCAGTTCCTCTCAGGAAAGGCATTCAAAACACACTTTAATGAGTGCCTCTTGCACACATGAAACAAACTCAGAGTGTGTTTTTGAGGCAGGATTTTCTCAGGAATGGAAAGCAAAGCTTCCAGAAATAAGCTCCCTGCTTTTTTTTTTTGGCAGTTGGACAGCCCAGCTCTTTGCTTCTTGCAGAAAATAAAACCCACCCCAAAAGCCCAGGAGAAGAACGTTGAACTGAAATTTGGCGAGGTTAACATCTTTGCTGTGTCTGTGGCCAGAAATAGAAACAGCCTCTTGCTGTCGGGAGCAGCCTGACACCTTCATCTGTGGTTTGAAGAGAAAGATAGAGAAGCCCTGCTTTTCAGCACCACCTCTGTAGTAGATCTCTGGGATGTTTAATTCATTCTGTGTCGCTCCAAGAACCACAGAACATTAGGGAAAGGTCCAATCCCCCCACCACAGCAGGATCACCTAGACTAAGTCACACAGGAACCCATCCAGGCAGGTTTTAAGAAGTGGGAACCACGCCAGCCAAGGGCTCCTGTTGCTTCCGCCGTGGATGGTGGAGAAACTTGAAGAGATGTGTTTGATTTACCTGGCTGACTGTAGACTTTCCTGTAATCCCTACCAGCTCGCTGCATACTAGGGGAAAACCGAAACCGTGATGTCTGATGTGCCTGTCGCTCATCACACATTAAATGAACAGGGCTCCCCGATGTGCTGCAACTGCTTGTGCGATCTGGAGGAGCACGTGAGCAGCCTCCCAAGATGTAGCTGAGCTAGACACAAGGAACAATGTCACGGGGATTTAAAGTGTCGGGAAGAGGAGCAACAGTTCTGGGTGCCTCACTTCAAGACACTGAGGGGCTGGTATAGGGGAGCAGGGAGGCTGGAGAAAGGACTGAAAGGAAAGTCTGATGAGGGGAGGCTGAGGGAGCTGGGGGACATCTTCCCTGATGTCCAATCTGACCCTCCCCTGGCACAACTTGAGGCTGTTCCCTGTTTCCTATCGCTAGTAACTTGTGAGAAGTGATCCCCAGCTCTCTATACCCCTTGATGGTGCTCACAGCTTGTCTTAGGCTCTGGCTGGCTGAAGGAAACTGATACAGGAGGATGTGTTTTCCCATGTTTATTACCTTCCTAAAGTGCTTCCAGATCGTTGATATGATTTGGTTTATGAAATAGCAGTTTGTGCCGTTTCATGTTGCCCAGAAAGAAGCTGATTTACTCGATTGAAGCTCCCAAAAGCAAAGGAAGCAAAAGGCATCAGTCCCTCCAGCTGGAAATCCTGTAACTGGGCAGCCGTGGGCTGGTGTTCTTAGAGTTCCTGCTAAATGTAGCTACTCCTGAGTAGCCTGCATGGTAAAACATTCTGTAACAGCACAGCGCTCTCGTTGTGGTCTTTCCCATCTCATTTGTGGGTAAATGTTCCCTGGAGAGATGATACAAGAAACTCTCCTGGAAACCGCTCTGCCGATACGTTGAAGGCCCATCAGGTCTTACAGACAGAATGTCACAGTCCTTACTGCCTTGCTAAGTATGTGGCTGGCTGGAGCTTTCCTGAGGACAGAAGGATGCTGGCTGTGAGCACTGGGTTGTTGCAGAGTCAAGATACCGTCTAGGTCCTAACGCTGCTCATCACGAGCGGTTTAGGAGGTCTCATGTGCACTGAGCAGCCCGAGTACCTCAGCGTCAGGCGCCGCCTAAGCCGATGTGCAAACACAGGGATTATGTTCTAGACAGAAAACGTTGGGAAGCCTCTCAAATATTGATGTTAGACTGATCAGTTCCTCTGTTCAGATGGCATTTTTAACCCAGGGATAGGTATAGACACGTGGTGCACGCTGACACCAGAGCTCCAGTCTGACTCAGTCAGCAGGGAGGATCCTTGGATGCACCTTCAGAAATTGTATTTCAAAATTTGAAGCAGAAAGGGTTTCTTGTCTTCCAGTCGTTTGCATGTAATTTCTGTCTAAGGGACAGTGGGTGTAAACTGGGACCTAGGAGGTTCCACATCATTATGAGAAAGAACTTCCTCACAGGGAGGGTGACAGAGCACTGGAAGGGGCTGCCCAGGGAGGTTGTGGAGTCTCCTTCTCTGGAGACGTTGAAAACCCACCTGGATGTGTTCCTGTGTGACTGGATCTAGGGGATCCTGCTGTGTTGGGGGGATTGGACTGGCTGATCTTTCGAGGTCCCTTCCAATTCCTAGTGTTCTCTGATTCTGTGATTTCAATTTCTCATTCCCATATTCTTGTTTATTAATAATATAAATTTTACACTTTCCACATTTTTTCCTCCAACCCTACTATGCAAAATGAATTAAGATGAACTTCCAGAGTCTGCCCAGGTTTTGGTCCCACACTGTCATTACCTGGTATTTATGGGGTTTCCTTTCCAAATGCCAGATTTAGCCATTGATTCTAGACGTTGTGTTGCCTGCAAGCCCTTCTGTAGTGTGAATTAGCTCAGACTCAGCCTACTGTGCTTCGTGCATTCAGCAGTGTGATCCCTACATCCACCTCAGTAAATAACTAACCACACAGCTAATTCTTCTATTTTAATGTGTGAAAAGTCCCACTCGGGGAATCACAAAGTGTAAGGACCAGCCATTCACAAAACAAAGCCTTAGTTCAACATCTCCCAAGGTGGGTTCTATAAATTATGCAGCAAAATGTTCTTCACGTACAATTTTCCAGCAGCTTTAACAAAAGAGATGCATCTAACTGCTGCTGCTTGAGATGTGAGGGAATCAAATGCTGTGTTCAATGCATCGATCTGCAGCTCAGGATGTTATTAGTGCTTTGTGAGCGTGGTACCAAGGAAGAGCGGATGTCTGTGAGGACATGAGCATCATTTAAAGGTTCTGCCAGCTGTCTTGAGTAACTGGATCACAGTTGGATTCTGCAGCCATGCAGCAGTGCAAGGTTCCCCAGGAACAGCCCTGAAAATGACATCTAAGCCTTTAATACATTCTACAGCAAACCGGTTCTGTGAGGGGCTACAGGAGAGCTGGAGAGGGACTTTGTATGATCTGGGTGATGCTGCTGTGGCAGGGGGATTGGACTAGATGATCTTTGGAGATCCTATCCAATCCCTAAAGTTCTGTGATTCTGTGACTGGTGATAGGACAAGGGGAATGATTTCAAGCTAAAAGAAGGGAGATTGAGATGGCATCTGAGGCAGACATTCCTTCCCGTGAGGCTGCCCGGGGAGGTTGTGGCTGCTCCATCCCTGGAAGTGTCCAAGGCCAGACTGGATGGGGCTCTGGGCAACCTGGTTTGGTGAGAGGTATCTCTGCCTATGGCAGTGGGTTGGAACTGGTTGAGCTCTGAGCAACCTTCCAACCTCAACCCTTCTATGAAACTGAAAGACTCCAGGAAATCCCTGTATTTTTGGCAACATTTTGAAACTAAACTGCAGCTTCAGTGGTTTGGGCAATAAATTCTGTGCAGGTGCCAAGGGCAGCTCCAGTTACGATACAGCACTTGCTTCTGAGCAACTGGAGAAGGCACCGCAGAAATGGTTCTCACAACCCGTATACTGATGCTGGTCAGTCTCTCAGACTTGAAGGACTTCTGCTGGGGCTTGTACAGTGGTTCTGAAAAGCTGTTGGTACTCTGAAGGGCTTGCCAGCACAGTTTCAAGAGTGCTGATGTAACTGAAGGATGCTCAGCCTGGAAGACACAAAGCTCATTGTGGAAGAAAATGCCCTAGGGGCATGCTCTGTGTTAGCTTTGATGCTGTCTCTCGATTTAGAGACCTCTTAGACATGAGAAACATGTCTAAGGGATGGGGCTTTGAGAGAAGCTGGCAGCAGCCGTGGGCCTGATTACTGTTTCCTGAACCCCTGGCCAGCTGGTTAACGGTTCCGAACCTCCAAGGAGCAATGCGTGGAGCAGCTAAGTGAGCCCCAGCAAATGCCTTTGCCTTCTGGTTCCCACACCTTGGAGATCAGCTTACACTTAGCACTGGCAGTGCTGTGGCTGCTTAGAGGCCCCTTTGTGGTTCTTCAGTAAACACTCATTTCTTAATTATGACGAACGAGAGATGTTTGCGCCGCATGGGCACAAGTGCAGGAGCAAGTAATGAGCATGCGTGGGTGGTGTGTTAGGTTACCAGCAGCTACAGGCAGGTCCAAATGAATTTAGTGAAGGTGGATGTTGTGATTGGCCGGGGAACTCATTTAAAGTTAAACAAGAGTTGTCTTTGCACAATGCACCGAGGAAATCACGGCCACGATCTGCCTCTCTTAGGCTTGAACGCAACACAGTGCCCTTTGGAAGGCCCTTGGATCGGAGTCAGGAAGTGCTGGAGGGTCAACGTAGGTCCTTGGATCAGAGTCAGGAGGTGTTGGAGGATCAGCCCAGCTCCTTGGATCAGAGTCAGCAGATGTGTTGTATCTGCTGGCAGCCGAGTGGTACGAGGTGCCTTGCTGAAATGAACATCCCCTGAAAATAGAAATTACTGTATTTGCAACAGGTGGGATGGAAAGTGTCCCCTCAGTTTATTCCCTCCATATATCTGCTTTAAACATCTTTACCCTCATTCAAGCCTTGTGGTGGAAGAAGAACCCCCTTCTCAGTGGAAACCCCTGAGCCTCCCCACTCCAGTGGGTCTGGTCTGATGAGGCTATACGAGATCAGGCTCAGCAGTGGGATAAATAAAATACAACACCCCCTTGGCCCCAGTAGAGCTCTGCTCTGTGCCTCAGCCACCACCTAACCCTCCACAGGAGCTGTTCAGATGGCTCAGTGGTGTTTATGAGAGACATCAGCTTCCCTAATTGTCCATCGATCTGTTGTTCTGGGCAGAAGGATGAAGTTTCCACTGTTATTTCGCTCCATTTCACTCAGATTTGTTTAACATGAGCTGAAGGATGATTTTGGATAGCAAAGAGCAGTCTTGCCTTGTGCTCCTCTCTGACAGGATAGTTCTGGCTTTGCTCTTAGGACCTTCAGATGCTTTAGCCGTGGCTACCTCTTAATAATTGTCATTAAGAGAACAGATTGTCTGGAGCTTGTTTTTACAGTTCATCCACTGAAAAAGAACCTCTGAGAACAACCTTCTTGGTTTTGGTGCCATCCTGGGCCCCTGTTTCTTTGCACAGCCATTCGCACCCTAAAAAATGGCTGAGGGGCCACTGGGCACCATGTTGTGCTGGTCGCCCAGGGTGGGGAGCTTTGGGTCTTCACTGGGTCCGTGTCATTGACAGGTGACATGTTTTAAGGTTAAAAAAAACTGGCTGTGTTTGGGATTGTAAGAGACTGGTTAATAGGCTGTGCCTGGTTTTGGGGTACAGGGCAGTGCACAGCAAGTTGTGGGGCATCTCCTGTCCAAAGTGCATGTGAGGAGCTTTCCTCTGGTAAATGAGTCAGACCCAAACACTGTTGTTCTACAGTGGCTCATGAGGCTTTAGACTTGTCAATACTTCCCTGCACTCAGTTGGTTTCCTGCTAGAGTCATGGCCCTTCATTATTTCAGATCTGGTACCCAGCCAGCCCAGTCAGAGGTGCAGACATCTCTGACTCTTGACTCCTCAGAGGTGTCTCCTCATCTGCTCAGAGGGTTCAGTGAACAGTGTCCCTTGTCCCAAAGTACCTCCTGGAGTATGACGGAGCCTGTCACTGCCTCACTTGATGGCTTCTCCCCGCTTCTTGTAGCAGGGTTGGCACTGGCTGATCTTTAGAGGTCCCTTCCAACCTCCCCAAGCAACATTCTCTGATTCTGACAAGTGCGTCTCAGGAGCTGGAAGGGTTACAAGGAAAGGTGAGACCCTGCTGGCCAGGAATTCCCAGTCAAAACATACTGTAATGAGGTTAAGGGAGAGCCCCACAGAATCACAGTGATGGTTGCCAGAGTTCATTTGGTTTTCCCCAGGAGAGACTTCTAGCTTTGTCTACTGGCAATTGAGCTGCCTCTTTCCATTCCAGCTGCAGGCTATGAGAATAAAATGCAGCTATTTGCATCCCATCTCCTTTCTCACTTTCCTGGGGGACAGACTTGAGAGAAATGTGTTTTTGCAAGGCTCTCCAGCCCTGGCAGGCAGACTGAGCTGGGAGGTGAGAGCCTACCACTGTGTCTGTGCTGTGAGTCACTTCACCCTCTTGGTGGGACACAGACGTGTGCTGAAGCACAAGCAGCTCAGACAGAGCAGTGGGATACCCGAGCCTATCCCCAAGTCCAGGACACCTGAAAAGAAACACGCTGAGCCTTGTGTGCAAAGGATGAGGGCCTCAAGCCATACCCACCCTTGGCACGGATTGCAGAGGAGGAGCTCAGGCTGCTGATCCCGTCTGGCTTGGAGATTTGTGAGTCTGCATGGAAGGGAGCAGGCGTGACTGCAGCAGGGCTTGGAGTGAGCTCCAAACGAGCAGGGTCCATTTTCAGCAAGAATCACATCAAAACTAGCAGGGGCTGGCAGAGTGACAACGTTAGCCAGGAGGAGGTGAAAGGAGAGCTGCCTGCTGCACTCCCAGTATAGTTTTCACGCTGGACCAGTGAGAAAACCCACCACTCTGCAGAATGACTTGTTGCTCTGCCATTTTCAATCGAATATTCTAATCAAATAAAGTAAGCCCCCAAATTAATAAAACAGACCAGAGAGGACTTGGTCAGGTACAGTTCTGGAGCTGCTTTTAATTTCATGTCAGCACGATTCCAAGATAAACACCCTTCTCAATTTATTAGAGCAATGACACTGTCCCTAGAATGCCAGTGGAGAAGTCAAAGCCATCAGTATTATACCATAGTATACCATCCTGGTATTTCTTAAATTCCAAGACAGCTCCAGGGAATTTTTGCCTGTGATGAAACCCAAATTCCTGACCGAAGTGGCTAAACCAAAATGTCTGCAAGCAAAGGGCTGTCGTGAAGATGCTGGAAGCCTTTTGGTTGTGAAGGGAGTGGAGCAGCTCCCTGATGAGGAAAGGCTTAGGGAGCTGGGTCTCTTTAGCTTGGAAATGAGGGGTGACCCCCATGAATGTTGATGAATATGTGAAGGGTGGGTGTCAGGAGGATGAAGCCAGGCTCTGCTCAGTGGCATCTAATGCTAGGTCAAGGGGCAGTGGGTGTCAGCTGGAACAGAGGAAGTTCCACATCAATCTGAGAAGGAACTTCTTCATGGTGAGCGTGACAGAGCACTGGAAGGGGCTTCCCAGGGGGGTTGTGGAGTCTCCTTCTCTGGAGACATTTAAAACCCACCTGGACATGTTCCTGTGTGACCGGATCTGGGTGATCCTGCTGTGGCAGGGGGATTGGACTGGATGATCTTTTGAGGTCCCTTCCAATCCCTAATGTTCTGGGATTCTGTGATAATGGAATCAGTGTCCCAGGGTATAATGCAGCTCTGCATTTACTGCTGAACTCCTGAGATGCACTTTTCAACTTAGCCCATCTCACTGGGCTCTTATCAGAGCCCTCTAATGACACTGCTCCGTTTAGATGCCAGGCAGGTCCTGAAATAGCTCCAGAGCTTTTTCAGCAGCTTCAACGTAGTGCAGACACTTGACTTCAGAAGGACAGCCTAGTGCCTGAAGTCTGAGACACATAAATCCTTCTCGGTGGACCCTGCCACCCTTGTTAGTAATCTTATGGACTCTTCCAATCCTAAGAAAAGGCTGTTGTGCACCCCCGTGTGAAACCCTGGCAGCGGCACCAGCGCAGCCGAGCAAGAGCCTCTCCTTTGTGCCGCAGCTCCGCGTTGCCGTCGCTGTCAGCGATCCCCATACAACACATGCATGCAACACAGGTGCTGGTTGTTGTTGGCTTGTTTGTTTTTATTGCGGTATCGACTGGAGTCCCCGTTGCGTTAGTTATCGCCTGCGCGCGCTGCTCTGAGCAGAATTTGTCTTCCGGCGTCGTGTTGGAGGTATCGACTCTGCCGACGGGAGGAAGCCCGTGTGTGCATCCACTTAAGCAACACAAGCAGCTCCATCAATTGCTGTCCCTTAAATATATGCGGGCCCACGCACAGATCTTCTGTGCACTCTGAGCTGGTGTCTCTTGTAAGGACAGCCTGAGAGGAGAAGGCTCCGGGGGGTCCTTACAGTGACCTTCCAGTCTCTGAAAGGGGCTGTCAGGAGGCTGGAGAGGACTATTCAGCAGGACAGAGAAAGATAGGATGAGGGGTCCTGATTTGAAGCTGGAAAAGGGTAAAGTTAGGTTAGACATAGTTCTTAGTCTGAGGGTGGTGGGTCCCTGGAACAGGCTGCCCAGAAAGGCAGTGGAGGCCCCATCACTGAACATTAGAGATTGGAAGGGGCCTGGAAAGATCATCTAGTCCAATCCCCTCTGCCAGAGCAGGATCACCTAGACCAAGTCACTCAGGAACACATCCAGGTGGGTTTTAAACATCTCCAAAGAAGGAGTCTCCACCCCTGGAGCCATTCAGGGTCAGGCTGGATGGTACTTTGAGCAACCTGGTCTGGTGACTGATGGCCCTGCTTGTTGTAACTGGGTTGGGATAGATGGTCTTTGGGGGTCCCTTCCAACCCAATACATTCTGTGCTTCTGTGAATTAGGGGAGGCTGGAAAACTCTGCTGGAGACCTGGAGAAACCCTTTCCAGCACAGGGTGTCCTGCCTCTGGGAGCAGCTCTGGGAACCCCTCAGCCTGTGTGAAGTCCTGCCTGGGATGGTGGTGCTTTGTGTAAATGTTGAAATAACAGTTTTCCAAGGCATTTGCAGATTTCTAAGCCATTTGTTTATAGAATTAACTTTATATTTGAGAAAACCATCCTTTTAAATCTTATTTTCCTAGTTCAGTTCATCTTTTGGACTTTGAAAAACTGTTTCTTGTTACTGGGTTTTGAGGTGTTTGGGTTTTTTTGACTTTACAACCTGGGCAGGCAACCCCTGAGGATCAGCAGGAGGGTTAGTGAAGCAAACAGTCAGTTCAGCCAACCCAAAGATGGAACAGTCATTTTGCTGAAGATTTTGATAGAGGGATTTGTAGCCTCTGTGGTTCCAGGCACTTCCAAATGAGGCCTGAAGCTGGACCTTCTCAAAGGGAGTCCTGGTGGACAGCAGGGTGACCACGAGCCAGCAATGTGCCCACGTGGCCAAGAAGGCCAGCGGCATCCTGGGGTGGATCAGAAGTGGGGGTGGTTAGCAGATCAACAGAGGTTCTCCTCCTCCTCTGCTCTGCCCTGCTGAGACCACATCTGGAATCTTGTGTCCAGTTGTGGGCCCCTCAGTGCAGGAAGGACACAGAGCTGCTGGAGAGAGTCCAGCACAGACCCACAAAGATGGTGAAGGAAGTGGGCATCTCCCTGATGAGGAAAGGCTGAGGGAGCTGGATCTTGCTAGCTTGTAAAAAAGGAGACTGAGGGGTGACCTCATTAACGTTGATAAATACGTGAAGGGTGGGTGTCAGGAGGATGGAGCCAGGCTCTGCTCAGGGGCATCTAATGATAGGAGAAGGGGCAGTGGGTGTGAGCTGGAACACAGGAGGTTCCACATCAATATGAGAAGCAACTTCTGTATTGTGGGGGTGACAGAGCCCTGGAAGGGGCTGCCCAGGAGGTTGTGGAGTCTCCTCTGGAGACGTTTAAAACCCACTTGGACATTTTCCTGTGTGACTGGATCTGTGTGATGCTGCTGTGGCAGGGGGATTGGATCTTTCGAGGTCTCTTCCAGTCTCTAATGTTCTGTGATTTCTAACACGATTGTTATGTTTTGTCTTTCAGTCTATCCGAGAAGTCACTGGCTACGTTTTGGTGGCTTTGAATCAGTTTGAATACCTGCCCTTGGAGAACCTGCGCATCATTCGTGGGACCAAGCTCTACGAAGAGCGATACGCTTTGGCCATATTTCTTAACTACAGAAAGGATGGGAACTTTGGACTCAGGGAACTTGGCTTGAAGAACTTGACGGGTAAGTGAAACTCGTGGTCATTCCTGATTAGTTGCAAGAAGATCTGAGCTTGTTGATTTGTCTGTGTGCCCTCAGTCACTTGCATCTGCAACAACAGAGGTTCCACAGAGGTTGTGCATTGTCTGAGAGACTCGTTGGTTCTTTATGTTGTTCCTGTTTTGGTTCACAACTGTGCTGATTGATGACTGCATGGGTATGTCATACAAACGTTACTGAAGGAGCAGTAGATGAGTATTTGCCTTTGTTTTGAGACTGTGATCTGTTGGTTTCTTTGTGATCCATGGCTGTTACATGTGTTGCTCCAGGAGTTACGTGTTTTCTGCCAAGTGTTAGCTTGGTTGTGGCATCAACTCAGTCACACAGTGAGAGTAGTGCTTTTGTTGCTGAGACAGTCCTTTCAGCCAAGCCCAAGGTTTTACATTCATCTCTAAATGTGGGGCTGGATCATGGTGTGGGGTCCATCAGTGTTTCATTCCTCCCAGCTCAGGATCTACAGGGAGTGGTTTGGGAGACTAAAAATGGGTTAAATATCATTGAACTGTAACTTAATGAAGCACAGGCAGCAGCAAAGCCTTTCCAGGGAGTTCACTGGATGGATTTTATTGATACCTGGTTCCTCACCGGCCGTGATAATTTCTACTGTGAGCTTTAGTGTTTATGAAATGGCTTTACTTGTGCTAGCAGCTGAACGCTGACTGAAGATCACTCAGCTGAGCTGCAGATTGAGAATACAGAGAGGTGGGAGACTTCTGAACTATCCCAGGGTGGTGGTTGAGTCCCCATCCCTGATTGAGTTTAGAAGATGCTTAGATGTAGTGCTGGAGGATATGGTTTAGAGGTCAACTTGTAACGTAGGATTGATGGTTGGACTCAGTTATCCCACTCTGCTTTTATTGTGCTGCAGTGTTCAGAGCAGCGCACAAGTGCTTACGGCTCCTTGTTGTTCAAGCCTCACTGGGCCAGCAGCTAAAATACCAGGAGAGAAAAGGAGCCTCAGTATATTTATTGTATGATGCAGCCATTTACAAGCTCTTTAGAGGCTGACTTTTTCTGGTCAGCCTCTCTCTTCTGGTCACAGTTTTGGCAGTTTTCTTTGCTGTTACCGGAGGGCTTCCCCAGGTCTCTAAATCCCCACTGCTTACTACTCTTCTCTCTATCACTGTCACAGTCCAGTTAACCTCCTCTTCTGTGCCCACCTTTCTTCCCATCTTCCTGGGTGAGGATGTTTATTGTGAGTGTCTGTGCCTTCCCATAACACAGAGCCATAGCACTGGGTGATGAGAATGTTACGTGCTTCTTCGCACACTTAGTGGATCTCAAAGTGCTTCGTGAAAGACGTGGCTGGGTGAAAGTGAGACAGCAAGGTGGTATGAGGCCGAGACCAATGAAGGATTGGAACACTTTCCTCTTGAGTCCGAGGTTGCAGTTCTGCCAGCAAGTCAGGGTTGTGTTTTCGGTGCTTGTTTAGCCTTGGCTTTGCGGCTCAGCAAAGTAAAAAGCCCTATCTTGTTGGGCTCTGGCTCAAGATTCTCTTCTTGAACCAGCTGCCCTGCACCAACGGACAGTTTGTGTGACTCCAGAGGTTCTCTCTTAGGTGCCAAGCACAGCACTGAAGCTGCCCAGCCAGTAGCTCCTCTTTCTTTTCAAGTGTTGTAGAACCTGCCGTGTCTCAGACTTTGGGAACCTCACGTGAGATCATCACAGCCGCTTCTGATGGAGGTGTTTACAGAGGTTTCCAGTGGGATTGTTTGGCTCCAAATGTATTGTCATTTCTTGGAAGAAAAGTGCCTAATAACACTGGCTTGTCTCCACTGAGCACTTAAAATAGCTCCTGGGTGCTGAGTAGGAGCCAGCGCAGTGCGTGCTTCCAAGTGCTCTCAGTGTTTTCTGTGGCAGGGCCTCGTGAGTCTCTTCAGCAGCTGCTCCTTGACCATTCTGTGTGTGGGGAAGATGCACCTGGCTATTTTAACCCACAGCCTGCTGCTCTCCCTGGAGCACGTTAATGTTTCCTAACTCATCTTTAGCATTTACAGCTGCATAAAAACACCCGGTGGATGTGAGAGCTGGCAGCGCTGCTGGGCTGAGGTAGATGAGCTGCATCTGAGCCTGTCCTGTGTTTGCCTGCTGCTCCATGTTTAACTCACAAACCAGCAGTGATTTGTTATTAAATTCAAGATGAGTTTGCATCCTTCAAGCTTCTAGGCCACTTGAACAGTCCATCTCTTTCACTTGTGGAAAACATAAGCATACATGTGAGGAACTATCTTTCCAGGGCTTGTGCCTTGCTCACAGCAGGCTGGGAAGTTCTCCTATTTGTGCAGTTGCTGGATGAGGAGATCCTGAGGGTATTAGAGAATCACACAGAATCATAGAACATTAGGGATTGGAAGGGACCTCAAAAGATCATCCAGTCCAATCCCCCTGCCACAGCAGGATCATCTAGATCCATTCGCACAGGAACATGTCCAGGTGGGTTTTAAATGTCTCCAGAGAGGGAGACTCCATAACCTCCCTTACAGTGCTCTGTCACCCTCACTGTGAAGAATTCCTTCTCATATTTATGTGCTGTGGGAGACTGTGTCAAATGCCTTACTCAAGTCAAGATAGACCACATCTACTGCTCTGCCATCATCTAGCCCCCTGGTTCTGCCCTCATAAAAGGCTATCAGGTTGGTGAAGCATGACCTCCCTTTGGTGAAGCCATGCTGACTGTCCCTAATGACCCTCTTGTCCTTGCTGTGCCTGGAGACAGCATCAAGGAGAAATTGTTCCATCACCTGGGATGGAGGTGAGGCTGATCAGTCTGTAGTTACTTGGGTCCTCCTTCTTACCCTTTTTGAAGACTGGAGTGACATTTGCTGTCCTCCAGTCCCCAGGCACCTCTCCTGATCCCCATGACTTGGCAAAGGTGGTGGAGAGTGGCCTAGCACTGACTTCCGCTGTCTCCCTTGGCACTCGCGGGTGCATCCCATCTGGACCTAAGGATTTATGTCCATCCAGTTTGCTCAACTGATCCCTCACCCAGTACTGCTCAGTATGAAAATACAAAGCTTTTCTCTGCCGGATATTGTCCTGAGGTAACGGGAGGCAGGATCTGAGCCTTCTGCAGTGCCATGGCGTTGGTTTCCCTGTGTTGTTAACAGCTGTGTTTTTACTGCCAGACCTGTCTGTCACGTTTTCATATTTAAATGTAACTTTAAATGCTTGAATTTCCTCCCTAGAAAAAAGTGACAGCTCTGAAGGCAGGCAGTTTTATCTCCCCCAGAAAACATGATCCACTTCTCACTCCTGCTGCCAGTCAACCCAAAAGAGAGCTCTGTATAGCACAGGCCAGGACCATGTCCTAAAATTCGTGTAACACTTGTAAAGACTCACTGCTGTGAGAGTTCTCTCACTTGTTATAAAAATGTAGTTGATGCTTCCACAGAAGTGTCAGAAACAAACAGACATGGAACTAATGAAGCGGCTGCTGCTGTCCCATCTGGACTAACCCATCGCAGCCTGCAGCTTCAGCTGCAAAAGGAAGGTTTGACACAGGACCATAGAAGGTTCTACGCATTGGGAGGGACCTCCAAAGGCCCTCTGTCCCAACCCCACTAGAACAAGCAGGACTATCACTCACCAGACCAGGCTGCCTGGAGACCCATCCAGCCTGACCTGCTGATGCAGCCCAGGATGTGATTGGCCTTCTGGCACATTGGTGGCTCCTGTCCAGCTTTTCATTCACCTGTACACCCAGGTCTTTTTCCATGGGGCTGCTCTCCAGCAGGTCTTCCTCCAGCCTGTAGTTAGGATAAGATGTTGTCAGGGAGACTCTTACCTCCCCCTACCTGCTTTTGCATTTCCCCCACTTGTCCCTGCATTCTTCCTGCAAGTAAACTCCTCTGCAGAGCAAGAGGGACCTGGCAGTGCGATTAGTTCAGTGACACCAGAAAAGGAGCAAAATGTGCAGTTTCTTATCAGCTCTTTTTGCTGAATGTGGATAAGTGATGAATTAAGGCCTCCAGGGCTCAAGTGACAAGTGTGTCCTGTGGCTGAAAGGGTCTGGTCTGTGAGAGCCCAGGGAAGGAAATCTGATCTGCTGTGCAGGGCTGCTGCAGGACAGGCTCTGGTCTGGATTAGCTGTTTTGGAAATCACCCTGCTGGAGTAGCCAGGATTTAGTCCTCTTTGGTTCAGATGAATGAAAGAATCAGTCATTTCTGGAGGGTTTTCCCCCTTTTGTTCTCCTTTTTCTACAGCCCTTTGAAGTCACTGATACTTCCCTCTGACAGGCTACAGCTGATGGGGAACTCTGGGCTTTTGTGAGATAAAGACTTGTGTTGCCTGGGGAATGTTACCTCTCCACATCCCCTAGCAAAAGGCAGGTTCCTCAGTGAAGTGGTTCGGTGGCCACAGGCTGATGGCTTCTGTCTGTCAGCCCCTCATGGGGATGGCAGGAAGCTGTGAACCACTGGTGGGGCTGCGGGTATCATGAAACTCTATGTGTCAAGCTCCCTTCTCCAGCCTTTCTGGCCCAGCCTAGAGGAGTGAGTTGCTGGCCAGGACAGCATTCTTTGCAAGCACTAAGGTCCCGTTGAGCTTGAATAAGTCTGGATCAGACCCCGAGGTTTACAGGGTGGAAGTAATTGCTGCTCCCAGGGCTATTTTCATGCCTCTTCATTTTCATGTCATTTGCTGTTGCAGGGAATTCCCTAGAAAGTCTGTGTGGAGGGTCTGGAGGGGCAGTGAACCAAAAACTGTTTCATTTAACTACATCTAGCTCCAGGGAAGGCCTTGCAGACAGAAAAGAAGGAGAGGCTCTCCCGGATGCTCAGCACAGGAGCGAGATGTCAGGAAACCTTCCCTGCCCGCAGGCTTGGGGCAAGGTTCCATCACTCCATCCACCTTCTTCTTGGCCAGCTCCATCCTGGGCTGCTTTGTGCCTCAGCCACACACAGACCTCAGCCTGGCCAGTGCAGGGAAAGGTGAGACTTTCCTACACAGGAAAGTCCAAAACCTACTCAGGGCAGCTCTAATCGTGCGGCTCTGTGGCAGTTCTTGGAGGGTTTAGCTGAGTCTGAGCTGGATCACAGATGCAGCAGATCCAGAACTGCTGGAGTTCTTTGGATTTCAAGACTCCCCAGTGGGTCCCACCTAACTTCACAAGAACCTCTTCCTGTGTGGAATGGACTTTGATTGGTCTGAAGTGACAGCGTGAAGGCATCAGAGCAGGAGACAGGTAATTCGTGTGGACTCGGAGCTGGCCGTGGGCTGCAGGAGCCTTTGTGCAGTGCTCAGAACGTGCCTGCAGGCGTGGAGTGAGGGAACAGAGAGATCAGGCAAGGAGAGCACACTGGAGGCCTTTCCCTTTGATGGTTGGAAACCGCTCAAGGGGCTGTCTTCTCTGAAACATCTTTGCCTGCCTTTTTTATCTTCCCTGTTCTTTTTCTTAACCCCTTAGTGAAATTTCTCATAGGTGTGTGCTCAGCCCTCTCTGAGGAGGACGCGTTTGAAAACCAGCGCTGAAATTATTCAACACCATCTTTAATTTAAGCAGGAAAATGTAGGACTTCTGATGTTTCACCATTTCTCCTGCTTCCTTCAGTAAATCAGCTCATTCAACCAAACATGAATGTAAAATTTGTGTGAACTGAATCTGGTTTGAACTGAATTTGGATTTCAGCTCTCTGAGGTATCTGGCCTTGGCTTGTTTACCTGGTCTGGGGAATGCAAGGGGTTAAAAAAGACAGAAAAACCAAGAAAAGTTGTTTTCTACACATATTTCTTCCCCAGATCAGTCCTGAGATGCTGCCTTTGTTCTGCAGCGGAACATGGCTGCACAGAATGAGTTGTGAGTGAACCAGCTCAGCGGCTCGTTGTGGTGTGGGTCTGTCGCTGTGGTCAGATGTGAGCTCCTGGCTTCTTGAGGGGCAGAGTGTCACCTTTCTTGAGGAGCTGCTTGCTGCCATGTGTGAACTTGACCCAATATATACGAGCCTCAGCCTACCGTGCGTGTCCCTAAGGCAGGTAGCAGCCACTCCTGGGGTTGTGCTGTGTGCCCAGCTCCAGCTTCGCTGCATCCCAGGCGATACGGCAAACCCCAGGCTCACAGTGTGTCTGTGGTTCTGGGGAGGAGAATTAAATGCAGGAGCCTGTTGGAGCAGTGCCTTTAGTTTACTGTAGTTATAATTTCTTCTACAAAAGCCTGCTGGTTCCCTTTTTCTGAAGCCAGAGCGGCATCAAGTAAGTTCAACGGAATCGGTGTCAAGCTTTGCGATGAGCTTTAGTTCGTGCCCGAGTTCATTCCCTGGCTTGAGGACCTGGGGCAGATCGTGCTGAAATGACTCTTTACCAGCTTTGCATGAGAAGACAAGTGGATGTGCAGCGCAGGCAATGGGTTTCTCATCTCTGCTGGAGTAAAGGGAGTTCTGTTTCCATGAAGTAGTAATGATTGTCTTCCCTCAATACCTGAATTCCTTGCAAGCCTCAGCCAGTTAAAGATCCATTATCCCCAGCACAGGGTTGCACACACTAATAGGAAACCAGAGTATGGGAAAGGGACAAACATTAATAAGGATAAAACAAGTTGTAATGTGGAAGAGGGTGAGACAGATATACGGGGAAGGATAAAGGCAAAGCTCCCTGGCTCGTTTGTGGTTGCTGGGGAAGCTGTTGTGACCACAAGGGGCAGTGGGTGTGAGCTGGAACAGGGGAGGTTCCATGTCAGCACAGCCCCCCATCCATCCTGGAGCAAGACTTCAGGGTGTTCAGATCTGGACAGCTGTGATTTAATACACAGAAGCTTCCCAAATAAAGGTGATAGTTCCACTAGTTTAGAGATTTATTAATATCCTATCATGGCCTTGGATTTAGCCTTTTATTCCTCCCTTTTCTGCAAAAAGTTCTTTACCACCAACCAGCCTTGAAGTTTGGAAAGTAACCAAAGCTCTGCTGAGCAGCTTTGCCTGGGTTGAATGAGCTGTGACCCCTGCTGACCCCATTCTGCTCCATTTCCCCTTCAGGCTGGTAACAGTGACTGGAAGTGAGCGTGAAGCCGTTCATTTGGTGCAAATAGAAAACCCCATATAATTGCAATCACCGTTCGGTCAGGGCTTCCACGCGGCCTTACTGCTTTGCTTCTGAAGGGCAGGTGCCAGTGCTGCCTGGGGGCAGAGATCAGAGCGGCCTGCTCAGGCATCTGAGGTGCCCTTTCTCTACTGCAAATAATCACAGAACATCAGGGATTGGAAGGGACCTCCAAAGATCATCCAGTCCAATCCCCTGCCACAGCAGGATCACCTGGACCAAGTCCCACAGGAACACATCTCGGTGGGTTTTAAACATCTCCAGAGAAGGAGACTCCACAGCCTCCCTGGGCAGCCCTTTCCAGTGCCTCGTCACCCTCACTGGGAAGAAGTTCCTTCTCCTAATTATGTGGAACCTCCTCTGTTCCAGCTCACACACACTGCCTCTTTTCTATCATTAGATGACAGTGCGCAGAGCCTGGCTCCGTCCTTTTGACACCCACCCTTCACATACTTAACAACATGAATGAGGTCACCCCTCAGTCTCCTTTTCTCTAAGCTACAGCCCCAGCTCCCTCAGCCTTTCATCATCAGGGGGGTGCTCCCCTCCCTTCATCATCCTTGTGGCTCTGTGCTGGACTCCCTCCAGCAGTTCTGTGTCCTTCTGAGACTGAGGGCCCCAGAACTGGACACAAGATTCCAGATGTGGTCTGACCAGGGCAGAGTAGAGGAGGAGAACCACCTCTCTCAATCTACTAACAACCCCCATGCTGATCCACCCCAGGATGCCATTTGCCTTCATGGCCACCAGGGCCCATTGCTGGCTCATGGTCATCCTGCTGCCCAGGAGGACTCCCAGGTCCCTTTCTCCTGCACTGCTCTCCAACAGCCCTGGGGTTGTTCTCAGGAACGTTGCTTTAGGTTTCCCTAGAATTTCTCTCTCACACCCCACATGGATGTTCTTTCAAATCCCTTTGCAAGCGCCTCGTATTGATTCAGCCCAGCTCAGTAACCCCGACGAGCTGAACTGACGGCTGCGCACCTAGTGCGGTGCGTTCACTTGGGATTTCATACCCACTCAGCTCTCTGGACTTCAAAACTGGTTTTAGTTAAAGCGCTGCAGGTCTTGCCTAAGCTCCATGTCTCTTTGTTCTTCCACCCACTGATGTGCCAGGCTTGCTTTATCTCAGCTACCAAGAGCTGGTCCGAAGTGCTCAAACTAACCCACGTGACGGAATCTCTGCTCCACTGGCAGGAACGTAACGCGTCGTGTCCCTGAGTTGGCGGCTGGACCTGCAGCAGTAGCCAGGGCTTGCCTTTAATCCTGCGTGAAGATAGGCTGTGCCAGTGCTTGCAGGTGTCCGAGTTACGGCAGCTCCGTGAGTCATGAGCGTGGTCATAAATCGACGCTCCGCGGCTGAGCTGTGCTAACCGGTGCTGCGACCGCTCTTCGAGCCCTAAGTGGATTACAGTTTTGTAGACCGTTCTGAACCCAAGGTTTAGCTGGTGGGACTGGAGGGAAAGTCTGATGAGGAGACGCTGAGGGAGCTGGGGGTGTTGAGCCTGGAGGAGACTCAGGAGTGGACCTTCTCCCTCTCTCCAACTCCCTGAAGGGATGTTGAGGTCAGGTGGGGGTCAGGCTCTTCTCCCAGGTAACTAGCACCCGGACGAGAGGGCAGGGCCTGAAGGAGGCTTAGGCTGGATGTGAGGAAGCCCTTCCTCATGGAAAGGGTGATCAGAGCCTGGACTGGACTGCCCAAGGCAGTGGTGGAGTCCCTGTCCTTGGAGGTGTTTAAGGACAGCCTGGCTGTGGCCCCTAGTGCTGTGGTCTGGCTGCTGAGGTGACGTTAGGTCCTGTGCTGGGCTGGATGAGCTCAGGGGGCTTCTCCAGCCTCAGTCATTCTGTGATCTTGTGCTTCTGGGGGACGATGTTGAACAGCAAGTGCATAGTGTCCTGAAACGACTCTGTGTAAGCACTAGGCTTTCTCTTCCTCATTGAGAAAGGTGTTTCCTCACAGGCACTGCTAGATTAGCAGCTCTGCTTAAGCTTTAAGTACTGAGTTGCTGCTTCTGGGGACCATCAGTTTTGCACAGCCACAGCCACCAGAGCAGCTGAGTTTCACTTCTGTATGAAGGCAAAGAAGGTTGGAGGGGAAGGATTTGAAAAGAGGTCAGTAAGAGGTCTTTCTGGACATCCCCATGCTTGAGATAGAGCAGAGAGAACAAAAGGTGTTTGAAAGTGTGTCTTGTGTTTGATGAAAGGCAGCACGACTGGCTTATTGAAGGTGAGAGAAGGCATAAATAGTGTATGAGAGAATGACAGGCTCGGGCAGTCCTGGAAGTGAGTAGAATTTGCTTTTATTCGATGTGATGAGGAGCTATGAGAATGGGGGAGAAGATGGCCTGAGCTCACCTGAGTGCTGAGCTAGAGAAGTCATCACTCGGTGGAATGTGGAAGGCAACAGAGAAGGGCAAAACTGCTTCAGAAGGGAGAGATGCTGTTGTCCAGGCATGAGAAGAGCCTGGATGGGTGTCACCAGGAACTAAACGCTGGGTTTTGTAGCGCAGACATATCCCACACATGAGAGTTTTGGGAAGTGCACAAGGAAGCTGCAGCAGTTGGGATTCACACTGTGTCACTGCTGCTGTCACACCGAGTGCCTGCGTACGGGGACCTTGAGACAGGAACATTTCCATGCGAGAGAGGTCCAGTTTGAGGTAGTCACTGCAGTTCCACCGAGGCCTGGGATGTGTTTTCAAGTACTAAGTGGAGGAAGAATGCCGAGAGCGCCGCGGCTCCAAACACCAGCTTTGCTCTTAGACAATTCAGGCACTTACTAGGCATCACATGGGTCACTCCTGTTCGTGTGACTAACTCGTAGGTGATGGAACTTGTGCTGCTGGCCAGTGTCCAGCCAGTGCTAGCTGTGCCTGGATGGAGCCACAAGCCAGCCTCTTCCTCTAGCAAAACCACAGCCACTAATCACTTTTGTATTAGCTCCAGTAAATCCTGAAAAAGTAAATGTTGTGGATTAAAAAGATAATGTGCTAATCCTTTCTGTGGTCACTGACCATTTTAAGCTGTTCCCTCTCTCATGCCTGAAGGATAAATCCTCTGGCTCTTGATGAAAGTGTGGATAACGAAGGATGGATGTACATCAGACACCAGAGCCCTCATCAACAAATCCATTTTTCTCACTGTTACAGACAATTTTTGATCCACTTTTGCTCTCAGTTAGAAAACTCTTGCTCCCTCCCCCTAGTCTTCTGTCAGCCGGACTCCTTCATGGACAGGGTCTTATGGAAGGGTCTTCCTCAGCTGCTGCTCGGCAATGGGTGTTCAAAGTGCTTTTGGGTAGAGACTCGCTCATACTGATGGAGCTAGGCTCTGCTCAGTGGCATCTAGTGACAGGACAAGGGGCAGTGGGTGTGAACTGGAACACAGGAGGTTCCACATCAATATGAGAAGGAACTTCTGTATCATGAGGGTGACAGAGAACTGGAAAGGGCTGCCCAGGGTTGTTGTGGAGTCTCCTTCTCTAGACACATTTAAAACCTGCCTGGATATGTTCCTGTGTGACTTGGTCTAGGTGGTCCTGCTGTTACAGGGGGATTAGACTTGGATAATCTTTCAAAGTCCCTTCCCATCCCTAATGTTCTGTGATTCTATGATTTGTATGGGGCAAAGAGACCAACAGACTTGAGGTGGTCACACAAAGGTCACTTATTTGATAGAATAAGTAGATTTAACAAATACCAACAGTGAGTTCTGAACAAGCTCTGACACCCACTGAAGTCAAGAGAGAGGTTCTTCAGCCTTAAGTGGGCTTGCTTGGGTGGCTCAGGAGAAGGGAGGGAAGGCAGTGATACAGCTAAGGAGGTGGTGCAGACAGTCTTCAAACTCTTCCTCCTTTTCAAAACTATAAATCACAGCTTGAAAGTGCTGCTGACTTGAGGAAATTCAGTAGTTGGTCGTAGAGGCTGCAGTTGCATGTGCCAAGCTGA
Organism: Rhinopomastus cyanomelas; assembly: GCA_013400115.1. Classification (NCBI taxonomy): domain Eukaryota; kingdom Metazoa; phylum Chordata; class Aves; order Bucerotiformes; family Rhinopomastidae; genus Rhinopomastus; species Rhinopomastus cyanomelas. The sequence continues at coordinate 182,979 of VXBP01008002.1, read as the reverse complement.
GACGTGAAGGTACAGCCGTTCTTCAGGTCCATTTCTGCTGCGGGTCTCCAGTAAATGTTTGCAGGGGTGTCTCACACAGAGCCCCAGCGTGCCCCAGCGTGGCCTGTGAGCCGTTAAAGACTCCGTGTTGTGCAGCAGCAGGCACTCTGCTGATGTTTCACGACTGGCACTGGAAGCGGTGGTTTTCCTTTGCAAAGTGAGTGTTGTTCTTCGCAGAGAACCGCGGGAACAGCACAGTGTGTGGAGCAGGCAGTTGGTTAAAGATTAGAATAGTAATGAGTGTATTAAAGTGGAATGTACTTGGGTAATTGATTAATTGGTGCAGTCTAAGCTACTTGCAGAGCATTACATTCATTCGCCGTTAAATCAATCTCTGTCCTCTCTCCAAGCCTTGTGAGCGGGAGCTAAAAGGCACAAACAACTTATTGAAGTCATCCAGAGTGGTTCTGCTGGAACAGCAGGAGCTTGTGGGTGCCCAGGATCCCATTAGCAGGCTCTTGGTGTGCAGGATCCCCAGGTTACCTTTCTGCAGTATCTCAGGCCTGCAGGCTGCCTCAGGATCATAGAATCATACAACCATAGAGTGTACTGGACTGGAAGGGACCTCCAAAGGTCATCTAGTCCAACCTCCTTACAACAAGCAGGGCCAGACCAGGCTGCCCAGAGCCTCACCTCTCTGGACAGCCTGTTCCAGGGATCCCCCACCCTCAGTTCCAAGAACTTTTTCCTCATGTCCAGCCTCAATCTGCCCTTTTCCAGCTTCAAACTGTGACTGCAATTCCCTGCCCTATTGAAGGGCTTCTGAGTGGCTCCTTTGGGGGATTGGAAGGTCTCTAAGTTCCCCTCAGAGTTTTCTCAACTCCAGACTGAACAACCACAGCTTCCTCAGCCTGTCTTTGTAGCAGAAGTGCTTCAGCCCCCTGATCATCTTTGTGGCCTCCTCTGGACCCTCTCCATCAGGTCCCTGTCCTTCCTGTCCTGAGGGCTCCAGAGCTGGCTGCAGGACTCCAGGTGAGGTCTCAGCAGGGCAGAGTCCCTGCTCTTAATCAGCTGGCCACACTTCTGCTGATGCAGCCCAGGATGTGATTGGCCTTTTGGGCTGCAATTGCACGCTGGTGGCCCACGTCCAGCTTTTCATCCACCAATACCACAAGGTCTTTTTCCTCAGGGCTGCTCTCCAGCCTGCGTTCCCCAAGGTATCACAGGATCACAGAACATCAGGGATTGGAAGGGACCTCAAAAGATCATCTAGTCCAATTCCCCCTGCCAGAGCAGGACCACCTGGACCAAGTCACGCTGGGATAAGATGTTGTTAGGAAGGCTCTTACATTCCCCCACCTGCTTTTGCATTTCTCCTGCTTCGTCACTGCCTTCTTCCCGCAAACAATCCCCCGTTCTCACGCAGGAAGGAATGGCACGATGACATTTTAATTAACGTGCTTGTCCGGAGGAGTGTCTGTGTGCTGGGAGAAGCTGCAGTCTGGGGCAGGAACCAGGCATTCCCTAGCAACACGGCCGTGCCAGAGAGGGTTCCCTTATTCCTATGAAAAATCACATAGCAACTGGAAGCCGCGGGCTTGTGGCTCTGGGGTAGTGCCAGAGCAACGAGCTCTGTAAAGAAACGCTGTGTCCCAGACTGGTTATTGAGGACCAGGGGCAGGGCAAGCGTCCATGAGCACCTGTTTTATGAAAAGCTGCTGCTTCCTGATTTTACGAGGTGTTTAGGTGCTGGTAGGGAACAAGAGGCTGACTTTGATCTGTCAAATGACCTAGAGAGATGGGAAGCCCTTCTCCTGGGAGCGTTCATCCTCTTGTCTTCTGTTGGCTTCTGTGAAGAACTCTGGCCCTTGTGCCATTGTTCTCCCTGGTGACTCTGTCCCAGGTGGGTGTTGTGGGCATCAGATCTGTTTATCCTCCTCACAGTTGGTTGGAAATAATGAGTGAATCTTTGTGGAGCCTTCAGCAAACACCAGCTGGAGGAAGACAGTCCCTTTGAATGGGCACAGACCCATCCCTGCATGGGTCCAACCCAACTGACGTATTCTTCCACTGGGTTACTAGCTCAGGAGCGATTCCGCAGGCTGTGGGACTGGGGTTTGGAAAACTAACCATTCCAGGTTTAATGACTGTATGAAGGAGTCATTTCCCAGATGCTTAGAGAAGTGTGCATGCAGATGTTTGTCTCTGAAGCCTACAGGTCTGAATGTGTCTTCTGTTTTGATGCCCAAGTGTTGATCCTTCAAGGGGCAGAAAAGAACCTGGGGATTCTAACTGCCAGGAGGCTGAATACGAGCCAGCAGTGTGCCCAAGTAGCCAAGGCGGCCCATGGCATCCTGGCCTGGGTTAGAAACTGTGTGTCCAGCAGGAGGAGGGAGGTGATTGTTCCCCTGTAGTCAGCACCAGTGAGGTGACACCTTGAGTACAGAGTCCAGTTTTGGGCACCTCAGTACAAAGGGGACACTGAGGTGTTGGAACAAGTGCAGGGGAGGGCAACGAAGCTGGGGAAGGGCCTGGAGAATAAATCTGATGAGGAGAGATTGAGATAGTTGGAGCTGTTTAGTTTGAAGAAGAGGAGGCTGAGGGGAGACCTCATCACTCCCTACAGCTATTTGACAGGACACTGTAGAGATGCTGGTGCTGGTCTCTTCTCACAGGTCATGAGTGACTGAACCAGAGGGAGGGGCTTCAAGCTCCAACAGGGGAGGGTTAGACTAGACATCAAGAAAGGGTGGTCAGGCAGTGGAATGGGCTGCCCAGAGTGGTGGTTGAGTCCCCATCCCTGGATGAGTTTAAAATATACTTCGATGTAGTGTTGGGGTATCTGATTTAGGGATGAACTTGTAGAGTAGGGTTGATGGTTGGACTCGATGATCCCAAGGGTCTTTCCCCACCTGAGTGATTCTCTGATTCCTTTCCAAACTGGTCGCGCGCCCATCTCTTTTATTTCTTCCCCCACCTAAAGCTCTCCCCAAACCCAATGACATTAAACACCAACTGCTCCTGGCATCCAGAAATTACCGCTTCATTTCCCACCATGAATATTCAGAGTCGAGAGCCCGTAATGCTGATCCTGATGAATACAGAAGCTGCGAGCCGCTGTGTTCACTTGTGTGGGAACCGCTGATTATCAGCAAAGGTGGCTGTGACAGCCACTTCGAGGCAGCGCTGCTCTGTATCAAATATCAACAGAATTAGCCTGCGTTTCGCCGTTAATTGCTGCGCTGCTCCCTGCTCCGCGATGGCCAGGGAACACTTCAGGGAGGGCTGAGCTTTGCCAGTTGCTTGCGATGTAGAACTCGGCTAATGTGGATTTATTAGCTCCGAGGAAGAGCATTTAATGAGCTGCTAACTTCACCATGGAGTAACCTTCCAAACGGGTGGTGGGAAAGGAGAATCCTTGATGGTCTGTTCTTTCTCGTCAGTGCGGCGCAAACGCGCGCCACCGGCAAACCTCGGTTCCAAGGATGCTTAGGAGGACGTTCCGGGTAGGCTGCTCCTTTCTCAGGGCTGCTCTCGCTCTGATTTATTCCTGTAGCGTGGCTGCTTGTTTTGTCTGGCAAACCCACTTCTCCGCTCTCTTAATTGATCGTGTATTGGCTTATTATCTTCATCAGGGCTTGAAGCTGCACCAAAACCTTGAAAAGAGGCCTGTTTCCTAGAGACAGTCAGAGAAATCCTTCCTCATCCCTTTCTTTAGGTGCCTGTCGTTAACGGTCTGTCCGATACCGCGACGCTGATGGGCGAGAAGCGCTTGCCACTGAGGCATAATAAGAGGAAATGCAATAAAATGTCACGATGCCCTGCTCATTTGCAGTTGTTTGGCTAAAAAATAGGTTTCATAAAACTTAGGTGAACTTGGAAATCACCTGCACACGTTGCTTCCTGGATTTATGACTCAATAAGCCTCCGTATATGCTCTTAGCCACTTCGGAGCGCTGTGGCGATTCATCTGGCCGGCAGTCAAAACTTGTGCGGAGGGCTGAGATCGGATCTGTCAGGAGCATCTTCCAGGCAGCAGATGCTGGCCTGAGGCTCTGGAGATGCGGCTGCTGCTGTAAGCATCACAGAATCAGAGAACATTAGGGATTGGAAGGGACCTCGAAAGATCATCTAGTCCAGTCCCCCTGCCACAGCAGGATCACCTAGACCGTATCCTGGTGGGTTTTAAACATCTCCAGAGAAGGATAGGCTCCTCATTCATGTCCAGCCTTTGGCAAGCTGCACCTTGTGCCTTATCCTGACCCTCTGTGTTCAGCCAGGGGAGTTAATTGAGCCCCGAAATCCCAACAGATCATTAAGTAGCACCCAGCTGTAAGAGTTTTCTCCAAAACAGGCAGCAGCTTACAGAGCTGTCCCTGCTTACCAAAGCAGCCCCAAGAAAATAACTGCAGCCACACCAAAGGGGTTTCCCATCCATGAATGGCTCAAAGCTAGTTGTATCCAACGTTGGCCTGTGGCCCACCTCAAGTCTTTTGATGCTGGCATTTCAGAGTGTGGGCTTGGCTTGACTTCATTGATGTTTATAAATAAGTGAAGGGTGGGTGTCAGAAGGATGAAGCCAGGATCTTCTCAGTGTCATCTAATAATAGGACAAGGGGCAGTGGGTGTGAGCTGGAACAGAGGAGGTTCCACATCAATATGAGAAGGAACTTCTTCCCAATGAGGGTGAGAGAGCCCTGGAAGAGGCTGCCCAGGGGGTTGTGGAGTCTCCTTCTCTGGAGACATTTAAAACCAGCCTGGAGATGTTCTTGTGCAGCTGGATCTAAGTGATCCTGCTGTGGCAGGGGAATTGGACTAGATCATCTTTCAAAGTCCCTTCCAATCTCTGTAATGTTCTGTGATTCTGTAGAAGTGGCATCTCTGCTCAGGTTACTGCCATGGAAATGGTTTTCTGCAAAGAATCATGGAATTGATTAGGTTAGAAAAGACCTTCAAGATCATCGAGTCCAACCTCTAACCTGACTCTCTCAAAGCCACCCCTAAAACCTGTCCCTAGTCTCCAGATCTCCACGACTTTGAAATAAGTCCTCCCTGGGCAGCCTGTATAGGGTTCTTGTTCCTGCAGTCTTTAGGATGTGAAGTCCCATCCTTAGTGTTCTGGCACAGATACTTCCTTCTGCTAGACCTGGGCTGGTTGCCCCAGAGACCTGGGCTGGTTGCCCTAGCACTGCTGCCCTCCATGCGACACATCAGCCGCTGTTTCTTTGTTTCGTGCTTTGCTCCAGGATCAGCTAAGATGAGCATTTACCCAAAATAACCACTTGTGTTCTGCTGGCAGGAAGAGGGTTTGATGGGATCATCCCTCAGCCAGAGCCAGCACAAGGGCACGCCCTGGCCCTCGGTGAGGATGCTGCCCGTGCCGAGCACGCTGCGCTGCAGCTCCACCGGGCCGCAGTTCTTAAGACAGATCCAGCCTTCTGCTTGTAAAGAGGGATTACAGAGCAAACGGCTGGTGTCTAAATGAGCTGCCAAGTAAAACACCAGCTGAGAGGAAGTTCCTGTGGGTTTCAGAGAGGGTTTCCTGCTGTTCTCATAGGTTCATAAACACTTGGGCCACTGCGGCGTTGTAACAAGTCAGGGATGTGATCGTAGGACCCGTGTGCTGGGAGAGTTATTTGGGTGCAGACATGGGGTTAGGTGGGGTGAGGAGCTCCTGGAGTCATGTCACGGGGAGATGTGCCTGATCTCTGCATTCCTGTCCAGGATCTGCCAAGTAATTGCCTTTTTGATCTAGGAGTAGCAATTCCAGTGCGCTGCTGGTCAGGGGAAGGTTAAGCCTTGCTCCGGGGCTATTTTTAAACGTGGCAACAGCTGTCTCCAGTGTTTGTGATCTGCCCAGAAATAGATGTCACTGACCAGGAGCTGCAAACAAGGAGTAGGGCCTTTCTCAGGAATTCCCACTCTTCGCAGGCATTTCATTTTGGAGATCACTTTCAGCCCAAGGACACTTGTGGCTGCTTAGATCAGGCTGGTGGCCCTGAGCACTGCCAGAGGCGGATCCTTGGGTGAGAGCAGCACCTTCAGGAGCACAGGCTCAACCACAGCACCCAGAGAAGGGCTGAGATGAATCAGCTCGCCCAAACCTGCTCTTGCACAAGGGGAAGGGCTGTGCTGGGCTCAAGAGAGGCCAACCAGAGTGAAGCCAGCGTAGCTGTGCTGAGCAGACGTCCGTGGCAGCGTGGAGCTTGCTCATAGCGTGTGCCTGCACTGAGCGCTCGAGATATGCTCAACCCAGTTACAATTCTGCTGCAGACAGGGGTTTTGTGCTGTGCTCACAGGTCCAGCCAAGCCAAACCTGTGTCAGGGAGAGAGGAAGATACCTCCACAGCTTCTCCAGCTTTCTCACCTGCTTCATGCTTTGGGGCTTTTTTTGAGGCAGAGAGCTGCATCAGTGCAAGGCTGCATTAGGTGTGGGTTTGAGGCTGAAAGTGCCATCAGCTGCCTTTGGAAAACCATGTAAGTAGAGGAGGGTGTTGAGTGTCGGTGCAGTGGGGGTGAAAGGAATGTTTGTACAAGCAGGCGGCCTGGTCGCTGTGCAGGCTTGGCACTACAGAGAGCTAAGGTGCCCACACGAGGGTCACCAGATACAATATGCACCCAAACAGTAGAGGTACTCTCTTGTCTTATTGAATCATAGGGTTGGAAGGGACCTCCAAAGATCATGTAGTCCAACCTCCTTTTAACAAGCAGGACCATCACTCACCAGACCAGGTTGCCCAGAGCCCAGTCCAGCCTGACCTTGAATGGCTCCAGAGATGGAGCCTCCACCACCTCTCTGGACAGCCTGTTCCAGGGATCCCCCACCCTCAGTTTCAAGGACTTTTTCCTCATCTCCAGCCTCAGTCTGCCCTTTTCCAGCTCCAAACCATGACCCCTCATCCTGTTATTCCCTGCCCTATTGAACAGTCTCCCCCAAGCTTCTGAGAGGCCCCTTTCAGGTGCTGCAGAGTTGCTAGAAAGTCCCTTTGGGGTCTTCTCTCCAGGCTGAACAACCCCAGCTCCCTCAGCCTGTCCTTGTAGCAGAGGTGCTCCAGTTCCTTTAGCCTTGCTTGAGCAGGATTGAGCCTCTCACAGTGTTCACTGTCCTCGGGCACAGAAAGCCAGTAAGTTTGAACACAGAACAGAGCACAACTTGGTGTGTGCAAGCCAGAGAGGTTTCTGGCACACGGGCAAGAAGAAACTCCGCTAGCTGGAACTGAGCGCGTGATTTTGTGTGCCAGGGCTTGACAATGATAGCTGGCTGTGATTTCTGCATCCAGTAGTCGTGAGCTGTGAAGGGAACATTCATTCTGTGCCAGCTGTGATATGTGAGAAACCTGGGATCTGGTTTGAGGACGCCCCGAAAGCTTCCTTTGCAGCAGCGCGGTTACCGCACCCTGTGAGCACTTTGGGAGCTGCTGCTGGACCTGAACCCTGCGGGTGGGGTTGTAGCTGCACTTGAGCTTCTGGCTGCATGGAAAGGCAGGAGTGGCTTTAGGGTACCCAAACACACGCAGACGGAGCAGCAAGGTAATAAGGACTTTGTGGCAGCAGGATTTTCCTTCCCGTGGGCTGTCAGCGTTCAGTCCGCTGCTTCACACCTCACCTGAAACTTAATACAAGTGTGAAGACTGACTTGTAGGTGAACTTGAGCTCCAAACAAGGTGACAGAAGGTGCCAGCGGCTGGTAAGGCGTCATGAAACCTTATGCACCTGTGTGACAGGGTCCTGCCTAAGGAAAACAAAACTCACAGCGCCGTCGCTGTTCTGTTGAGGGGAGAGGTTCAACACCCTTCCCCACAGGGGAGCTGTGAAGATCACAGAGCATTAGGGATTGGAAGGGACATGGAGGCGAGCTGTTTTTGACAGCCATATGGGATTGGATTCCATTTCTAATGGCACACAAACATTTGGGTGTGATCTGTCAGGGCTAGATCAAGTGCTGAGCCCTGGTGGAGAATCAGCTCCTCGTCCCCCTGCTGCAGGCACCAGAAGTTCTCTGATCAGGGGTTAGTGTCGCAGAGAGTTTGCACGAGAAGACGTTTCAGCCAAGTAAGAAGGTTGTTTGAGATGAAAAACCAGCACCCCAGAGATGGCAGCGATTAAAGGCAGTTCAGTTCACTTTATTCGCTGGCTCCAGCCAAAGGGCTAGAAGGAACAGGAGAAGGAAGTTGAGATGAAGAAATGACTTCTGTTAGGTCAATATGCTACACTTATCGCTTTTAATTAGGCCACGACAGCGACTCTCTGCCTGTCTTGCACTGCTCGTCTATTCAGAGATCATCCAGAATATGTTAATGCAAGGCTTTTAGTGTCCTTTTAGGGATCCAGTTAGCATACTAAAAGCCTGCTCGGAGCATCAGCGAGACACGCCGCGCTGTCCTTCACCGTCAGCCAGACCCACGGTTTGCTTGGGCCACGGCACGTGCCATGTCCTGTAAATTATTACTGCTGCAGAGACAGAAATAGAGAAGCATCTGGCCACCCCGTCACCTCGTTGGGTTGTGGCAAGCCCGATGCGCCTCTGTTCCAAACAGCTCTCACAGTTCTTCTTCATTTCTTTTGTACCGCTGGACCCTAACAAGCTGCTGCAGCTTCTCATCCTCTGGAAGTGCCTCGGGCCTGCTTGAATATGTGCATTTCACAGAATCACAGAGCATTAGGGATTGGAAGGGACCTCAAAAGATCATCCAGTCCAGTCCTCCTGCCACAGCAGGATCTCCTAGACCAAGTCACATAGAAACATGTCTAGGTGGGTTTTAAACATCTCCAGAGAAGGAGACTCCACAACCCCCAGGCAGCCCCTTCCAGTGCTCTGTCACCCTCACCCTGAAGAAGTTCCTTCTCAGGTTGATGTGGAACCTTCTGTGTTCCAGCTCACACCCATTGCCCCTTGTCCTATCATTAGATGACACTGAGAAGATCCTGGCTCCATCCTTCTGACAACCACCCTTCACATGTTTATAAACACGAAAGAGGTCACCCCTCAGTCTCCTTTTCTCCAAGCTCAAGAGACCCAGCTCCCTCAGCCTTTCCTCATCAGGGAGATGCTCCACTCCCTTATCATCTTTGTGTCTCTCCACTGGACTCTCTCCAGCAGTTCTGTGTCCTTGAAATGAAGGCCCCAGAGCTGGACACGGTATTCCAGATGTGGTCTCCCCAGAGCAGAGCGGGAGGAGAACCTCTCTCGATCTGCTAACCACCTCCCAGCCCTTCCCTTCAGTGACACTGTGCTGCAAGTGTTGTTCCAACGCCTTTGCTGTTCCCACCACTGAAGGAGGGTTTCTGGAGCCAGCTCAAAGCAGGGCACTGCGGGTGTTTTATGGAATTAAGTAATTTCAGAATTAACATAGCAATTTGCATAAATTACTGGGTAATCAGTGTGGTCTTTCTCCAGGCTCCCCAAGGCAATGTTTGAAGGCATGTTACATGGCCTGAGTGGGATGAAACAAGTGAACACTCGTGCACGTCGGGTAGACTTGTCTAACCCAGTCACCTTTACTGGTGTCCAGGCAGGGTTTTGCTTCACCCAAGTCAGTTTTGCTGGATCCCTGTTGAAGCCCTGACCAGTGAGCCCACTTTGGGTTCCTGTGTTGAGGTTCCAGCCTTCTGCAGCCCCCTCTGCACACAAACTCCACTTCTCCATACTGGGACTGCTTTGGCACCATTAAAGGTTTTAATTACTGCTTGTCTGTGTTGGGTTCAGCACTGTGCAGCCCTGTTTGGTGGGACTTTGTCAGAGGGGCAAAGCCAGTTAGTGTTGTGGTCGTAGCGGCGGTGCAGTGTTGTGGGGGTCCTTGTCTGGATCTTCATGTGTCCCACCGGAGGCACCGTTCACGCCGTGGGTCAGAGACCCCGGCTGTATTTTAACCAAGAGCTTTCAGCTGAAGCGTCAGACACAGAGGGAGGGTTTAACAAACCCACTGACAGATCTGCAGGCACTGAAACAACTGACTCAATTTGGAGGAGAAAGGCCTCAAGATGTTTTAATTCACTCCCTCCACCACACATCAGAAGAAAGTAACCCCACAGTACACAGACACACAGAGTTTTGTCACGCTGCTGTTAGCTGAGATTCAGTGTCCACTGCAGACAGCTCCTGCTTCTCTCTGGAATCACAGCCGTTGTCTGACTTCAGTCTCGAGCCCCATTAATCTTCAAGGTTCAGGATTCTCACAGTCTGTCCCGGTCCAGGTGAACCTTCCCACTCACCACTCTTCAACTTGAGGAGCAGTAAGACTCGCCTCAAGATGTACGTTCTCTTTCAGCAGCAGCTTTCAGCAGCAGCAATGCATCTCCCAACAGTCCGGACTGGACTAGATGATCTTTCGAGGTCCCTTCCAATCCCTAATGTTCTGTGTTTCTGTGACTGGGGAGGTGGCCCTGCTGTGAGTGGTTTGTGCTGGGGACTCACGCTCCAGTCCTCCCAGCAACGCCCCCATTCACGTCTGCAGGCGCTTTCATGCTCCTGCCCAACAATAAATCAAGGAAGTGGGGGTTGGACTCAGAAGAGTAATTAAAACAGCAGTGCCTAGGAAGCAGTGCCCCTCCTTCTCCTCATCAAAGCTGTAGCTGCTGCAGTTCTTTCATGTGAGGCTGGTGCCTGCGAAGGTGTAGCGCCGAGGTAATTAAACTTGTTTTGTAGTTTGGTCACTTCTCTGTTATCTTGCTGATTTGGGTGGTATTTTATTAATGATCTCTCGGGGGAAATCTACTGTAGCTAGGAAATTAATGAAATATTAATAACAAGCAAAGTGATATGTACGATCCCACTTGGAAAAGCCTGACCTGAATGCACTCTGCGAGCGGGGAAGTCGGTGCTGAGGGTGTGTGCTCTGCTCTACCGCAAGCCTGGTGTCCCAACGGGACCCTTCTGGGTTAGCAAGAAGGAACCCACAGGTAAGGCAGAGTCAGGTGTGGGCAGGAGAGCAAGATCCACAGACCTGTTGAGCTGAAAATGGGCCCCAGAAAGCACAGCAGGCAAGAGGAAACCTTAACGGAACCTCTGTAGAGGTCTGGATAATGAAGAGATAATGTGCAGAGCCACGAAGATGATCAGGGGAGTGGAACATCTCCTGGACGAGGAAAGGCTGAGGGAGCTGGGTCTCTTCACCTTGGACAAAAGGAGACTGAGGGGTGACCTCACTAATGTTGATAAATATGGTCCTGAAAGGTCAGAAGTACAGTCCACCTCCTAGTGCTGTGCAGGTGAAGAGTTGCTGTTCCGCAGTACGTGCCAGATGTCCCTGTGCTGGGTGTGGAAGAGCTTGGCCTTTGGCCTCTTTAGGTACGCTGATGTAAAAGCTGGGTCTTGGATGTGTTTGTCACTCATCTGCCCTTTTCCAACCCTTACAACTCTGCGAGTCCGTGCGTACCTCCACGTACAAGATCCACAAACTGTTTGAAAACAAAGGCATTTGGAGGGTGGCCCAGATTTTTGAAGAATAACGAGGCCTTCCCAATTCCTCTGAACCCTTCCCCTCTTCCCTGAGTGTGCAGCAGTTTCTTAGTTTAGAAGCTTTTTGATCATTTAGAAAATTAACATTGCAGCAGCTTCTGAAGGGATGTGCTCATCAAGGAAAGCAATTCAGCTAACAAAAAGGCACTGCTGTTAGTTGTCTGTACCATTAGATGGAAAAAAGACCTCGCAAGCTGATCAGAGTCCTGTGTAGCTGCTGTGTCCCAGATACCGCCTTCCACATGCTTCTTCCCACCCTCCCTTCCCAGCTGCTCCGTGAGCAGCAGCACCATGGGGACACTTCCTTACAGTGTGGTTGTACAGGGTGGGAAACAGGACATTGGGCTCATAGAATCAGAGTGGTTTAGGTCAAAAGGGATCTTAAAGCTCATCTAGTTCAACCCCCTGCCATGGGCAGTGACACCTCTCACCAGACCACGTTGCCCAGAGCCCCATCCAACCTGGCCTTGAACACTTCCAGGGATAGAGCAGCCACATCCTCCCTGGGCAGCCTGTTCCAGGGCTCTGTCACCCTCACACTGAAAAGGTTCTTGCTTATGTTTATGTGGAACCTCCTCTGCTCCACCTTGTACTCGTTGCCTTTTGTCCTGTCCGTGGACAGCACTGAGCAGAGCCTGGCTCCATCCTCCCAACACCTTTTCCATATTTATAAACATTCCTTGCACACGAAGAAAAAGTTCTTTAATCTGAAAGCGGTGGACTTCTGGAACGGGTTGCCTAGGGAAGGGGTGGAAGCCCCATTGCTGGAGGCATTAAAGGTCAGGCTGGATGGGGCTCTGGGCAGTCTGGCTAGTGAGTGATATCCCTGCTTGTTGCAGCAGGGTTGGACTAGGTAGCCTTTAGAGATCCCTTCCAACCCTATGGTTCTGTGAGCATTGAAGTCACCCCTCAGTCTTCTCCAAGCTCAAGAGACCCATCTCCCTCAGCCTTTCCTCATCAGGGAGATGCTCCACTCCCTCCATTGCCCTTGTGGATCTGCACTGGGCTCTTTCCAGCAGTTCCCTGTCCTTCTGGAACCGAGGGGCCTGGACCTGGACGCCACGTTCTGTATTCTGTTGGCACTTTCCTTCACTTTGTGCTGCACCCCCAGAAGTTAGTGGACTGCAGCCGTCTCTTCCTCAGGTTTCTCACAGCACTGTAACCAAGGTTGACTCCTCAGCTCATTCCCAGTTGCAAATACAAAGCCCTGAGATGTAAGGCACTTAGCAAGGGATGCATCAGTGCAGGTCCTCGGGCAGCCTCCCCGTGTCACCACAGTGAGCGATGCCGCTGAGAACCAAGCTGCAGCCAGCGCTGCCTCTCACGGCGTCTAACAGCCAAGAACACGCCGCGGCGGCGTTATTGACCGCTGGTGTGGAAATGTTCCTGCAAACTAGGCATCCATAATTAAACCAAGATCAAATAGCCAGCCATTCCTCCAGTGCTAATGATGTGCAATCGCTTCCTTCCCTTGTATTATTTTTTCATGTTTGAGCGGGAGCGCGTGTGTGTTTTTGCAGCAAGATGGAAACGGTATTTTTAGTCAAGAGGACTAATTAATAATTCATTCATGCATAATGATGAAAGTAGCTGATTAAAATGTATGTGTAGCTTCAAAAGGAATAATCTTTAGAAGTTATAAGTGTTTAGAAAGTCCATCTCCCCCCACCACACCCCCAATCTTCTCTTCCCAGGCTCTGTGCAACAGCTGTTGCTGTTCCCACTCTCAGGTATCGGGTAATAATTCTATTAGGGAATATTACCCAGAGGAATAAAGCCTGGCACTGGGAGAAGGTGGGCAGCAACCCTTGGCGTAGCGTGGCTGGTGCTCAGCTACCCCAGGCATGGCAGGAATCACAGAACATTAGGGATTGGAAGGGACCCTGAAAGATCACCTAGTCCAGTTCCCCTGCCAGAGCAGGATCCCTTAGATCCAGTCGCACAGAAACACGTCCAGGTGGGTTTGAAGCATCTCCAGACAAGGAGACTCCACAACTTCCTTGGGAAGCTGAGCTGTGTCGTCTGATGGCCGTGAACACGGAGCTTCACTGTTGTGACCATCAACAAACCACATTAGATGTCCTTGAACCCCTACAGAGAGAAGAGATGGCGATGTGAGGGAATCCAGCTGCAGTTTCTCCTTTAGTCTAGGTGACTTAGTCTAGAGAAGAAGAGGCTAAAAGGAGACTTTCTTGTTCTCTACAGCTACCTCAAAGGAGGTTGTAGCAAGGCTGGTGCTGGGGAAATGGGCTCAAAGTGGATCAGGGGAGGTTTAGACTGGATCTTAGGAAGAAGTTCTTTAATGAGACAGTGGCTGAGTACTGGAACAGGCTGCCCATGGAGGTGGTAGGACATGGGGAAATGGGTGTGGGCTGGAACAGAGGAGGTTCCACATCAGTAGGAGAAGGAACTTCTTCCCAGTGAGGGTGACAGAGCCCTGGAAGGGGCTGCCTGGGGCAGCTGTGGAGTCTCCTCCTCTGGAGATGTTTCAAACCCTCCTGGACATGTTCCTATGTGACTTCTTCTAGGTGGTTGTGCTGTGGCGAGGGTAATAGGACTAGATAATCTTTTAAGACCCCTTCCAATCCCTAATGTTCTGTGATTCTGTAAATGTGGTGGAGTCACCATCCCTTGGGGTGTTTAAAAAATTAGTTGCTAGAGCACTTGAAGCCAGGGTCTAGGGGTTAGGGAGACGATGGGATGAGGGCTGGGCTTGGTGATCCAGGCAGTCCTTTCCAGCCATCATGGTTCTCCGATTCTGTGATTAGCCTCTCTCGTGCTTGGATGGTGTCCTACCAACGAGTTCCTCAGTTTTTCACTCTTCTTTGGAAGCAAAAAGAAACCCTATAAAACACAACACAAGCAGCAAAGCTCGAAAGAGAAGAGGGATCCAAGTCTGTGGTGAAGGCAGCGCGTGTAAACCCACCTGCAGGGACAGATTTGTCATGGCACGCGTTTGCAAAAATCATTAGCTTGTCGCTGCAAAATGGAAAAAGTAATAAAACAGCAGTAAAGCCAAGTTAAATTCTGAGCCTGGAGGAGCAGCTTGTCTCCAATAAATGACACTTCTTTAGGGGTCAGCTCTTATTCTCTCCAATCCTGCGTGACCATCGCCCTTTTCCTTTTAGCTTCGCCCTTCGCCAGGCCTCAGCACTCGCGCGGCGTTTTGTGCTTGACATGTTGAAGAACACTCGTTATTACCCTTTCCCCTCTGGATGAGCTATTTCTTTTTAATCCTGTCTCTGTAGCAGTGGCAGCACATAAAATCAGAGCTTGTTCCACTGGTCCAGCTCTGCCTGCCGCTTTCGAGGTCGAAAACACGCGAAGAAGTGGCACCAAGTTTTTAGGCAGAGGGGTGTTTCTGATCCAGAGCTCTGCTGCTGGATCGTGTCTGCCTGGACCCGGAGCCCGTGGTTTTGGTTGGAGCAGATACGCTGCCTGCTCCTTGGGAAACAAAGTCACATTACATGCACAGTTGGCATCACTCGACTCCTAATAACTCATCCGCGGGTGCATTCGGAGCTAAATGACCTGAAAAATTGTAGGTTAAAATGGAAGGGGGGAGGAAAGGGTGGCTTAGACACATTAGAAAGAAGAGAGGTTCAGGAGTGCATTTAGAACTGAGAAATCTTAATTTTCCAGCCCATCTGAAACTGAAAAGCCGGTGAAAGCGCAGGACTAGATGTTCATCTGGTGTAAATACACACAGTTCAGTGGTTATCAGGGAGCTGTGCACATGTAGACTGCTGAGGATGCAGCCCCCAGCTGGAAAAAAAGGCCCAGGGAGAAGCAGAGAGCTGTTTAGCTGTCAGTGGCTGTGATGGGTTCAGTCTAGGTCAGCAGGGAGGATAAGGTCAGCTCTTTGCTGGTGCCTGCACCTTGTTCCCCATTCACCCACACGGCCCCATTAGCATCAGCAAGGTGGCTGCCAATGGTGCCCCACTTCCAGGCTCATGGGGTACCATGCCCCAAAACACCTTCGTTCGTAGCCTCTGTTAGAAAAAGCAGACCAGTTCCCCTTTGGGATGCTGCCTGTGGTTGGGGGCAGCATGGAGGTGGTGGTGGCATCGGTGCTGCTTGCTCTACGCTCTTTGCTGCTCCTCAGCTGATGTCCCGTTTGCTGTGTCCTGGCTGAGCCCCTTCCTTCCTGCAGCTCACTGAAATCCATGGGAGCAGTGATGCTCGAGAGCCTTCAGCCAGAGCAGCACCACCTCAGCTGGTACCATCAAGAGTTAGAGGTGCTCGTGGTTATTCATGCACTCTGATTTTTAATATAAAGATTTCTGTTGCTGAGAGAACGACAGGCAGGGTGTGTGGTGTTGTGGCAGAGTGGCTAACAAACTCGGGAGCCCACAGACACCATAGGGAGGAATTCATCAAGAAAAGGGCTACCCAAGGCAGTGGTGGAGTAGCCATCCTTCAAGGGATTTAAACAGCTCATGGACCTGGTGCTTAGGGACATGAGTTAGTGCTGGGTCAAAGGTTGGACCTGATGATCTTAAATGTTTTTTCTGGGTGTTTTGGCTGAGTTATGCTCAGGGGGTGAAGCTCCACACGTGCTCTCACCAGTGTCACCTCCACATCCCTTGAAATTCAAGCGCCGAGCTCCCTTTTGCTGCCCAAGGATTGCTGTTAGCGCTGTGTGCATGTAGACCCTCTGGTGCTGCAGAGTCTGCCCTGTGCGTTGTGCTCACTCTATGGGATCTGACAGGATAGGGTGGGTTGAATGTGTTGGGGCCCTGAGAGGGCTCTTGGAGGAGCTTGGGAGTGACACAAATGCGTACGCCGGGCTTTGGGGCTTTGTTTCTTCACAGAGAGGGTGACAGAGCACTGGAAGGGGCTGCCCAGGGGGGTTGTGGAGTCTCCTTCTCTGGAGACGTTTAAAACCTGCCTGGACACGTTCCTGTGTGACTGGATCTAGGGGATCCTGCTGTGGCAGAGGTTTCCTCTGAGACAATACAAATTGCTGGTATTTACTGTCAATAAACTCAGGAGATAAAACTCTATCAGCAAGGGGGCAGGAAAGCAGCAAATTGCTGACCAAGATGTGTGAGGAGCTTCGGAATGGAAGGGTTAGTTAATTATTTACCTTAGCTGGGCAGGGCTGCGTAAAACCCACAGACAGCAGTAATTGGGGTGGCCCCTTCTGCGCTCGCTAGCAAGGAATAATCTCTGTTTAATCAAGAGCCAGATGCAAACAAACCAGTGCCATTAGTTTCCTGTAAAAGATAGGCAAGAAAAAGCAATGAGCTCAGCTGTTCCTTCGAGGGACGATGCCTGTTTAATTCCACCACTCAAGTTATCGGAGGCAATTCAAGTCTTGCTGGAGTCAGGACATTCCCCAGCAGCTTCTGTGGCTGTAGAGCAAGAGGTGCCCTTGTGGCCAAGGCCTGGCAAGAGTGGTCAGGGGCTGGAACAGCTTGCTCAGGGAGGGGAGCTGCTGTCCCTGGAGGGGTTTAACAAACCAGGAGCTGTGCCCTGGGGGACAGGGTTGGGTTGGGTTGATGGTTGCACCGGGTGATCTCGGAGGTCTCTTTTACCCCTAATGACTCTGCGATTCTTTAAACCCCTGGTCGTGCTGCCAGCACACACCAACAACCAGTTTATGGTTCCACACAAATACCCCAGCTCCTGACAGAGGTTAAGCATCCTGCATTAGCAATTATATTCTCTTCTGTCGTGTGGCAGGAGGAGAGATGTGGTGATGAATCAGTAATTGACTGGAGAGGAGTTTGAGACTGTCGCAGACCTGACAGATGGCAAAAAGCAAGTGCTGGCGCGTTACTGCTGCCGTGGTTTAGGTTTTAACACCTTAGCTCCTTCCACATCACAAACAGCAGAGTCACTTGGCACGGGTTTTTCTTGAGGGTTTGTTGGAGACGTGAGTTCTTACTTAGGGACTCCTCACCCTCATCTCCGTGCCAGAAATCACACTGTTGTCCTCCGGAACCAGGTGTGGATGCGGCTGGGGCAGCCCTGCTCCGCCGAGTCCCCACCACAGGTGAGTCCCAAGCGTGCCAGTGTCAGGGCCAGCTGCCCACGAGGCAAGGAGGGTGGGAGTGGTGAGATACCAGACTGGCCCCAATACAACCAGAGCTGGAACACTGCACTCAGCAGCTGAGGGCTGGCTAGGAAGCCTGGGGCACATTTGGACCCTTTGGTGAGAGTCAGCTGTCCCTGACCGCTCCCTGATACCTTCTAGTCTCCTTCTCTGGAGATGTTTCAAACCAGCCTGGATACGTTCCTGTGTGACTGGATCTAGGTGTTCCTGCTTGGGGAGGGAATTGGGCTAGATGATCTTTCGAGGTCCCTTCCAACCCCTAATGTCCTGTGATTCTGTGATACTCACATCAGAGAGCTTAGTTCCCACACCAGGCTGGGAGAAGGGCTGGGCACTGTGAACCAGCGAATCCCAGTGTGGTTTCATCACAGCTTTTGCGCTTGCTGGAACTCCTCACCTGTCTCTACAGAGCAGCCTTTAGTGTCACAGAAAGGGCCTGAGAGGGGATGGTCCAGCCTCCAGAACCAGCAGTGACCTCTACCTTTGAACTCCCTCCATTCATGACCGTGGAGTTGGACGAGATTCGTGGCCACTCCCCACGCCCAAAGTGAGCAGCTTTATCAGCTGTGCCCTCGTGCCCGGCACAGCACGTTTCAACAGCTGCCCAACATCTTTTTTCCCCTCCTTTTCGCTCTTAGTCCTGGTTTTGCCAAAGGAAACTCTTTCCTCCCATCTGCGACAGGTTTTGCCCCCTTTACCTCCCTTTTTGTATGTCTTTCCTCTTCCCATCCCGTGAGGCAGCGCTCGTAGTCCTGTCCATGTCAAAACTAAGTCCTAAACAGGCAAAAGAGAGGCTGTTCTGCTGTGCTGTGCAAACATGTTCTTCAGGATGGGCGTATTTTATCCATTAAGGAAGAGAATGACTTCCTTTCGTGCTGTGCCTTGCAAGCTGCTCTGGGGTGATGGAACAGACACTGCTCAGATACCTTTCATATGGAAAAGCAGAGTGTTAAACAGCCCAGACAGGAGCTTTGCAAAGCCCCCCACCTGGAGGCTGCTAAAGCACCAGTGGTCCTGGTTGCCCAAAGCTCTCCAGGAAAGGTGGCTTAGCTGAGCCTTGCAGCGAGTGCTGGAGAGCCAGTGGTGCTGTTTCTGGGCCCCACCACCCTTTGTTCAGTGCTTGTGGGTGGAAGGGGAGGGAGATTTAGGGGCTTGGAGGGGAAGGAGGTGTGACTCCTGTCTGGACAGCGGGAAATCCCTGGGAGCTGTGCTGGGACAAAGGAGGTCCCTTCCAATCCCCAGTGATTCTATGATTCTCTTCCCAGTTGTGTTACTTTCTCCTTTGTTGCGATGCCTTATCTTCCGAGAGGCCGTGGTGACAGGTTTATCTGCCATGAGAGGCCAGGGGGGTTGTGGAGTCTCCTTCTCTGGAGACGTTTAAAACCCACCTGGACATGTTCCTGTGCAACTTGATCTAGGTGATGCTGCTGTGGTAGGAGGATTGGACTGGCTGATCTTTGGAGGTCCCTTCCAGTCCCTAATGTTCTGTGAGAGGTGATTCTCTGAAGGTGCTTGGGCTAAAGCGAGGGGTGTTCCATGGTTTTCAGAGGAGAATGGCCCCACCTCATTTTCTGCCTGGTGTTTTGGTGAGGGAGGGCTGGAGAGTGGCTCACACTGGGCTCCACAGGAGGAAGTCTGCTTGCGTCGCTAACTGCACGGTGGTCCAAGCCATCTGCAGCCTTTCACAGGTCAGTGTGTCTCCTCAGTAACACCAAGCTGAGCAGGGCATCAGAGTGATTAGCCCAAGTGCTGGGTTGGAGGAGCACCTCAATGTTTTTTGTACTACTATTGATAACAAACAACACAGCGATGTATTGATTTTTCTAATCATTTCCATCTTCCTCCCCCGCTCTTGGATGGGATTATTCTGCCTGTTACCCTTTAAAGTCATGATACTAATTTGCTTTATTGCTTAAAAACCCAACACGAATTTCCCTGAGGCTGTTCCAGAAATCACTTGCTTTGTTATCAAAGGATCAACAACTCAGTGAAGACATCTGTGGGTTTGTGGTGGCTTTTTTTTAACCCAGAGCTATTCCGAGGGCAGAATATTGAGATGTGTGTAAAGAGCAGCTACTGAAGCAGCTCAACTGCTTCTGCTGCTCCTGTAGCTGGCTGTTCTCAGTGTCCTGCTGCACTTCTACCAGCCCCTCTCCGGCTTTGGGACCGAGTTTTTCTGCATTTCCTTGTGTTTGACCTTCTGTGAGAGCCCCTCACGCTCTGAAGCTGGGATGTCTTCCAGCCGGAGCTGCAGAGCCACGCTCTGGGCACAAGCTATGTGAACCCTGCCTTTGGGTTTACGTTAGACGTAGAGTTGTCCTGCCAGGAAACACCACCCCAGCAGCAGTTAGCTCCTTCGTTTGACGTGAGATCGCTCCAGACTGTCCTGTCCAACCTGCTGAGCTCTGCCTCACATACAGACTCCTACAAGTTACGCTGCTCGTCCTTTTGTTCTCGCTCGTCTCAGTGGTTTAACTGGAATTCAGCAGCGACCCCGAGACGGAAACAAAGGGAGAGCTTGGGGCAGGGGAGAGCGAGGCACGGCATGGAGGAAGGGTTTGTGCGTCGCGTGCCGTGGAAGGTGAAGCCTGAGCAAGGCAGCGTTCCAGGTAGCATCCGCTTTCATTCTTCATCTGGTTACTGTCCCTAGCGAGGCCAATCATCGTTAAAACCAGGGCTGTTCTGCGTGGCCTGCTTTGCCCATCTATCAGAAAAACTCTGAGGGGTGTTAATTTCTCTGCTGAGGAAATGAGACTGTTGGAGACCAGCTGTCAAGAGCATGGAGTCGCCTCCCTGAGTGGAGCAGCTCAGCAGGTCAGGCCGGTGGTGCTTCCAGGCAGTGATTTGTGCCGGCAGGGAGTGAAGCTGCTGCTTTTTGGGTTTAAGAAGGTTTTGCAGTTGGCAGAGGCTGCGGGTGGCTGTGGGAGCAGAGGGCAGAGAGCACCAGACCTGTGCTGCTGCGTGAAAGCTGACCCTGTGCACATTTAGATGTCGCTGAAGGAAGTGTGAAGGGGACCTGTTCTGAGGACACTGTGGAAACACCTACTTACGGGGTCAGGAGAGTGGAGTGGCTGAACTCTTGATGGAGCTTGATTGCCTCTTTATTGATGGCACCGTAAATCAGTAGGGAAGGGAACGACACAGGCAAAGGGAAAAAGAGGCTGAGGGAGCTCGCTGCTCCTGGTGGGGTTACACAGGTGAACAGCTAAAGCGGCGATGTGGGAAACATATTAAAAGCATCAGTATTCTCTGACTCCATGAGACAGGCAGGAGAGCAAAGGAGCTGCTGGCACCTCACCTCTTGCTGAACTCAGACCATCATTTCCCTCTGACTTGCCTCTGACAGCGGCTGTGTTCTTCTGGCCTTTCCTTCTAGTTTGTGAGACTGGCCTGAAGCGCCGCTGCAGGGGGTTTCCACACTGGGAATCCTTGTTCCAGGGCATCCTCATCGCCCCTGAGGATCTAGTGAGGGTTTACAGTGGGCTCTGCTGTAGGGGTGATCCACCAACCCAATCTGAGCTCCTCATGTGATTTACACGTCTCTGACAGCCACTTTTACACACGGATTTCCAAAGCCTATAACCTTCTTTAGTTACATTTGTGGAGTAATTGTTTAATTAAAAAAGTTAACTCCTTTTTGCAAAGCAATTTGGTTTTAGAAGCACTAAGTACTTTACTGCACCTGTAAATCAGGAATAGCCTTTCCACGTGCGACCGTAATAACCCAGCAGCTGAAAAATAGAGTTATCCTTGTCATCAGGTGGGGGGGAAGTCGCCCTTCGAGGTATCAGGTTTAGCTAAGATCCTTTCTAGGTCTGTGAGGAACTAGTTTATCAGATTGTAACTGTAAATCACAGAATTATAGAACGTTAGGGATTGGAAGGGACCTCAGAAGATCATCTAATCCAATCCACCTGCCACAGCAGGATCCCCTAGATCCAGTCGCACAGGAACATGGCCAGGTGGGTTTGAAATGTCTTCACAGAAGGAGACTCCACAACCCCCTGGGCAGCCCCTTCCAGGGCTCTGTCACCCTCACTGGCAAGAAGTTCCTTCTCATGTTGATGTGGAACCTCCTGTGTTCCAGCTCACACCCACTGCCCCTTGTCCTATCATTAGATGCCCCTGAGCAGAGCCTGGCTCCATCCTCCTGACACCCACCCTTCACATATTGATCAACATTCATGAGGTCACCCCTCAGCCTTTCCTCATCAGGGAGATGCTCCACTCCCTTCATCATCCCTGTGGCTCTGTGTTGGACTCTACACAGCAGCTCTGTGTCCTTCTTGATCTGAGGGGCCCACAACTGGACACAAGATTCCAGATGTGGTATCATCAGGGCAGAGTAGAAGGGGAGGAGAACCTCTCTCGATCCGCTAACCACCCGCCTTCTGATCCACCCCAGGTTGCAGTTGTTATATATTTCACTGTAAATTAGAGGTTTTCTATACCTATTTAAATCTGCTTTTTCCTGTTACCAATCCCCAGTACAGTTGTTCTGGAAAGGAAGTGGTCTCTATCATCTCTGGACATGATTTCAGGTATAGAAAGAGAAAAACCATCTTTGTTAGGTTCCTCGCAGAGCTGTTTGCTTGGAGACCCAAGTTCCTTTTCTAATGTGGTACCTTTGCATCTTCTGGAAGAAAAACAAAAAGGAAAAAAAGGGAGAAAATGAGAATGACAGAAGAGCAGGAGCTGCTTTAACTGGAAGCAACATCCAAATGGTTCCATCTGGACAGACTGACACCCTATTGCTCATTTGGAAGTGAGACTTCTGGTTCCCTTGTGCAGAACTCTCTCACCCTTCTCAACAAAGAGCTGGTAGGAAAACCCAGACCTCACAGGACGACTCTCAAAGGGGTGTACATGCAGGTACCTGGCTTGGCTTTGAGAACAGAGCTGGAGAAGGATCTCACTTGACAACTAGTCATTCAGGCCCCAAGTGCAGACTCTCAGACTCTGAAATCCATTTCCCTGCTTCGGCAGGAAGGTCCTTGCTCGCTGTCATGTTGACGCTTCCTTACGTCTCCATCAGAGCAGGTCGGGGCAGCGATTGCTGAGCAGCCCTTCTGCCTCCCCACCTTGTGTTTCTTTGTGTCTACGCTTTGGGCACCGAGGGATCAGCAGGTTCACAGAGTGGGAAAATACTGCTTTGTAATAACAGGAGGCTAGTGAATAAACCCCCGGTTTAATACCCAGCCGCGCAGAGCACCCTGATGAATGTAATTGCATTTGAAGCATTCTGATTGAATTTTTGAGCCATATTGCATTTGTTTTGCTTGTGAATCTTTTATGAAAAAAAAGAGGGGGGGAAAAAAGGGTCTGGAGATTAAAGGATTAGTGAGATCTTAAGAAGCCCAGGCAGCTGCTGAAGCATCTGAATATTCTTGCCTAAATTGGGCGGGAAAGCGACGCTAATCTTCTCTGTTGTAGCAGGCGGTGCGTCTCAAGCTGAGATAGCCCTGGGGAAGGGGGACAACAGAGACAAGTTACAAGGGACAACCACTATGGGTGACCGAGCTGCAGGAGCTGGAATGGAGCAGTGTCCTGTGCTGGGCACTGGGGAGGCCTCCGCTCGAGTGCTGGGGACAGCTCTGGGCTCCTCATGTCAAGAAAGAGGTTGAGGGACTGGAGCGGGTCCAGAGGAACAACAAGGCTGGGGAAGGGACTGGTGGGAGAAGCTGGTGAGGAGAGGCTGAGGGACCTGGGGTTATTCAGCCTGGAGAAGAGGAGACTCAGGGGTGGACCTTCTCCCTCTCTGCAACTCCCTGAAGGGAGGTTGTACTCAAGTGGGGCTCTTGCTCTTCTCCCAGGCAACCAGCGCCAGGATGAGAGGCCAGGGCCTGAAGCTGCACCAGAGGAGGGTTAGGTTGGATGTTAGGAAGTCCTTCCTCGTGGAGTGATCAGACCCTGGACTGGACTGCCCAGGGCAGTGGTGGAGTCCCCATCCCTGGAGGTGTTGAAGGACAGCCTGGCTGTGGCCCTTAGTGCCCTGGTCTGGCCGATGTGGTGATGTTAGGTCTTGGGCTGGATGAGCTCAGAGGGCTTTTCCAGCCTCAGTAACTCTGGTTCTCTGAAGGAAGAATTCAACTGGGATGATTATGAGGGACAACCAGGGTTTTTTCTTCTTTCCTCTCTTCATTTTCTAATGAAGTGGAAGGAGCGAGCAGTAACTCATGTACTCTTAGATCGCATTTCTCTTCGTCCTTAGAGGGTGAGGAACGTGGGCCATGTGCTGGAGTCCTGAACTCCTCAACTCCTAGTCTTACGGCGTGGCTCCAGTTTGATGACGAAGGGCAGACCCAGCAGCGCTGCTGAGGAGCGGCTTTTGGCTGCTGGTTTGCGATCTGCATGCGCCGGAGATCGCCCGGCGCTGCAGCGACTGCAGCGTGTTAACTACGCGCTGCAATTGTTCTCTCACACCGAAGCCATGCAGACAGTATTGATGGCCCAAACTGTAAACAGGAGATTTTATGGGCAGCACCGCTGGAAGGCACGTTAGCGTAATCTCTGCGCTCGGCAAAGCTTCACGAGCCACCGAGAGTGGGAAGAGAACTACAGAGCGGAACAACAAAACTAGTGTTGGGGAAGAAAATGCCCAGGGAAAGGACTTTTTAATTTCCTCTAGCCACTGCTTCCGGTTAGACACACAACAAGGGGCTGGGGGAGGCTTTGTCTTCAAGTCTGGAGGAGGTGGAGGAGGTTTGCCGAGATTTCTGTGTGCTGGGCTTTCCAAATCCACTGCAGGCAGGTGAATCCTCCCAGGACACTGCGAAGCCCGGGAGAAAGAAACCCCAGAAGTAGAGGGGTTGCCACTGAGCAGAGCCTGGCTCCATCCTCCTGACACCCACCCTTCACATATTTATCAACATTAACGGGGTCACCCCTCAGGCTCCTTTTCTCTGAGCTAAGGAGACCCAGCTCCCTCAGCCTTTCCTCATCAGGGAGATGCTCCCCTCCCTTCATCATCTGTGGCTCTGCGCTGGACTCTCTCCAGTCAATCCACGTGCGCTTAACTCTGGGCAAATTTCAGCAGTAGCTTCTTTCATGGCATTCATTTTCTACTCATTATACATTCTCCTTCCAATCCAGGGGTGAAACTGTCTGCTTCCTACTGACCAGTGTGCAGAGATAGGGCAGGATGGAGTCAAGGCTCTACAAATCATTGAGAATGCAATTGTGGGCGGCTGCAGTCCTCCGCTGGGCTCGAATAATTCATCTTTGGATTTGCTCGTGTCTGTCGTGGCTTTGCTTCTGATGATAGTGCTTATGGAGATGGAGCTTAGCATCTTTTTGTTTCGTTGGAGGACAAAGATCCTTAAGCCCTGTGCGTTTAGATGAACTCGAGTAATTCGTAGGAGCTAAAGGATGAAACAAATACCGGATCATAATTATTTTGGGCCAGATAAAAAAAATTAAAACCCATTAATCCTGCCATCCCCTCGTTGCCAGCGCGATTGGCGCTCGGACTTGTATTAGAAATTCAGGTTTGCCCAGGCTAATGTTCTGACTTAGGCTAAATATAGTTAGATGTCTGCAGTAAACAAAGGAGTCAACCCAGTGTATAGTTTCTCCGTTGAAGTCACAGAGTCACAGAACATTAGGGATTGGAAGGGACCTTGAAAGATGATCTAGTCCAATCCCCCTGCCACAGCAGGATCATCTAGATGCAGTCACACAGGAACATGTCCAGGTGGGTTTTAAACATCTCCAGAGAAGATGTTTACATCCCCCTCCACAACCCCCCTGGGCAGCCCCTTCCAGGGCTCTGTCACCCTCACTGGGAAGAAGTTCCTTCTCATGTTGATGTGGAACCTTCTCTGTTCCAGCTCACACCCACTGCCCCTTGTCCTGTTGTTACATGCCCCGAGCAGAGCCTGGCTCCATCCTCCTGACACTCATCCTTCACATATTTATCAACATTCATGAGGTCACCCCTCAGTCTCCTTTTCCCCAAGCTAAAGAGACCCAGCGCCTTCAGTCTTCCCTTATCAGGGAGCTGTTCCACTCCCTTCATCATCTTCATGACTCTGCACTGGCCTCTCTCCAGCAGCTCTGTGTCCTTCTGGATCTGAGGAGCCCAGAACTGGACACAGGATTCCAGATGTGGTCTCACTAAGGCGGAGCAGGGTGGAAGGAGAACCAGTGAAAGCACTTTACTCCTTTCATATGGGAATGCGAAGGTCAGTGGGGAACAGCAGGGGCACTTTTAAAACAGGAGGATGGACATCCACATCTAAGAACTCAAAATACTGTGTGGAAGCCATCCAGCACCACTGGTTGTGTGGAGTCTGGTATAAAATGGGTCTGTGGCCATGGCAGTGAAGCCCATGAGCTTCGCTGGGAGCAGCGTTGGGCCTCATGCTTAGGTTTTGGACTCAGAGGAAGAGAAGCCTTCGTTGTGCCTAAGGAACAGAGCAGTGTGAATCTCAAAGGCTGCAAAACAAGGCAAGAAGCAGAATTTGTCTTCAAGGAAAAGACCAAAAAAAGAGCAAAGCCAAACCTTTGAATCTTGGAGCCATTTGACGGAGTCTGGGGGCCTTTTTACACTGAGTCGTCGAGCTTGGCTTTGCTAACCCTGCTAATGGGTAGTTTTGCTCCCTGGGCTTATCTGGTTTAGCAGGAGGGGGGAAATGGAGCTCAGAAGAGTAGAAGCTCTGTAGGAAAGGGGAAGGGACCTCCAGCCTTGCTGGGAAGGGAGGAGGCAGCAGGGCCTATCAGTTCTCTGCAGTTTCAGTGACTATTCTCAAGTGTCCTCCCAGATCTTCAGAACATCACCTCAGCAAAAGGCTTCCTCCACCTCCTCTTCTCCCCAGCTACCACAGGCAGTGCAGTCTCTGTCCTTTTCATGTCTTTTTATGTCGCATATTGTAACAGAGTTGGGGTGAAACGAAGGGAGATCATTTAATTACTGGCAAAATAATAGCTGTACAGGAATCAGAATATTTAAGAGCCCCAGTCAGTGCTTTACAGGAAACTAGAGTCCTTCTGAAAGCCTGTGTGGGTTCTATAGATCTGATTGATCAGACATTGTACTCAGGTCGCGGGTTCCTTTTGCTCCTACAATGACTTGCTTCAACACAAAAGCCTCTTGTCAGAGCTCCGCGAGTAGCGCGTTCTGGTCCTAAATGTAATTCGTCTGCACGGCCCTTGGGTTTAGTGGTTTAGAGGAGGTCGAGGCAAAAGTGTGATTTCCAAGCTTGGCTGAAGTTTAGGGAAGAAGACAACAGGGAAGATCGCAGCTGGCTCGTGGCAGTAGCTTAGGGCTGAAGATCCAAGTATTTGCCTGAAGAACTTCTCTTTCCTCATTGAGGCTTGCCCAGGGGATTAGTTCTGGCAAAGAGGAGTCCCTGGTGGTTGTCCCTCTGAGTTTTATGCCTTTCAGACCTCTCTTTTAGGTTTATCACCACCACTTGGATCCTGATGTTATTACCCTGTTCGTTCATGTCTTTAAACAGCATCACCGGGACTTAGAACGGGCTGCCCAGGGAGGGGGCTGAATTGCTGGACGTGTTTCCAGGCTGTGGAGATCAGGAGCTTAGGGACAGGGCTTAGTGGTGGCCTTGGGACAGTTGGGTTCATGGTTAGACTCGGTGAGCTCAAAGGTCTTTTCCAGCCTGGATGATTCTATGACTCTCCTATGATGTTGTCTGAAACTGCATGAGCAAGACTTTGTTGTACCTTACCTTGCTGCAAAGAGGCCATCTCCTCAGCATTGCTCCCTGGAGGGCTTCCTTTTGCCCTCACACCAGCAGTAGCTTTTCCCTCACACAGCTGCTCAGCCGGCTGTCACAGAACCACAGAGTGGCCTGAGTTGGAAGGGACCTCCCAGGGTCATCCAGTCCAACCCCCCTGCAGGGAGCAGGGACATATGCTTTAGGGGTGAACTTGTAAGGTGGAGTAGATGGTTGGACTCGATGATCCCGGGGGCTTTTCCAACCAGAGTGATTCTGTGACTTCCTCAACTAGATCAAGGTGCCCACAGCCTTGTCCAGCCTCCCCTTGAAGATCTCCAGGGATGGGGCCTGGACTCCCTCCCTGGGCAACCTGTTCCGGTGTTAACCCCCCTCCTGCTAAAGAACTTCTTCCTAACAGCCCATTTTCATCTGCCCCTTGTCCTCTCACTCCAGGCTTTCATAAACAGCCCCTCTGCAGCCTTCTCGTAGCCCCCTTCAGGGACTGGAAGGTCACTGTCAGACCCCCCTGGAGCCTCAACCACCTCCCCGGGTGTCCTGTTCCAGTGTTCAACTACCTGCAGGTTTGCACCAGAGCATCTTTCTCTAGTTTGCTTCCGAGATCATGAGGCAGCAGAACTTTCTGGTCCATCTCAAGTGGGAGGAGGTCTGTTTCCAAAGAGATGCTCATGTTTTTTAAAGCTTCTGCCTCCTGCAAGGAGCCAGCGGCTCCCGAGGTGAACACAGCACCTCTGTCATGTTCCGTGCTCCCGCTGGCCTGGCTGGCAGGACGCGGTGCTCCAGGCACAGCCGCTCTCCTCGCAGCTACCTACAGAGAATAAAAACGCTTTCATCAAGGCTGAAGAAAGAGGACGTTGTAGGACAACATAGGACTTTCCTTTTTCTTTCTGCTTTTGAGACATGAAAACAACACTAACAAGAACACTTTAGATTTAGGCTCTCAGAAGCGTTGGTTCGCTTCTTCTCTGAGAACTTGGCGCAGAAAAAGGCAGAAGCATTAATTTCAAACTCTAGCCGCGAGCGTGGCTGCAGAATATTGTCTTCCACTGAAGAAGAGAAAGTGGGGAGATTCCCAGGGGAGGCTCCTTTTGGTTTTCATGGACTGAAGTGGGATATCAGAGTCATCATTCTTCTGAAGGAAACACCCCCCACCAGGCAGAGAGCTCAGAGCCTTCAGCAGCAAACCTGTTAAGTGTAAAAAAGAGGAGGGAATACTCTGAGCACAGCCGCCCTCATTTCAGCACAGCTTTGCCAACAGCGTGTTTGTGTGTGTGTTTTGGGTCTCCCTGCCTCTTGCTCCGGTAAACACTCCTGTGATTCTCCACTGCTTGTACCACCGTCTTCAGACACCGCGCGTTTGTGTGTCAGTCGGATCACAGGCGGCCGTGAGGGGGGCAGATCAGCCTCTGAGAAACACCGAGCGGAGCAGATTAAAGAGGGTGTCGTTCATCTCACTTTGGAGTTTGGGACAGATGTGTCTCAGGTGCTGCTTTACGGCGACTTCCGGTGGAAACACGATGTCTGCTTTCTCTCCTCTGATCTTTAACGTTTGAGAAAGACTTTGCTGCGAGTAAATCCGCGCTCCGCTTCCAAACCGCGCTGCCGTTCCGCTCTCTGCCCCCTGCGCACGCACGGGAGCGATGAACCCATTAAACACCACCAGGATAAAACTGGGTGATTTTCCTCTAATTGTTGTTGGCTTTAATCAAAATTCATCACGTTGATGCTCTGTCAAAAGCAGTCCCAGCTGCCTCCCCAGGACAACGTGGGCACGACCAGAGCGCTCTCTTCGGGAGCTGGAGGAAGCGAGATCCCTCGCGGGGCCGGGAGCCAAGGTGCACATCGCTTGTTTAGCCAGCGAGCAAGCGGGCTCGTTAATAAGAGCACTTAATCATTCTGTTTTAGTGCTGAACCTCCGTGGCACCCCGGGGAGCACCGAGGTCTCGAGATACTGCGGAGCTCAAGCCCCTGCACCCTGAGGGATGGAGAGTGCGCAAGATGAAAGATCTCCCCCGGGGCCGCAGTGACGTGCGCCGCCGAAGTGGAAACGATAAATAATTAGTAGGTGGCTCTGACAGAGATGTTGAAGGGCTTCAGAGCGAGCAGGAAACTGCTTTCATCCCCCGTCCCGTCGCACACGCAGTGAGGCTCCGTGGTAGCCACTGGAACTGCCTCTCCCCAGCCAGCACGGGCAGAAGCTCGCTGTGACCTGAGGTTAAGATAGTGTGCTCTGTCCTCCTGGCCCTTGACCAAGAGCTTAAAACAGGAGCCTTCCCCACAAGGAGCTGGTGTGGGTCCTCACTCTTCTGCTGGAGCAGCTGCTGAGTTCTCGTGTGCTGGTTTGGGTTTTGTGTGCTGGTTTTGGCTGGTGCAGGATCTCACAGCTCTTAAGGCCTGTAGCGTTAGAGCGCAGTCAGGGGTCAGGGACTTGCTGCTGTCTCTGTTGTGCCTGTGGAAGCCAGAACAGGGTGGCTTGCCCAGTGTGCAGAAAATAATTACATCTGGATCGTTGCCCCAGCCCCAAACACATTCTGCTCTCAGAGCTGCTGGAGAGTCCAGCACAGAGCCACAAAGATGATGGAGTGGAGCATCTCCGTGCTGAGGAAAGGCTGAGGGAGCTGGGACTCTTGAGCCTGGAGAAAAGGAGACCAGGCTTTCCAAAGACGTGAACGTCCCGGGCAAACCTCGCAAACGCCACCTTGAAAATCAGAATTTATCGCACAGCGCTGCCCTCCCTTGTCTTTACGACGTCAGGAAGCCCCTGCCTGACCTTCCTTGTGATGAGGAAAACATTGGTTGGCTTTTTATGTGGTTGTAATGGCCGCAGGAGTGTGAAAAAGTAGCTGGCTGTCTCAGAACAGGCTTTATTCCCGTCATCTCTACTGGTTTTATGCATCTGCTAGCACCGCGCTCATCATCACATCCTCTTGTCAGGATTTCAAGGCAGGAGGGAGCTTCTTGACAGCACAAACTTCCCACTGCCTGGGGAAGCATATTTTTAGTTTCCCCAGATAATGTGTGTTTTCTTTTCAGATTCTGTATATTCTGAGACAAGATCTTAATTAGAATTAGCTGTGAACAGGATGGAAATGCTGAACCCATTCGTCTCAGACCTCACTCCTTCCAGTTCTTCTTCTTTTGCGAGCGCTCGGGGTGCTGAACACGAGCACACAGAGCAGAAAATAACCTTCTAATTAAGTAATACTCTGCTTAATACTCCCTCCGCAGCAGCTATCCCCTGGTTTCCCAGGCTCTGCTGGGAACATGTTCTTCTGCACCTCGTCATGCCCTAGGGAACGTTTCTAGCCGAACTGATGGAAGGGCACTTGTCCTGCAGACTTTTGGACTGCGGACCTCGGCAGAGCGGCAGCTGCCCTGTGCCCGGGGACAGGGCTGGGATGACTCCGGAGGAGGTGGTTTGGAGCAGGAGCTGCTCTGGGGTTCCCCCACTCCCCCAAGACAGCTCCAACGCCGCGCTGCTGCAGCTTTTCGTTTTAAAAATACCTTTGGCTTTGCCTGTTTTCCTTTGTAATCCGTACGTTCCGTTTTTCCGAGGGCAAATCAAAGGGAAATATTTACCTTGGGTGAGGAGGAGGGCTTCCAGTCGTCTGAGCAAGGGATCTCTTTTGTGCCAGTGGAGTTCACACGTGTGACTTTCAGCTTAAAAGACAATGAAATCAGGCTTCAGAGTTTCAAATCCAGGTCTCACAGGCTTCGTGCGATGTGGTTATGAAACCCTTCCCGGTGTTTTCTCCCTGTGGCGGCTCTACCGCTGGATTATTTCCTGATCTGAACCAACATGGCTTCGCTCACTGGTTTGGGGAAGGTCAGCCAGATCCTACTCACCGTGTGATCCCACATCAAAATACCTCGTGAAGGGTGGGTGTCAGGAGGATGGAGCCAGGCTCTGCTCAGGGGCATCTAATGGTAGGACAAGGGGCAGTGGGTGTCAGCTGGAACAGAGGAGGTTCCACATAAATGTGAGAAGGACCTTCTTCCCAGTGAGGGTGACAGAGCCCTGGAAGGGGCTGCCCAGGGGGGTTGTGGAGTCTCCTTGTCTGGAGACATTTAAAACCCACCTGGACATGCTCCTGTGTGACTTGGTCTAAGAGATCCTGCTGTGGCAGGGAGATTGGACTAGATGGTCTTTCAAGGTCCCTTCCAATCCCTAATGTTTTGTGACTCTGTGATTTATCTCCATCCTGCGGCACTTCAGTCCTGGACAGTCAAGATACATCTCTTGCCAAACTAATTAGTGCAGAAAGCACTGTGGGGCTTTGATGTCTCTATTTGTGGTCCAGCAGTGGGCAGAGATGGGCTACATCTGGGATAGTGGTTGGTTGCTGGTCTACCACTGGTTGTTACCAGTTACAGTTAGGTTAGAATTAGGCTGCCCTCCACAACCGGGCAGAACTTCCTTTCCCTTGTAGCAGATGTGGATAAGTCCCAGAAGAGCAGCACATCCTGGGTCTCAGCTGGGTTGCACTGCTCTGTTTGACTCTGGTGTTTGTGAGCCCTCTCTCAGAAATCTAGACTTCTACTTCTGACTGGCTGGACAAGGCTGTGGGCAACCTGATCTAGTTGCAGCTGTCCTTGTTCACTACAGAGAGGTTGGACTAGATGGCCTTTGGAAGGCAGAAGTCCCTTCCAACCTGGGCCAGTCTATGACTCTATGATAGGGGTGATGATGCCTTTTTAGCAGTTTCTTTTCCTTTTGCACTGTTTGTGTTTTCCCTCTGCCTCTGCTGACTCTAGTGTTAGGAGAAACGTTCTCCTCTAAGAGAGTTTCAGGCTCCCAACATCCATGGTTTTTTTCTTTGTGGTGTTAAAACTGGTGCCAGGAATTAATCACCTTGACGTGACTTGTCGTCGGAATGTTGGGTGGGTTTGAATGTTCTGTGATAGGACACTGAAGAAGTTAATGAGGAGTTTCTCCCACGAGTGCTCCTGGAGTGAGTGCAGGCTGCATAGCAATGGCAAACGTCCCCTTCACCAGGCTCTGCAGCACGTGATCCTTTGCCAGAGCCTGGGGGTGCCTCGGACACACCTCCTGATCCAAGCCTGTGTCTCCCAGTACTTGGCAGGGTTCTGCTGAATCCCCCTAGAAGCACCTCTGGTAGAACAAACCTTGGGCACGGTGCACACAGCTCTCAAGGGGTGCTCATCAGCCCTTCTTTGCTCTGGAGAGGCCAAAACTCTGGCAGCCTGCACAGAGCCTTTCTAGCAGCAGCCCCAGATCGCTGCAGCTTCCACCTTGTCCTCCGCGAATGCTGCTGGGGCAGAGATGGCAGCGGCGCAGCTTTCGCTCTGCCTGGTCGGGGGGCTGCTGAGGGCTGAAGCGTCCCGCAGCACTAAAGTGAGGTATTTGTGATGACTTGACAGGAGCAATGTCTCTGCTGGTTTATTTCTGACACCATGTCATCAAAGCTCTTCTGAAACAACATGTGCTCATGTGGGAACAGCAGCGGGGTCTCACTACATGGGCAGCACTTCTCGTCGTGACGTGCTGTGGGGTTTGTTCTGGCTTGTCAGAGGAAACTACAAAGGCAGCGAGGCTGGCATTACAGAAATGGGGGGGGCAGCAGGGAATAGGAGGAAATGCTTCATGTTGGCAGAACTTTTCCAGCTCAGATTAAAAAAAAAATCCAGAAGGTCTTCAATTTTGCATGAAGAGCTGTGGAGGGCTCTGAATGCTGTGGCAGCAGAAGCTCAGCTTGTTGCTCTGTTTAAATTCAGGGAGAAAAAGCCCAGGCACGAGAAATGAAGGATAACCAGAAGCACCAGAATTACCCAGGCACCAAAACATCTTGGTAGGAAAATGCTTCCAACAGCAAAGCTGCTGGGCCACTCCGGAGCCTTGAGAGGTACCGGAAAGGCTCTGTCCTGATCCACATGCTGTTCGCTTGGCGAAAGCCCACTGGGAGTGGCCAGGTAGGAGGGTTTTGCAGATGGAGCATCTCTTCCCTGAGTAGTCCTGAGGACGTAGGAAGGCAAAGAGATGTGCTTAAAGGGCAGAGCAAAGACATAAGGCTGAGCTGGCAGATGCCATCCATCAACAGGGCTGCACACACTGTGATCCTCAGCCATGCTGAGGGCCCTGTGTTGATAGAACAAGGGCATGCGGGTCCTCCTGCTCCCAGAGACGCTCTGATTAAAGCTGCAGCTTGATGGTGTCCAGTGGGCCAGGTGGTAGCCAAATCCTAGAGAGCCACAGTAGCTCTCCACAGCCCTTTTATCTGGTGATAACCCTGGGAAGGTGAAGGGTAGGGCTGCCCTGGGAGCGTTGGAGCACCTGAGGAATCCCTGTGAGGCAGGAATCTGGTGTGAGATAACAACCTCCACTAGGCAGCTCTGGCAGCCACAGATGTTTAAGGGCAGCCCAGACACAGAGCAGAAGGTCTGAAAATAACTCCTAGGGCTTTGTGAGCCAAGGGTTGTCACTTCCTGGCCTCATGGTGTCACAAGCACAAAGTGTTGACTATTCCTGCTACTTTGCTGTCCCATTCTGGTTCCTCTGATGGTACCAGCTCAGGGATACAGGGAAGGAGAAGGTGACCAGTGTCTTTGCCCCTGTTTATTGAAATGTCGTTATTCATTGGAATGGACTGACCGGGGAGGTGGTGGAGCCCCCATCCCTGGAGGTGTTGAGGGACACCCTGGCTGTGGTCCTCAGTGTCCTGGTGTGGCTGCTGTGGTGATGTTAGCTGCTGGGCTGGATGAGCTCAGAGGGCTTTTCCAGCCTCAGTCATTCTGGGAGTCTGTGAAATGTCACTTTGAACCATGATAGAATTTCTGGGAGGAACTTGAACCCGTGACCCTCCAAGAACTAGCAATCTCCGTTAGAGTCAGCGCTGCGCAGAGAGGTACCCGAGCAGGCCGTACCACATCTCCCAGGTGACAGGCACTGGGGCCAGATGGCTCCAGCTCGATTGTACCAGTACTTACAGGAACATCTGCTTCCTGAGTGCATCAGCTGTCTCACCTCTTTCTGAGCTGCTGTGAGTTCAGGGTTTGTGATGTTGCTGCCTCTCCTGTGCGCAGTCCTGAAGAGGATAAAATCCGTGAGCAACCTGTAACCAAGACAGCAGGAGGAGGGAGGTGATTGTCCCCCTGCACTCAGCACTGGGGAGGCTGCATCTCGAGTACTGGGGCCAGTTTGGAGCACTGCAGTACAAGGGAGACATGGAGGTGCTGGAGCGAGTGCAGAGGAGGGCAACAGAGCTGGGGAAGGGCCTGGAGAATCAGTCTGATAGGAGAAGTTGAGAGAGTTGGGTCTTTTGAGGAAGAAGAGACCCCATCACTCTCTACAACTATCTGAAAGGACACTGTAGAGATGTTGGGCTCTTCTCACAGGTTGTTAGCAACAGAAGCAGAGGGAAGGGCTTCAAGCTCCAACAGGGGAGGGTTAGAAGGGCCATCAGGAAGAAATTCTTCACAGAAAGAGTGGTCAGGCACTGGAATGGGCTGCCCAGGGTGGTGGTTGAGTCTCCATCCCTGGATGAGTTTAAAAGACGCTTAAATGTAGTGTTTGGGGATCTAGTTTAGGGGTGAACTTGCAGAGTAGGATTGATGGCTGGACTCGGTGATCCTTTTCCGACCCGAATGATTCTATGAGGAAATAAAATCCTTCAAATTACAGTCAGGTTGACTTGAGTTTGGACATCACCCAGTGACACAGTTTGCCAAGAGGTGCCTCATTTTGGGTGAGGAGGTAAATCCCTCGCTCCACACACACCTAGCAGCTCTGACATTCTGCTTCAAGAGTTTCAAATTCAATCAGAATATTAGAGGGAGAAGGAGAATCCTGTGTGGAGATGACTCTTTATAGTGCTCTCTTAGGAGGTCCTTCAGCTCTTACTTCCTTTGTAGTTCACCAGGTGTACTGTGAAATGAGGAAGCCGCTGAAAGGAGCTGGTGCTCTTACAAATTGCCTCACGGTGGTTGTGTTCACCACAAGCTGGTCCTTTGTGGACTTTGCTCCAGAAATATCATGGAGAGATTGTGGCTAGTTTCAGGTTCTGGTCTAGAAGCCTCACAAGTCTTACACCTCAGCAGAAGACATAGAGGTGTTGGAATGAGCACAGAGAAAGGCAACGAAGCTGGGTGTGGGGTGGAGAGCATGGCTTGTGAGGAGGGACTGAGGGAGTTGGGCTTGTTTAGCCTGAAGAAGATGAGATGAGAGGAGGCCTTATTGCCCTTTACAGCTCCCTGAAAGGTGGCTCTAGGAAGGCTGATGTTGGCCTCTTCTCACAAATAACTGGTGACAGGGCAAGAAGAAATGGCCACAAGGAGAGGTTCAGATTGGAAATTAGGAAACATTTGTTTAAGGGAAGAGTAGTTTAGCATTGGAGCAGGCTGCCCAGGGAGGTGGTGGAGTCCCCATCCCTGGATGTGTTTAGAAGGCACTTTGGGACAGAGATCAGTGGTCATGGAGCTGTTGGACTGAAGGCTGGACTTGATGATCTTAGAGGTCCTTTCCAACCTCTATGATTGTGTGAGAGCTGCCAAAACCAGTATTAAATAAAAAGCCTTGTAGTGTAGCTTTCCTGTCTCAAATGTGTGGTCTTTGATGGTCTCGGGGATCCTGCTGTGGCCGGGGGATTACACTAGATGATCTTTCGAGGTCCCTTCCAACCCCTAATGTTCTGTGATGCCACTTGGAGTGGGTTTCCTTCTTTCCCTGGGCTGAAGTTCTGCTAAGTGGATGTGCATAAAGGAGAAAACAGGGTGTTTTACAGGCTCTGAGTTTTGTTTAGCTTCACTTTACTCCTTGAAAACCTCTGGTCATGAATTAGTAGGTCCAGTGTTTGTTCCAGCAGCCTGCAGAAAGGAGGAATCGATGGGAGCTTGATTCTGGAGCCGCAGCAGCGCTTGCACAGCGAGCTCCAAGCACGTCGTGTTCGCAGGGGGCACGGAGAAACCTGCTCCGTCATTATTGACTGAGTTATTGACTCCAGCATCTGGGGTGCATTGCAGGGCCCTCAGATTCCATCTCAGCCTCTTAGAGCTGACACTGCCTCTGCTGAGGAGCAGACAGCTCCCACACAGCAGCGTTTCTGCATGCACTGGTGGAGCTGGGCACCTCATTCACGCAGGGCTCTGCTCCCACTGCTGGGAAGGTAGAGCAGAGGAGGCTACGAAAATGATCAAGGGGCTGGAGCACCTCTGCTGTGAGGATAGGCTGAGGGAGCTGGGGCTGTTCAGCCTGGAGAAGAGAAGGCTCCGAAGGAACCTAATAGTGACCTTCCAGTCCCTGAAGAAGGCTACAAGGCGGCTGCAGAGGGGCTGTTTATGAAGGCCTGGAGGGACAGGACATGGGGCAGTGCTTTCACATTAGACAAGGGCAGATTGAAATGAGATGGTGGGAAGTTCTTCACCAGGAGGGAGGTTGAACACTGAACTGGTTGCCCAGGGAGGTGATTGAGACCCCATCCTT
Organism: Rhinopomastus cyanomelas; assembly: GCA_013400115.1. Classification (NCBI taxonomy): domain Eukaryota; kingdom Metazoa; phylum Chordata; class Aves; order Bucerotiformes; family Rhinopomastidae; genus Rhinopomastus; species Rhinopomastus cyanomelas. The sequence continues at coordinate 146,350 of VXBP01008002.1, read as the reverse complement.
GGAGATATTCCAGCTGGACAAGGCTGTGGTCACCCTGGTCCAGTTCACATCTTTGATCAAAGCCGTGGGTTCGCGGCCACTGGGTAACTTAGCTGGGCTGGTGTAGCTTGTGCGGCTTTTCTGAGCAGCGGTACTTACTGTCAGAGTAGACGAGAGCGTTGGATTATTAAAACAAGCAGGAATTGATCCAACAATTTATGAAGGTGGCAACAGTGGCCTGTTTAAGTGCCTCTAATCTAGTGCTTTTGTTACAGCAGTAGCGACATCTCCAACTGGAGAGCTTTTGGCAGAGCTTCCCAGGCACTGGGTGTTTCTTGGGGTTGTCGTTATTTCTCCGTTTGTTTTTAACTACAGCCTCTGGCTCCGTGACAGATGCCTTCCCTTTGCTGCTCCAGAGAGCCAGCAGGGCCCTCGAGAGCTTGGCAGGACAAGAAAGTGCATCTGTGGCAGGTGCTGGAGCAAAGGACGTTGTGTCTGTCCCAAGGTTATCTCTGGAGCATGAATCTCTTCCAGCTTTGGAGAAGACCACTTGCCCGCGTTGACCAAAGATGGGCATTCGAGGCCAGGCTGTAGGCTGCTGTCCTAAGTAAACTGGTGGTTGTCTCTTCTCATGTCATCTTACATCTTCAACAGCTTTTCGATCAGATCAAATCCCTGTCGCCTCTTTTTTGCTCACTTGCTTGTACTTTTCAGAAGAATGATTTTTCATTCTTCTCAGACAGCTGAGTTGGAAATGGACTTCTGAAGGATGATGATCCTGCCAGTGATGGAGAAATATGAAGTGTCAGGCTCTGGTGATACATCTTCCAGTAAGTCTGGCTTTCTCTGTGGGAAGCTGGCAAAAGGCCAGTTGCAAAAAGCCCTGGAATGCTCCCCAACGAGAGGCTGTGGCTCCCCGGGAAGGCCCCATCCTCGAGAGAAGGCGCCGTGCTAGTGCAGCACTGGGTATGGTTTAAAATCCTTCCTGAGGGCAGGACCTGCGTGAAGGCTTGAGAGGTCAAAGACATCCAAGAACTGAATGTGAGATCGCTGGGAGAAGGAGAGAGAGGTTCCAGAGATCTGACTTTGGCATGTGAATCCATCGGTTCATTTCCAGTCTGTGCCAGCTCTGAGTAGATCATGGTCTGCAGACTGACGAGCAAGGGCCTGTAGGGTGAGGCAGCCAAAGGTCTCTGTAGGTTTCACTTCGCATAAACTTGCAGACCCAGTGGGGTTTGTCATTAGCCGCGTTGGCATCTTAACCAGAGCTGCTGTTGGAGCCATCAAACGCTTTGCCAGTTCCTAATTGCCAGGCTGGGAGCTGAGGCGCTGAGTTGTCTTGGCTGCGGAACAGTTGAGGAGTGACAGTTATTTGGGTGTTAGTTTGTTTTCCCAAAGGCCTTGGTTATTTTAGAACAAGGGTCTTGCCTTTTTGTTTGGCTTGGTGCGTTGTACTGGCCATTAGCTGGGTCCTTCCACTGACTGGCCCTGAGGCAGGTCACAGAATGACAGAATCACAGAACGTTAGGGATCGGAAGGGACCTCAAAAGATCATCCAGTCCAGTCCCCCTGCCACAGCAGGTCCCCACTGCAGCTCCTGCCTGGCTCCACTGTGCTGTGTTCATCCTCAGCGAGCACTCACGGTCCCCCTAGCAATGGGAAACCCATGAAAGCTCTTCAGAGCGGGTTTGCACTGCTCTCCTCAGGGTTTCTGGCTTGTTCAGGCAAAGAATGTTCGTTATTCAAGGAGCAGCTCAGAATTATCGGAATAAATTTGGAGGTAATGAGGAGCGTGCTTTAGTCTCCCTTATGTATTGCGTTATCTGCTCCAGCTTCTCTGCATCCAGGGTACCTGCATGGAATTAATTTCTGGGGTAGGGTTTACTGGAAGAAGAGTAATCAGACAGCACAAGGAGTACCTCAGAGGGAAGAGACCTCCTTCCTCAAGTTGCCTGCATGGAGCATGGTTCTGTGTTGAGTGGAATAATGACGGTGCAGCCGATAAGCGAAACTTGCCTCCGTGTTGGTTTATCAGCTGGTGATAGGCACAGTTTGTTCAGAGCTGAGTGATAGCTGCTGCACCAGCTGCACTGAGGGAAATGCCTCTGCCTGCTGTGGCTGTTTCCTCATTGGGCTTGTAAGCTCCAAATGTCATAAATCTCTGCTTCAGTTAACAAAGTAAATATAAAATGGAATTGTTGGTATAAAGGGAGAAATTGATGAAGGGAGTGGAGCACCTCCCTGCTGAGGAAAGGCTGAGGGAGCTGGGTTTCTTGAGCTTGGAGGAGACTGAGGGGCGACCTCATGAATGTTGAGAAATCTGTGAAGGGTGGGTGTCAGGAGGATGGAGCCAGGCTCTGCTCAGGGGCATCTAATGATAGGACAAGGGGCAGTGGGTGTGAGCTGAAACACAGGAGGTTCCACATCAATATGAGAGGGAACTTCTTCAGGGTGAAGCTGACCGAGCCCTGGCAGGGACTGCCAGGGAGGGTTGTGGAGTCTCGTTTTCTGGAGACATTTAAAACCCACCTAGACTTGGTCTAGGTGATCCTGCTGTGGCAAGGGGATTGGACTGGATGATCTTTCAAGGTCCCTTCCAATCTCTAATGTCCAGTGATTCTGTGGTGTAGAAGAGGCCTGTGAAGAGAAGCTCTTGAAACGTGTTCATTCTTCTTTGCCTGGCAGGAAGTATTTCCTGTGCTAGGAGCAGGCAGCCCTCGGGAGAGCTGAGCCTGCTGCAGTGTCCACAGCGGGGACAGCACTCGCTGTGCTCGGCTGAAGCAGCCGGAGGGTTGCTGGCTGTGTGTTGCTCTTGAACCAACTCCCATCCCTGTGACTTGCTTAGGCAACTGTCAACCGTTCAGGTTCAGAATGGTTTGGACTTAAATCACATCTTCCATAAGTCAGAAGCAGGTGAAGGTGAGCGAGCGCAAGGGAGTCTGAACGCCCTGTGGCAGCAGCCGCCAGGTCCTGCTAGTGCTGAGAGGGCCCTCTTAGAGCTGCTCCGAGCTATATTTTGCCTCACAGATAGGTGAAAGTGTGAATCCAGAGATCTCAGAGTGTCTGCTGGAGCCCTGGGTCTTTGCCCCTCGTGTGACAGGTGCTGGCAGGCACTCAAGGACATTTTCTCCTCTGTTCACCTTACAGGAAGAGGCGACTGGGGGCTGCCGGCGCTGAGCTGACGCTCACGCAGGTGCAGCCTTTCACAGGGTTTGAGAAGGGAAAGGAGGGATTGGACTGGATTGCTTACCCCAGCTCCTGCTTCTGCCCAACTCTGCCGTCCCTGATGGTCCAGCTGGCCCTCTAATGAGCTGTGGGAAGGATGGCTGGGGAGGCATTTGATGTTCCTCTTCTGTCCCCATGTGTCTGTGGGCCCGGGCAGTTGCTCTGAGCACCCGCCTGGGTGCCTGGTGTGTGGGGAGCAGTGCCGGGGAGACCGGCTAGTCAGTTTGACAGGCTTTTATTTTCTTTATTTTCATCTAAACATTTACATCACATCTAATTACCTTTGCTTGGCTGTAATTAGAAATCCTGTGGCATTAAGAACCATTAAATTCATCGAGGTTTCAGCTTTGGGAATTTGCCCAGAGGCAGAGAGCTCACAGGCCTCCACCAGGCCTGACTTTCCCGGAGTAATCTCCCCCTCCCCTGCTCCATCGAAGCCGTTGTGAAAAGGAATCGGCGTTTCCATTTTGCTAATTAATTGCTCGTGCCAAGCAGCAGATGTTTTGTAGCTTTTGAGGACCAGGAATAGACAGGTATGGAACTTGTGCAGCATCACGCCGACTGCCTCTGCACTTTGAGCAAGAAGCTCCAGAGAAAGGGGACCAGCAGAGCCAAGCAAGGGGTTTTAGTAACGCTCTCGATGTGATTGGGTGAAGGCTTTCATTTCTTCAGCTCTGAGGCACAGCACTCGGGGGACCGATGGAGAAGTCATGCATTGGGATTTCCCTTCTGGTTTATCATTTATTTACACATAGCGCTCGAAAGGCGACGTTAAGGAAGCCCCAAGCTCACCATGGGCAACGCAGGGGCAGAGATCTCGGGTCAAGGACACAGAGCTGCTGGAGAGAGGAGTTCAGAACAGAGCCACAAAGATGATGGAGTGAAACACCTCCCGTATGAGGAAAGGCTGAGGGAGCTGGGTCTCTTGAGCTTAGAGAAAAGGAGAGTGAGAGGTGACCTCATTCGTGTCTATGTGAAGGGTGGGTGTCAGGAGGGTGGAGCCAGGCTCTGCTCAGGGGCATCTAATGATAGGACAAGGGGCAGTGGGTGTGAGCTGGAACACAGGAGGTTCCACATCAATATGAGAAGGAACTTCTTCATGGTGAGGGTGACAGAGCACTGGAAGGGGCTGCCCAGGGAGGTTGTGGAGTCTCCTTCTCTGGAGACGTTTAAAACCTGCCTGGACATGTTCCTGTGTGACTGGATGTAGGGGATCCTGCTGTGATGGGGGATTGGACTGGATGATCTTTCGAGGTCCCTTCCAATCCCTAATGTTCTGTGATTCTGTAAAAGGCGACGTTAAGGAAAGCCCCAAAGCTCACCACAAGCAGAGATCCAGGCTTGAGCCCTGAAAGCAGGGGAACTGCTGTTTCGTGTGACCTCCCGCAGCTCCATTCACAGCCCGTGGTCGGTTCACGTGAGAAGGGTTCTTTGGGAAGGTCTGTGGCAGAAGGAGTAGACTCTGATGTGTTGCTAATGCTAAGGACAGCAGTTAGCGCGGTGGGATTGGCGGGTCCGGGCGTTTACTCTTCCCTCCTGTTGTCTACATGATTAAAAATGATCTCAGAGAAATAAATACCATCAATCAGTGCCAGCTGCAGTTCTGCTGGAGTGTGGACAAGGACAAAGCGAGCGCGCTCGCTGCCTGCACGCGCCAGCCGTGCCGACTGTGCAGCGCTGAGGCCCTGGAAGCAAAGCGGTCCTTCTTCCACGGTCACGTAGGACACAGAAGCAGCCCTTGTTCCCGTGGAGCTTACGTGGGTACAGAGCAGCACTGGGTCACAAACAGCAGAGGAGAGCCAGGGAAAGGCATGGGCACTTCCCACCTCTGGCACATTGCACATGCATGACTACACTTGAACAGATCCCATATAGAAATTTTAGAGCCCAGTGGACACAGGCCCCTCTTTCGAGCCCAGGAAAAGAGATGGGTTAGGTTATGCAATTGCTAGAGCTGGCGTGAACCCAGCTGCCTGCCAGGCACCAGCCCCTGTGCAAATGCTGGTGCTAAACCACAGGATGCAGCTGGACGTGGCACTGGGCACCCTTCCAGGATTGTTCCAAACCACATCAGGACAGTTTTGAAAGAGAAGGGCTCTCTGGAACCAGCAATTTTTACAGCCTTTCAGAAAAATGGAGGAAATTACCACTACATCCACATCTTGACTGTTGGGGTGGGGTTTTTTCCCGAAGGCAGAAGGAATTTCTGCACACGAATGCCAGTCAGGATGCACTCGAGGCACTTGCGCTCCAAGCCAGAAGGCCATCGCTGTGCTTGCCAAGTGCGCGGCCTGAGTGCCAGATGTGCTTGGGGTAGAGAGCATCCTTCTTGGGTTTGTCGGTGGCTTTCTGAAAAGAACTAGAAAATACATCCCCAGCTGATGGCAGAGCCAAAGCTCACGGGGATGCTGCAGGGAAGCCCTGCTGCGTTCAGATGCTCCTGGCCCAGCTGAGCTTTCTGCTCCTGCTGCTGCCTGACCTCCGTGCCAAAAGCCTTATGAGAAAGGGGGAGCAGCTGTGGCAGACGAACCATCAGGTGACATCGAGTCGCACCATGTGTCTTAGGAAGAGCTGAGACCAGGGATGGAGTAGCTTCAGCAGATATAAAAGATCAGGGAAACACAGAATATTCCTGGTTGGAAAGGGCCTCTCGCAGCACCGAGCCCAACCATACACACAACAACAACGAAACCAAAACGCTGATGAAGCACCAGCTCCAAACACACTCACCCAGGTAAAACACAAACTAATCCCCCTACTGCCGTGAGCAGAGGTGAAACACTGCAGGGTTGATCAAAATACTGGTTATGGTTAAAGATGACCAGGCAAACCAAAATCAAATGCCAGTACTTGTGTGTCCATCAGAGCCTTGCTCACTGGGACACTGGGGAGACTTTGGTTGCCCTCTTGTACACCCAGAACTCTGCCCATCATCGCGCCTGCGGAAGAACCATAATCACAGACTCGCCCAGGTGGGAAGGGACCTCCAAAGGTCATCTAGTCCAGCCCCTCTGCAGTGAGCAGGGACAGCCTCAACTAGATCAGGTTGCCCACAGCCTTGTCCAGCCTCCCCTGGGACATCTCCAGGAATGCTGACAAAAATGGTCGGTCGAAGGGCAGTGGTTCGTTCATCCCGAAAGCTGTAGCGGTTCTTGGTCCGGATGTCCATGACCATGCGGGACAGTGGCGGTGACAGAGGGCTTGTAGTTTGAATCCTGTAGCACTTCCTTATAAACACACAGGATGTGCTTTTACACATGTGAGACGGGGGTCGTGCGGTCTAACTGCCGTCGTGGGCCTTCCTTGGACTCTTCCAGAGAAGAGCAGATGGGCACCATCACCTCCCTCACCTGCAGGCTCTGCCTCTGCAGCTCTCCTCCCGTCACTGCAGGGGTGCACTGCTGATCCCTGCCCATCTTGCTGGCCTCTTTCCCCGATTTGGAGGAGCCCTCAGGAAGCCACAGGGATTGTTGTAGTGTTTAATCTCTGTTGATCCTACCTGTCACCCCTCAAAATTATATTAAGAAAACTGTGCATCAAGCGCTCGGCTGCTAACAGCAGGATCAGGATTTGGCTGGACAGAGGAGTGAGGCAATTAGCATCTCCCTCTGAAAATTAATATCCCTGCAACAGAGTCAACGTGTTACCTGAGAGCTGCTCACCTGCAAAGTCACCAGGGTCAGGCAGCTCTCAGAAGCCAGTGATGGGAGCAGAAGCAAACAAATGAGGTGAGGAGCATCATAAACAGCCTCTGCGGCTTCTGCAGTTTCCAGCTGCAGAGACTCAGGCTGGTCCTGCGGCTTCTTGACCACCTTGTGTTCTGTTCTGTGGTTGTGGTTAATTAACACCAGGGCTGTGCCATGCTGGTGCTGGGGGTCGTGTTAACACAAGTCGCGTCGGTCGGCACCCGCACGTCTCTTTGTTCTCTGTTGTCAAAGCAGCCCACCTGGAATTGACTTCGTACCAAACGGTTTCCTTCCCGTCTCGAGAGGGTGAAGGGTTGTTGTCATTTGTCTGATGCGGCTGTTTCTACTCTCTTCTGTCGTATTTTGGGTGACTTCCTCCGTGCACTCACCCCTATGGGACTGTGATTAGGGGGCCTGTTAGCCTGACTCAGACTTGCACTTCCCTGAGAAGAACATAGTCATGGAGCACATGTCGTGGCTGTGGAGCATGCATTGTGGCCAGGGAGCACATGTCCTGACCGTGGAGAACACATTGTGGCCATGGAGCATGTGTTATGGCCATGAGAGAGTGACTGGGCATTAGAACAAGCTGCCTGGGGCGCTGGTGGAGTCCCCATCCCTGGAGGTGTTTAAGAACTGAGTAGCTAGAGCACTTGAGGCTGTGGTCTGGGGGTTAGGGAGAAGTTGGGGTGAGGGCTGGACTTGATAATCCTGGAGGTCCTTTCCAGCCAGGATGATGCTGTGATTCTCTGGAGCATGCGTCATGGCTGTGGAACTTGTGTTATGGCTATGGAGCACGTGTTGTGGCTATGGAGCACGTGTCAGGGCCATGGAGCCTGCACTGTGGCTGGGATAATTTGCAGCAGTGCTTCCACAGCTTAACTGGTGTCTTGTCTTCAATAAAAGCTGCTAGAAGGAAGAATTCAGGGCACGCACAGAGAGAGGAACAATCTGAGCAGATACGAAGGTCTTCTCTGAGTTGGTTTAACTTGGCTGAACCTGTTCATTAAACAGATACTGCTTTTGGGGAGACTGCTGAGGAAGGGCTTGGCCAGGGCCTGCTGTCCTGTAATGAAGTAGCTAAATAACCCGCAAGGACCCTGCCAGTCCATCTTCACACACGTTCGCAGCGAAACAGAGCAGAGGGTGCCCCGTCAGGCTCGGTGAAAGGTGACCCAATGGCTCCGTTTGCATTGCAGCAGCAAAACAAGTAGCGAGATCGGAAGGACTTATGCTCAGGTGCTACAGCCCGGTGGTCGAGCGGCTGGAAGTGCAGACCCGTGGGCTGCCCGTAGCGCTGATTGCTTTGCGGAGAAGTGAGGAACCTCTCGCTCTTCCCATCGAGCCCTGAAAGCAGCTCCCAACTAATGACCCAAATAATCTTCACTTCACATCGTATCGTTTGGATCGAAGGCCGTCTGGGGCTTCTCGCGGGTACACGCATTCCACATCCATGAGCTTGTGAGTCTAGTCATTGAGCTGAAATGGAGAAGGTTAAAACTCCCATTTTCAT